>OX421962.1:120132224-120240690 GCA_949128115.1 Anaspis maculata | reverse complement strand
CAACATTAGAACTTTTGGAAGTTTTTGAATATACTAACTCATCTGTAACTACGCCTGGGTCGGTAGGGCAGCCATATTCTTAATTTTTTCAATTCACTGAAATTCTTTGCCACTTCTCTTGAGGCTGGAACCTAACTTGGAGAGATTTCTATAGGTCCTTATTAGTGCAGATTGACCTTTTGTCGAGAATCCAAATCGGTAGCAAGAAGCATCATGGACAAAGTCGTCATCACCCATTTCATCATCCATTGTCTCACCACTGTCCATCGTTATCAGATTTTGAGAAAAGGTTACTTCTAATTGATAAGATCTCGAGTGTATTGCAGATGTAGATGAACTGGTTCCGCACCTACGACGTTGGAATTTTTTTGTGTCCATACTTGTTTTGTTGAAGATATGTTAGCTCGGGACATATTCTTCAAGAAAACTGAGCTATTTTCAATATTTTGTAGGATATATGCGATGGCAAGGCCTTCTTCTCTCTAGTTTCTCGCACCAAGCGTGCTAACATAGATTTTAAAATACCGAAGACTCGGGCACTTGTTCTAACCTAGGTCTCTCGAAGGACTTTAGTTATAGCGCTTTGAATTTTTTCGGAAATATTTCTCTTGCTTTCTGCAGCTCTACCTTCTATCGTTATCAAAAGCTCGATCATTTCTGGATATTTTGCTCCCGCTCATTCAAATATACAGATACTCTTCATTTCACGTTTTACTTATCTCAGCATGATGAATGATCTCACCATTATTTTGTCTCCATCGATTGTCTCCATTCATTGCTCCTCCAATGTCACCCATGTCCCCTTCAATTGTCTCTCAATATGTCCCCGACATGTCCCCTAGCGTGTCTTTAGCGTGTCCCTAACGTGTCTCTAACGTGTCCCTAACGTGTCCCTAACGTGTCCCTAACGTGTCCCTAACGTGTCCCTAACGTGTCCCTGACGTGTCCCTAACGTGTTCTCTAATGTGTCCCCTATGTCACTTCCAATGTCCCATATATTTCCGAAAAAATTCAAAGCGCTATAACTAAAGTCCTTCGAGAGACCTAGGTTAGAACAAGTGCCCGAGTTTTCGGTATTTTAAAATCTATGTTAGCACGCTTGGTGCGAGAAACTAGAGAGAAGAAGGCCCTGCCATCGCATATATCCTACAAAATATTGAAAATAGCTCAGTTTTCTTGAAGAATATGTCCCGAGCTAACATATCTTCAACAAAACAAGTATGGACACAAAAAAATTCCAACGTCGTAGGTGCGGAACCAGTTCATCTACATCTGCAATACACTCGAGATCTTATCAATTAGAAGTAACCTTTTCTCAAAATCTGATAACGATGGACAGTGGTGAGACAATGGATGATGAAATGGGTGATGACGACTTTGTCCATGATGCTTCTTGCTACCGATTTGGATTCTCGACAAAAGGTCAATCTGCACTAATAAGGACCTATAGAAATCTCTCCAAGTTAGGTTCCAGCCTCAAGAGAAGTGGCAAAGAATTTCAGTGAATTGAAAAAAATTAAGAATATGGCTGCCCTACCGACCCAGGCGTAGTTACAGATGAGTTAGTATATTCAAAAACTTCCAAAAGTTCTAATGTTGGCGAGGTAGTTTTATTGGAAGGAAGACGACGAGAAAGTGGGATAATAATATTAGAGGCGTCAACGGGTTGCGTTCGACCTTCTATGCGAGCTTGGATTCTTATATCCAACATCATTAGCTGGCGAAACCATTTTTGTCTCTTCGACAGTCAAACCCTTTAATTATTGTAAGAAATGACTGCAAATATTTTCGAACATGTGAATGAAAATTCTTAGAGTCTTGTTAGTACATAGATAGATACAATAAAATCTTTCATATTTAAGGTAAGGATAGGAGTATGGAAATGTTTTTAATCTGAAATGAAAAAAGCTGTAACCAATAACTAGTGCGTATTTTTATTTGCACAAACTTCTCCCATAGGTACATCCTGGAAAGGCCGAGTTGAGTATTTAGATGCCCCATTCTGATACTACGCATATGGCTTGGTACATATTTGATCCGGAGATATTTGTAGCTTGAAGAGCAGTCGTCAGCGGGTGGGCAATGCTGCAAAACTCTCTTGTTAATTTCTTCGGTCGCGCTACCTAAACTACTGGCTACCTCTCGTATTTATTCGTTCTTTCTCAACCTGGTAATCAAAGGGTATTTATTGAAAATTCAAGGTCGGTCAAGTAGAAAATTCTTATAAAATGCTGGCTTGCTAGAGTCGTTTATATTAGACCCTCAGGTACTTGAAAAACTTCAGTAGGCAGGTGTACTCAATGCAATCGATAATCGCTAACATTTTAGGCCAATACCTTTGAGCATTGAGAAACATTAGGTATTTTTATGTAAATTTGTCCATATGTTAATAGTTTTTATTAAAACATCTTTTCAACACCTTGAGCTCCTGAATACTTATATCTTTTATATTTTTTTATTTTTACATTGCCGTACTGGACTGACAAAATTCAGCGCTGATATTTTTCAAGTCGGAGCATTATGTGATAAGCACAAAGTAATTTTTAAATGAAGTTTCTATTTATATAATAATTATTGATTATCTGGTGGCTCCGTGAATATATGCATATGATACTAAAAATGCCTGTTGAGACACGATCTTTCAGGTAAAAAAATAAATAGCTCAGAGCTTTTCAGGTAAGAAGTTACGAACAACCACCCAGTCGACAGGTGGTGGTGGTGCGTTCGCATTCGTTATCTAGCAGCCTCATGGGTTGGTGCTGTGCCGTGTTTGTGTTTTTTTGGGTAAGTTTAATTTTCACTATGTATATGCGGACAATTTATTTATTTAGGTACATATTCTTATGGAAACACATTACTATATGTACGGGTTATATTTAGAAAAGAATTGAACTTTCTTTTGACAAAAAATTCTATTTCGATACAGGCCCCTGGTCGATAGTTTCGGATTTTTGAAAACGACTGCAAAGCCGCGGCTCGCTGTATATTATACCTACCCCACGCAAAGCTAAGTTAATTCCATCGATCTTTTTCAATGTAATGTCTCCTGCTTATGCAAAAAAAATATATATAACCCACAGACTCGATGGTCAAACTTTATTGAAAAAAAAATCAATCTCTTGTTAAAATTCTGTGGTATGACTACAGTTGATAAAAAAAAAGACTGGTTACGCGGATAAACAGTATAGATTGTTCAAATTCAAATTCATTACCACGATTTACATGGTGGATATTGTCACGCCACTCACGACCTTAAGGGCCTTGCGACAATTAGCATGTTTTATTTTCAATAATTATGCTCCCGTAATACCGTCATAACCTTATGAATTATTAGAAAAAGGCCTTCAACCAATTCCATGTTGGCAAGAGCCGTTATTTTGGGTGCGACTTCTCAGGTATACTCTATACACTGATAGAAAGGACCACCAGATTCATCCGCTTGAAAAGTAGTACCGAGCGTTACCCGCGAAATTTAAAATTCCAGTTAGAAAGAGGTGCTTATTTCCGTTAATCACAGCTAAGTGATATGGTAATTTTAAATGACACCAGTTAATTACCAATTTTAATGAATGAGAAAATTATATTTTTGAATGAAGCTGATTTTATTACACAACACTCACAACAGCCGAGCCGACTAAAATCAACAAACATCATAGAGAAATGGAGGTTAGAAATCGTACGTAATTGTCAAACTCGCTGAATGTAATGCCATTGGCTTGGCGTAGGAATAATTTGCCCGGGTAAAACTACCAACCGAACAAAACTAATATTAGTTCCAAACGCGCCTATGTTGCTACAGTCTTTGGTGCTTTTGTTTGCTATAGGTTACATCACTGAAATTCAAAAAAGTCCGTTCTATCGGTGTACAGACTATAGCTGAAATGCATATACCTACAAACAATAAGCCTCACGGCCGTGGAGGCATATTCACTTGTTCATTTTCTGTACCCTTCAACAATACTATGTCTTATGAAACTTGTATTATAATATCCTGTTAGACATTAGATACAATTTTTTTTTTTTTTTGTAGTACTGACCTGGAATGTTCTCATCACAACTACAATAACTGGAATTATACTGTCAACCTGATCCAGTTACTGAATTCACACTATCAACGATTTTCTCTAAGAGAATGTGGGCCTCTTTGCCTTCCCAGCACCCGAGAATAGAAGTGATGTCGTTTGCAAAGTGAAAATAATCAAACTGAGCTATAAGAATTCCAAGCTACTCAATTTTAGCTTCATGAAGGAGTTGATTGTGGCCAATAATGATGAAGAATCCCACATTCTGCCTCGCGACCGACACATCAGAACTGCTGACCATCAAGTTGTCGTGTTGAGTGTACCTAGACTTTGGGCAAATGATGTTTGTAACTGAGAAATTGTATTGAAAATGTACCTCGATTTCAGGTCATTGATATTTGTGTGATCAACCCTATAAATTCGTTTATTATCATTTGTTTGTGCCCTAATTCAAATTTCAAATAATTTTATATGGTATAATGAACTAAGAAATTGTATTAAAGTACCTACTCCTATTTTAAAGTATTCAATGTTTGTGTAATCAGCTATGAAAATCGCTCATAATCACCTGTTTTGGCCTTACTTGAATTTCGCGTAATCGCCTTTGTAAGTAACTGAGAAATTGTATTGAATGTACTTCGATTTTGAGTAATTCAAGTTTGTATTATTCAACACTGTCAATTTGTTTATGATCACCTCTTCGTGCCCTATTTTGAATTTCATGTAATTGTATATTATGTAATCAACTAAGAAATAGTCGAATGTACTTCGATTTTATGTTCGTGTGTATATCTTCTATGTGTAATCAACTATGTAAATTTGTTTATTATCACCTGTTTGTGCCTTATTTCAAATTTCATGTAATGGTATACGGTAATCAGCTAGGAACTTGTATTGAATGTACTTCGATTTCAAGTAAGTAATGTCTGTATACTTAGCTATGAAAAGTCAATCATGCGCACCTGTTTGTACCTTATTTCAAGTTTCACGTAATTGTCAATGTAAGCAACTAAGAACATGTATTAGATGTTTTTCGATTTTAGGTAGTTGATGCCTGTATACTCAGCTATGAAAAATCGTTCACGATCACCTGTTTGTGCCTTATTTTAATTTGACGTAATTGTCTACGTAAGCAACTAAGAAATTTTATCGAACGTACTTCGATTCCAAGTAATTTTAGTAATTATTGTTTGTATGTATAATTAGCACTGTGAATTTGTTTATGATCACCTGTTTGTGCTTTATTTTGAATTTAATATAATTGTCTATGAAAGCAGTTATGTGAATTAAACTACGAATAAATCATGATGTTGAGGTCTTACCCTGAACTGTATGTAATTATTGTCTATGTAACTAGCACAGTATATTGATCTGTCAATAAAATGGTTCTATTTGCTTGCGTTTATATACCAAAAATAACTATTGAAACCAAACCACTTGAGAGTTTGCAAGGGTTAAGATACAATGAGGAGTGCTTCAGTAGGTATAGGAAATTCAAACATCCCGCGCTTTCAAGCTAACAAATGTCTCCTGCCGAACACAATCTGTGACCTAACCTGTCAAATCCAAATTCCACGTACTTTTCAAATTTCCCGCACGTTAAAATCCGCCACATGTCAAATGCCGGTAATACAGATTAAATGCTTGACGACCAGTCAAAAAAGTCACTAGATTCAGTGATAATAACCAAAAGTCACCAGATGATCTAAGAACTTTTCAAATTTCCCGCGCCACCTGTCAAATGCCGGTAATGCAGATCCAATGCTTAACGACCTGTCAAAAAAGTCACTAGATTCAGTGTTGCCAACCAAAAGTCACCAGATAAAAGTCCCTAGAAACGTCTGCCTCAGCCGCCGCTTTACCTACTCCCACGTTAGAGCTTGATGTAAATCAGAGCTGCCTGATAAGGAACAAGGAGCTATTGTCACGTTCTTGAGATCGTTTCGAGACATTTTTGCAACATCCAATAATGAATTAGGTCAGACTTAACTAAAAGATCAGAAAATTGATACAGGTGACGCAACACCAGTACACCAGCCACCGTACAGGGTGTCCCATGAAGAAAAGGCCATTATTAGTGAGCAAGTCCAAGAAATGTTAAACACTGGGATAATTAGAAAATCGCGTAGTTGCTGGAGCTCGCCAGTGGTCCTTGTTAAGAAAAAATCAAACGAGTGGCGCTTTTGTGTCGATTATCGAAAAGTCAATAAATTAATAAAGATAGACAGCTATCCGACCCCTAAAATTGATGACGTACTATCTTATTTGGACGGCGCTAAGTACTTCGCGAGTCTAGATCTTTTCGCGGGCTTTTGGCAAATAAAGCTCGCTGAAGAAGATAAAGAAAAAACCGCATTTTGCACTTCAGACGGTCTGTTCGAGTGGACTGTCCTCCCATTCGGTTTAATGACAAGTCCAGCTTGTTTTCAAAGATGCATGGACCAGGTGTTAGGAGACCTGAAGTGGAAGGTGTGCCTGGTCTATCTGGATGACGTCCTAGTCAAAGGAAACAGTTTTGAAGAATACATGCAAAATTTAAGAATTGTCTGTGATCGTTTCAGAAAATTTGGCTTAAAACTTGACCCATCAAAGTGTACGTTTGGCTATCAATCAATAAAAATATTGGGGCACGTAGCCACTCAAGAAGGCTTGTTATCAGACCCAGATAAGATAATCGCCGTCACGAAAATCCCACAACCGAAAACGGTAAAGGATGTACAGTCCTTTATCGGCCTCTCAAATTTTTACCGTAAGTTTGTGAAGTACTACTCAGACATCGCTAGACCACTAACTTTGCTAACTCGAAAAAATCAAAAGTTTGAATGGGGAGATACCCAGGAAACAGCGTTCAAAAATTTGAAAGAAGCGTTAGTCAATCATCCGGTGTTAAGACATTACAATGACGATTTACTCACGGAAATTCATACCGATAGTAGCAATTTTGGATTAGGTTGTGTACTGTTGCAAACGGAGAATAATGAGACCCACCCCGTAGCGTATGCGTCCAGGCGGCTAACGGATGCAGAAATCAAATACAATACGACCCAAAAGGAGTGTTTGGCGGTAGTATGGGGAATAAATTATTTTCGACACTATTTGTGGGGGAAGAAATTCAAAGTAATCGTTGATCACCATGCTCTATGCTGGTTACAGAAAAATAAAGATCCAGCCGGGAAACTAGCAAGGTGGAGCATTGCTCTACAAGATTTTAATTTTGAGATTTTCCATAAAAGTGGTAGGAAACACACAGATGCGGATTCATTGTCGCGTAATCCAGTGCTCGACGCCACTGGTGAAGAAATTGATATCCCCGTGCTTATGTTAGAAAATCACGATATCGCGAGATTACAAGCCGGCGACCCGAAGTTATCGCGGCTCCGAGACGCGCTCACTCAAGACGCGAAAGATTTACATCAAAAATTAAATAAAAAGTGCAGAAGTTATTTATTGGAAAACGACATCCTTTACAAGAAAAATTATCAACCGCACAATAAATCCGGGAAACTTTTGGTGATACCGGAAAGTTTAAAAAGGGAGATTTGCAATGCTTGCCATGACCAACCGCTGGCGGGAGGACATTTAGGTTTTGCAAAGACTTACGGAAAAATTAAAGATCGCTATTTTTGGGAAAACATGTATGCGGATGTTGAAAATTATGTAAAATCGTGTCTTGATTGTCAAATGCGTAAAAGAATTCCAGGAGTGCCAGCGGGTATGATGCAACCAATCAAAGTTGGAGACAGATTTGATAGGATAGGAGTAGATTTGGTAGGGCCCTTTCCAAAAAGCTCCTCGAATAACAAATTCATCATAACAGCGATTGATTACCACACTAAGTGGGCAGAGGCCAAAGCCATTCCGGATGGTACAGCCGAGTCAGTAGCCAACTTCCTGCTCGAGACAATTATTTGTAGGCATGGTTGCCCCTCCGAGATACTAAGTGACCGAGGTCGAAATTTTAAGTCAAAGATGATAGCACATTTGACAAAGGGGATGGGGATAAACACGACTTTCACGACTAGTTTCCACCCAAGAACGAACGGACTTTGTGAACACTCCAACGGACTTCTCTCATCAATGCTTTCTATGTACGTGGCTACTAATCAACGCGATTGGGACACGTATATTTCGTTGGTTGTTTTTGCTTATAATTGCGCGAAACAAGAAACAACTAAACAAAGCCCTTTCTTCTTGGTTTACGGACGCGAACCACGTTTACCGGTAGACGTCGCGCTCGATTTAAGCCAGGAAGATCGGAATGAAACAGTCGACGAATGGTTAAAGCGGATGAGGGAGGTACGAGAAGATGTTTTAGAGAAAATTGAAACGGAACAACAAAAACAGAAAACGAGATTTGATCAAAATCGCAGACAACAAAGTTTCAATGTCGGGGATAAGGTTTTGATTTATAGTCCGACGCGGAAAAAAGGTAAAGCCCAAAAGCTGTTAAGTCAATTCCATGGCCCATACGAGGTCATGAAGAGGGTTAATGATCTAAATTATCAGATAAAGATCAAGAGAGGAAAGAAAGAAATTCTGGACACAGTGCACGTGGAAAGAATGAAAAAGTACATTCACCGTGATTAATAGGCGTTTTGATGACGAAAAATATAAGGCGATCGAGGATCGATTTTACGACATAACGCTAAGTAAGCAAATTCCGGGTTTCTAAACTCCGAAACGCCGATGAAGCAGTCAGGTGAATATTGGTGAAAGATGTATGAGTAAGCATGTAGGTAATTATTGCAAATCGGAATTGCAATAATGAAATTGAGAGTCAGCAACTTCACAATTGCAAAGGCGAACTTTGTAATTGTGCGAAATAAGATTTATAGTTAGGGGTGTAGTGGGGCTTGGAGGAATTATGCGATTTGAGTGAAAAATCAGAAATGAAACAGTAATGCATTTTATTCAGCTGTAGGTATACGTAGCCAACAGTCTTGATAAACAGTAGCTACATCGTAATAATTGGAAAAGAAGATGTACAGTTTAAAAAGCTGGGTAATAATCCTTGTCGTCATGTGCGGAAGCATAAACACAGTCGAAATACACGTAGTGTCAGGGGTCACGTGGTCCAAACTTGAGAATACCGTTTGTTACGAGACATCAGTGCCCTTAGTTTACCAAACAAGTTTACCAAATCTGACCGTGATACACGAAAATTTCGAGCTGAGCCAGAAAATCTGCACGAAACATCCTAAAAGCGCAGCGTGTGCATCTACCATGCTGTTGCAGCACCTAGACCACCATTACGAGAAAATTTATCGAAACTCAAAGGACAGCATCCATCAAGACGAATCGGACTTGCCAGGGAAAAACAGAAAAATACGAGAATTGGATTTCGTAGGAGATTTCTTTGATTGGTGTTGGGGAGTCTTAACAACACATTCGGCAAATTCGCTATACACCAACGAGAAGAATTTAAAGACGTCCATGGAAAAACTTAAAATTAGTGTGAGTACGGACCACAGTCAAATTGCAAATTTAACAAATTCACTTAGAAATTTCAGTAGAGAGATGGACATTTTTACAAAAAATTACGCGCGATCAGTACAGTTGAGATTGGAGCAGGTGCACAAGTGGGAAAATAATGTGGAAAATGAAATGGATCAAATAGAACGAGATATTAGCTCCATTTTCCAAGGCATCTTGAACAACGCGTTAAAACAAATAGAAACGTTGCAAATTTCAAGTGTAAATGACATCATTAATCATTGCAGAGCTCAAAAAATTCCAACGCAATTAATTAATCCAGCTAAGTTGAAAAAAGACCTAAGTGTGTTGCAGGATTACCTAAATAAGAAAAATCATACGTTAGCGATTTCACTTGATAATAATTTTGGAAAGTATTTTACGTTACAATTAGCTAACTGCGTTATAGTAAAAGACCAAATTACAGTACGTGTACAAATTCCAATCAAGGCAACTCACAACATAGACGTGTATAAAATACACTGCACGCCTTTTGCTTACCTAAACAAAACGTGCACCATATGCAGTGAAAAGATGTTTCTCGCAAAATCAGAGTCATTCACGCGTATTATTTCAGGAAAGCTATTAAATAATTGCAACGAACAACTATGTCATGTACCAAGGGTATCAGGACTTCCGTTATTGAATGAGAAGTGTATTCTAAATTTAGCGATAGGTTCACGCGTATCAAAATTGATAGAAAATTGTGATTTTGTGTGCACTACAGAATCGAGGAATTCTATTTTCCAATTAGCACCGGAAAGATTTGTGTTACTTCATCCATCAGAAAATGCTTCGGTAAAATGCAGAGATAGAGTTGAAACGATTAAATTATTTCCAGTCGAGGGTGCGGGGGCATTGGAACTAAACATTCCGTGCCACTGTTCACTACGATTGGACGAGAATGAAGTAATCTCGGAAAACTTCCCGTGCGATTTGAGGAGTATTCCCGACTTTAGCTACAGACAAATAATTCCAGTCCATTGGACGAACCTGGAATACCTAGAGGTTCCTCCAATGGTAGGTTTTTCAAAATTATCATTTTCAAATTCATCGAACTTCCTAAAAAAGGAATGGAACCAGACATTTCCACATTTAAGCATACACTCAATGGAGAATTTTAACAAAGAACCAGATTTAGAAATTGAATTGAAACCGTTTGAGCAGGCAGGGCAACACCTAAGCATGTTAAATAGTTTCAACGTTATCATGTCAATTGTTTTAGTTTTTGTTTTAATAAAAAATCCATTTTTATTGGGCTTCCAACTGGTGAGACCAGTCAATGCTATCGAAGTAGCAGAAGCGTGCAATTGGACGAGCACCATCTTAGTTATTTTAGCGATGGTAATAGCAATGGTACTCATATTAATAAAAAGTTTTAGAAAAAAGAGAAGAGTGACAGAAACGAATGAGTCACCTCCTCTAGAAGTCCTAATCCAGAGCACTTCCAAGAAAAATCCCCAAGCGCAGCCACGCACTACGTCATCTAAGAAATGACCAGAGGGAATGAAAATTTCCAAAGTTCGCAGAGAGACATGTCACACTAGATTAGTAAAAAGGCCTTAGCGTAAGAACTTCATTGGAGAAGTGTGATTTTTAGTAATTAAGAAGTTATGTAAAATTAAATTTCAGGTGTTTGAGAAAGAAGAGAAAACAAAATCTCGTTGGAAATAGTTTTAATTAGATTTTAGTATCTTAAACAGAAAACTGCTGTTTTTTTTTGTGTGTTCCAGGGGGCAGACCGAAGATGCAACCCAAGGGACCCACAGCCGCCGATGGCCTTGCAAAATGGCTACGTCCAGACATCGAGGGCGATGTCTTTTGAGGCGGAGGAGTGTTGCGAAGCAATGTGGACTTTGACACCGGCACAACACCTCCGGCGGCCGCGGGACCTGCGGGGGCATGAACTTATGCCACCTAAGCACAATACATTGTATTAGAGTTAGGGATAAATGTAGATATTGGCCACCAGGCAGCGGTGGTCTGGGTGAGCTCGGGCTAACATGTAATAGATGCGATAAGTAAAGCAAATCCAACGAGAATCCTTCTTGTTATTTCTGAGTCACCACAGCATCGCCACAATATCATGAACAATGTGATCCCTCGCGATGTGTCCTTTTCACTGAGACCGGTGACTCCAATTGAAGTGAGGGACATTATAGAGGTACTTGAAAACAGTAAAGCAGTAGATGTCTATGGATTAAACACATATGTAATTAAAAGAAACGTTGAACATTTTGTCACCCCTCTCACGAACCTGGTCAATGAATGTTTTTCCTCAGGGGTGTTCCCCAGTTGTCTTAAAATTGCGTCCGTTATTTGTGTGCCAAAAAAAAAGGGATGAGGGAGAATGTTGAAAACTACCGTCCCATATCCCTGCTTCCGGTATTTTCCAAGGTTATCGAAAAAGCCATAAGCCTCAGAGTTGCTGAATATTTTGAGTCTAAAGAACTGTTCAACACATCGATGGCCTCTAATAAGACTAGCGTAACTCGTGAGACACGGTTAGAACCAGCGTATCTCTGCGCTTACCAAATGAACTAGCGTATCTCTGCGTTCACCAAATGAACTAGCGTCCCTCCCATTTGATTTACACAGGCTATACGCTAGTTCATTTAGTGAACGCAGAGATACGCTAGTTCATTTAGTAAACGCAGAGATACGCCAGTTCTAACCGTGTCTCACGAGTTACGCTAGTCTTATTAGGGGCCATCGACATGTCAATTTGGTTTCAGGAAACACCGCAGCACGACTGATGCTATCGTTGACTTTGTTAATTTTGCGGTTGAGTGTTTTGAAGAGGGCAGCTATCAGATGTCAATGTTTCTTGATCTCAGTAAGGCTTTTGACTGTGTGGATAGAGATATCCTGATAAAAAAGCTTGAAAGGTACAACTTTGATGAAAGAAGTCTGAGACTGATTAAGTCATATCTGGCGGATAGATATCAGGTTATCAAAGTGAACGGTAAAGTATCCTCAAAAAAATTAATACCACTCGGAGTGCCGCAGGGGTCCATCTTGGGACCCTTACTTTTTGTAATATTTGTCAACGATTTCTCAGCGTACTTGCCCACATTCAAGTCAATCATTTATGCCGATGACACCACGGTCTCGGTTGTTGATAAGACCCTAGAATCAACAAGGGAAAAATATGAAGCAGCTCTCTCGAGGGCTCTGCATTGGTACACTATATACTAATAAACTCTGTATGAATGTCAACAAAACGAAAAAAATGCTCTTGACCCTGAGATGTGCTAGCGGATGTGAGGATTGCTATTCCTCTGCTGTTTTCCTGGGTGTTGAGCTGGACTCGGGACTGCGATGGCAGAATCATGTTGATGCACTAGCCACGAAGCTCTCGAGAAATATCTTCCTACTTAGAAATCTATCAAACAGTGTATCGCGTGAGGTTCTGAGAACCGCGTACTTTGGACTCTGTAACTTTCTCATCTCGTACGCTACACTCGCGTGGGGTAACGGTTCGGGTGCACATAGAGTTTTTCGGCTGCAACCAACGCAGAGCGGTACGGAGAGTTGGCGGCTTTGGTTACAGACAAAACTGTAGGGATGCCTTTATAAGTCTGGGAATACTCACTCCTCCGTGTATTTACATCCTGCACAGCCTTTTGTACGCGTTTGGTAATCGAGAGACGGTCGTCTCACAGCAGGATGTCCATTGTCCATGGCTACAATCCTACAATACACGCCACAAGACGGACCAGCTTCTGGATTTCTGTCGCCTGCTTGCACACAGAGGGCTCCTCGGTACATGTCGCTTAGGTTGCTTCGTGGGCTGCCCTTGAGAGTAAGATCTCTTGTAGAAAAAGAGCTCAAGAGAACGGTTGTAAATTTTTTGAGAGACTCAGCGTTTTATAGTAAATGTGAATTTTTTGAAGCCGATATAAAAGATCTGTGCTAAATTTTGTTTATATGTGTATGGGTAATTGACTTGTGTAAGCATGTAATATGCCGTACACATGAATAAAACTTATCTTATCTTATCTTATCTTAAGGCAGAGTTTTTGACTACACATCATTGGAAATTGGAACTCGTCAGAGAATTTTCTGTGAGAAAAATGGAAACCACAGACGTGATAAGACTGATAAGTAGTTGACTTTTTCTCATCTATTGAACGGAAAATGAGCACAACAATTCTAACATTGAACAAAAATATTCTAAATTTCTAAAATTTCATGGAATCGACTACAAAACGTATCGTTTGGGAATTTGAAAATTCGTTATGGGCGACACAAAACTTCCCAGACTAGTATCCAGAAACCCTTGGAAATTTTTGTTCGATGTGTTTCTTCAGGTATAAAGTTGGATTTCGAAAGGTAGATTGAAATACATTCACAGGAAATTGAAAATTGGTTAAGAAAATTATTTGAATTTCCCAAAAATACTCAAAGTCTTTTCCAAACCATTTCATCATGAAAGTCGTCAATTAAGGCTTCATTTTGAGATCCATCATTGTGGTCTACTCTCGGCTATGAGTTGGTTTTTTCGTTTTCAGCTATAAACCTCGGAAGTTGAGAGAATGAACTGTTGGAAAATGTCTAAGAACCAGTATACTTTTGTTGAATTTTTTCTGTAAAAATCCGTTCTCGTTATAAAGATTTGGAACTTTGAAACTCAAAAACCATGGGTCCGTTTCCAAAAATTTTCTTCTCAAAAATCTTTTCTCCAAGACTGGCAGCAAGTCTGCACCTAAAATGGATATTTTGTGGGGCTTACCGCATGTCGAAGTTTGCTCTGCAGTTTTTTTTTGAAATTACGGAATGTGCAATTTCATTTCTGGATAAACCATCGTCGGACAACCGAAACCGCGTCGCATCTGAAGATAGGCCTACACGACACGCAGGAAAAGAGTGTCTGGGTTGAGTTCTGCACCAAACGCGGGTCGTCCTGGTCAAACCCCGGGCGAGCGGCAGCGGTTCTTTCGGGTGGTAACGGCAAGGAGAAATTTTTTAAACTTGTAACGTCTTGCTGAGAAATGGTGGAAAAGTCCAACTGTTGACTCAATTTAAATATTTTGGCTTGCTGCTTCCTGTCGAATTTGGTTCCAATCCATCGGATAGATTTAGAATAATTATTAAATGTCAAAGTTTCGAATTTCGATATTTTTCAATGACTGACAAGTGACAGTTGCAGAAATAGGTACTCGAAACTGTTCTGAATACAACTGATTCAGGACTTCCAAATAAACTGCTCAACATTTTGCTCAAACTGAGGGCTCGTTTTTCTTTCACCCCGTAGATGGGGGAGATATTTTGAGTGTTGTGCGTGGCATGAGATGTTCCAAATCGGCAGGTAAAGATGGAATCACATCAAGCTCAGTAAAAACATGCATCCATGAATTGCTGATACCACTGACTGACATGATAAACTGTTCATTAACATCAGGTTGTTTCCCTAAAAACCTGAAAATAGCCAGAATAACACCAGTTCACAAAAAAGGTGATAAATCTAGTCCTGATAATTATAGACCAATCGCGATTTTGAGTCCAATTTCAAAAATATTTGAAAGACTTGTTGCAGACCGGATGACGAGTTATCTTATTAGATTCAATCTTCTTTCTGACGGGCAATATGGTTTCCGGAAAGGCAGGTCAACGGCTGATGCATTATTGCGTTTTGTAAGTAACATTCATGAAATGATTGACCGAGGTGAACAGTGTATTGGAATCTTCTTGGACCTAAGCAAGGCTTTTGATCTCGTGGATCACGAGTTACTTTTGAAAAAGCTATACAGATAGCCCAGGCTTTTTAGTCGAAAAAACGGCAAAACATGAAACAAATTAAAACACGGTCAATCTCTTCAGTTTTGGGTTCACTAGACTTTGCTGTATAACATACAAAAAGTCCCCACTTTTCCCCCGTGTGCGTCATTGTTTTTTTGACAGGCAAAGATGAAGACACCTCAAAATGCACTTCCCGATTGAAAATGCTCCTAGTTCTCAACCACCCAATCGATTTTTCTTATCTTGGTCTTGAATGAAAGATAATGAATCAAGGTAAATGATATGGGATAGCTTTTGTTCAAAATTGGACACTAACAGACTTGATTTCTTGATAATGACACTTTTTCCGTGTTTTTTTCTCTTATGCTCCAGTTAACATTTTACTTTTGCATCGACCACTTAATATCACTTATTGGTATTATTATATGCAGTAGATTCCCTACAGTTTTAGCTTCAAAATGACGTATCTTTTAGCTTCATTGTGAATTGCCCAGTAATTCCGATAAGGATTCTATGAAGTTACGTCAAACGCATTATATGGGGAAAATCACTTCAACATTATTAACCTAGACTTTGATCTGTAATAATTGATTCTACGTTCAATATGCACAGCATCGTACTGATTAAACCTGGTCTGGTAGTACTCGTATGAGTAGGTACTAGGTACAGTTTCTCAATTTTCCCCTTTGTACATCATGTTTTTATAGTTTGTTCTTGTTATTGCCGTCTGCAGTGTCCGGCAATATCTCAGCTACTAAACTTCGGATTGCGCTTGGGTTTTTGCTAGATGATATCTTAGGTACTCTGGACAGACAAACAACAAAGATATTTTATTTCATTTATTCGTCCGTCCGTCCGTCTGTGTGTCTGTCATTTCACGCAATATCGCGGCTCCTAGACCTCGGATCAACCCCGGGTTTTCGCTAGATAATAATAGCTAAGGTACTCTAGGTGTGAACAAACAGCACGGTTGGCTACGTGGGAGCACCCACGTGTAGTTGGTCCCCGTCAAGACGCATCTTCCTCCAGCTCCGAAGACTCTTTTGAAGATAATGTCTTGCAACTGCAAGAAGAACTGCGGTCTAAAATATAGATGCAGGCGATCTTCCTTGTTTTGTTCGCAGATGTGTAAGTAAGTTCTGGAGGTGCACAACATGTGAGAGTCTACCCCACCTTGTTGAGTATGACCCTAAGGACGATCTGTTATTTTTATAAACTTATGTATTTAGTCCCTTTAGGTGCTAGATAACTTGACTATTATTTCAGATGGGTATAGGTACTATCGGCAGGTATTCGAGGTAACTATCGATTTATTGTTTGGGAATCAACAGACGGGTTTCAACGAAACTAATATATTGGACAAAATAAGCTAAGAGTACGGATGGTAAGCTAGATGCGATTTTTTTTGACTACTAGTGAACTTGAGATTAAAATAATAATAATTTGATATTTTTTGCAGAGCATGACTATAAAAATCTTCCTGTGCCGTGCTAGACTTCCAATACATTATTAATATGTAAATACAATGTTGAAGCTCTGTTTTGGAAAGATTGTGAGCATTTTTGATTTGAAAAGAATGATAATTTGCTCTTGAAAATTGTGGATTTTCAATTTACGATATTTTCACGTTGAATACATCAATGTTCAAAATTTCGAATAGGATCGATAACTGCAACTATTTCACGCATTTACATCAGGCATTCGACATAATTATCATTTCTTGAATACTATAAAATCGAGTTGGTTTGATGTTCGGTGTAAGCCAGCTTGAAACTGAAAAATGTGGCTATACCCGCGGGAAAGTTGCTGTTGTTATATTATTATTATTTTAATGTAGAGTGTTCTTTTTTCGGAAGCTAGAGAATTGTTTTGGCTACAAGAATAAAACTTGAAAGATGGAATCAAACCCATATTACAGCTACAATACATTTTTTCCAACTGCGCGGAGATATTTTTGAGTGACATTTAGGACTTCGACATTTTTTTCAATAAATTATTTTTCTTACCTTGTAACCACTTACGTCGCGTTTATGATATGATAGTCTTATGCAGAAAAGTCCATCTAATTCACCCAATTTTAAATCCTAATGATTAATGCATCAAACGTAAAAATAACCCAAATTGAAAAACCGGCTTTATTTTGGTCCCAAAATCACGTTTTTCTGCCAAAAATTGCTCAAAAATTTTTTTAAACTGAATTTAAATGTCATAATCGGATTTGCAAGGTCAGATTTAGTGGGAAACGATACCCAACATGCCAGTATTGTCTCAATATTATTGAAAACCAAATTTCTTGCATAGGTCACCAATTGCCCCCCTCCCGAGCTCCCCTCACGAAGACCGTAGACATCTAGTTTGTCAATAAGTTTCACTTATAACCCACTGTATCCAAATATAATAAATTTGAAGCCAATGACTAGATTACTCTTGTCCTAGAATTTTTTTAATGAAAATTTTGACCCCCCCCCTCAAAAATTATGACGCACACGGAGGAAAGTTGGGGACTTTTAGTATGTTGTTTAGTGAGGTTAAGTGGGTACGATACCGTGAAGATTGCACGTGGATTAATTTGTTTCATGTTAAATGCTAAAAAGCCTGGGCTAAGATACGGAGTGCGTGATGTTGCTCAGGAATGGTTCAGGACATATCTACAGGATAGGCGACATTATGTGGTGGTTGAGGGATGTGAGTTGGAGATGTTGACGTTGAAGAGGGGAGTGCCACAGGGCTCTGTACTGGGTCCATTGCTATATATAATATAATGTAAATGACTTCGGAGATGAGAATACGGTAATGTTTGCTGATGACACGAATCTCCTGGTGTCTTCGAGCACTCTGCAGTTGGCTGTGGAGGGGGCGAATGGCAGGGTTGCTGATTTCGATGCATGGTTTGCCAATAATGGACTGAAGTTAAATTACAGTAAGTGTGAGATTGTGAATTTCAAATGTACTCAAAGGGCGGCTCCTAGCAGTGCACTGGTTAGAGTGGGAGCTCGAGTGGGAGGTAAAAGCATGAAACAGGTTAGGGAGACTAAATTTTCCGGTATTACCGTAGACGATGAATGTGGGTGGCACAGTCACATTGATACCTTATGTAAAAGAGTTGCTCCTGTCTGTTATGCGCTAAGGAAACTCAGATAAGTTGTAGACGTGGATGTACTAAAATGCTACTATTTCGCATATTTCCACTCACTTGCGTCCTAAGGCATTGTGGTATGGGGGGCGTCTGCTGGAGTCCCGAAAATTTTTATATTTACAAAAAAGGGCTTTGAGAACCATGTTGGGACTGAGACCTCGTCAGAGTTGTAGAGGGGTGTTCAAGGACATGAGGATCATGACGGTGCCCTGTATGTTTGCGTTTCATATACTTTGTCACATAAAGAAGCATTGTGGGGACTTCAATCCTTTAAATATATAATTACATATATATTATATATATATATATATATATATAATTATAATATATATATATTATAATATATATATTATATATATATATTATAATATATATATATATATTATATATATATAATCGTAACCTCTTTTACCCATCTGGGTGTCGAGGTGTCGGACGCACCGAGCCGCACTATGGATTTATGCTACTACCTACAATCATCTCGTTCATGTGCGTGTACAGGTAATGGAGCCCCCTTGGGCAAGTACACTACGCTGCGTCCGCTCTCTTCGCGCCCAGCTATCCACCTGTCACCCATCCAGGTTCTGGCTTCTGCGGGCGATGCTTGACTTTCGTTATAGTAGCCTGTATGCATATCCACCCATGCCGTACCGCCGACTCAATCCTTTAAATAAATATCACTATTATGAAACGCGAAGTGTTTCAACGTTGGAGTTCCCCACTCATAGGTTAACTCACTACGAGAAGAGTCCGTTGTACTTGGGCATTAGACTTTATAATAAACTCCCAGAGTGGTTAAGACGCTTAAGCTTCAATGAGTTCAAAACATAACTGAGGGGAATACTGTTGGGCGCGGCCTACTACAGTTACACCGAAATGATGCATGATTGTACATAAAATTCCTATTTTGTTGTTGTTATCGCTGCTGCTCATTTTATCTACAGGGTGATTCACCACCAAATGGACATAGCCTGAGGGTGGGTCCAGTTTTTCCAGGCAAACCAGGATCTGGCTTTGAAAATTTTCTAACGCTGTTTGTTTTGAAGTTACAGGGTGATTCATGTATTTTGTCGATTTTTTGAATTAGCCATATCTTTAGAACGATCCAATGGATTCGATTGAAATTTTGTAAGTTGATTCTACTATTGATAATTGACACATCGCCTAATCAAGCAGTTCGAAATTTCCAGGGCCGACCTTGATAAAAAAAACTTCAAAGTTTTTTCGAAAAAGACGTTCTGTATGTATATTTTTCCAAATTTATTTTCACATTTAGAAACTACATGAAACATGCTATAAGTATCGCAAACAAAATTGCTTGGCACCATTGAGCTGTCAATGAAATTTTGATAGTCCTGAAAATTTTTAAGGTTAGGATTTTTTGTAAATTGATAATTTGGAATATTTGCTGATGATCTATTATCGCCTGAAATTTCAGCCGTTTCGTCACAAAAATAAAAATTTTTTTTTAACGTTTTCCAGTACCTAATTAGGAGCAACAAAAAATTTCATCAAAATTTTCGAAAAATTTATGTCACGTCTCTCAATTTCAGCTCAATGTGGGATAGAAGTGCAGTTGAGGGATGTAACAAAATTTTTTTTTCAAATTCTGATGAATTTTTTTTTTTGCTACCGAAAAAACGAGGAAAATTTTTAAATTTTTTTTTGACGAAACGGCTGAAATTCAAGGCCATAATAGATCATTGGCAAATATTTTGAATTATTAATTTACAAGAATTCCTAACCTCAAAAATTTTCAGGATCATCAAAATTTTATTGACAGCTCAATGGTGCCAAGCAATTTTTTTTGCGATATTATTAGCATGTTCCATGTGGTTTCTGAATATGAAAATAAATTTTGAAAAATATGCATACAGAATGTCTTTTTTTAAAAAGCTTTGAAGTTTTTTTTTTCGAAGCCGGCCCTGGAAATTTTGAACTATTTGATAGGGCGATGTGTCAGCTATCGATGGAAGAATTAACTCACAAAATTTCAATCGAATCCATTGAGTCGTTCTGAAGATACAGCTTGTCAAAAAATTCTACGAAATACATGAATCACCCTGTAGCTTCGAAACGAACAACTTTATGGAAATTTCAAAACCAGATCCTGGTTCGCCTGGAAAAACTGGACCTACCCTTGAGCTATGTCCATTTGGTGGTGAATCACCCTGTATAGGTACTCTGTGTTTGTTATTGTTATTTATACATTATTTAATATTATTTATTTATCTCCACAAGATAAACTGGCGAGTAAACTGGCTACCTGCCTGACCTGACTTGTCCCCATACATGCATATATCGCTGTACTAGAATGATAGTAAGACAACTTGAAAAACATAGTTTCGAGTAATCGCAATTTGAACATTTCAGAAGAACAAAAAACACTCTTCCTCTCAAAATTTCGAAGATTTTTTTAATTTCCAATTGTATCATATCGCCCCTGATAGACCTGCGAAGAATTCATCAAGAAATAACGTTTGCTCAATGAGAAAAAAATCAAAAAGTGAACATATCCTTGTATATCGCTAGAAATAATAGTTCTGCTGGAAGTTGTCCGCTTTTTTATGCAAGTTATCATAGTATTCGTCAGGAATTTTTGGAGTGATTTTAAATTTATCCCTCTTTTTTTTTCAAGTTGTCTGAATATTGCACAGTAAGCATAGCCTGGTTTAACATATTTTTCATAGTTATCTTCAAGTATTGTATTACATGGAATAAGCTCATTAGTTTTTGGCTGTCACCTGACAAATAGAAGTGTCACTATCAGAAACTGAAAATTAATTTGAAAGTCCTTGAAAAACTGTATTCAGAACAGTAGATAGTGTTTCGCCAACTCTCATCTGTCAAATATTGAAAAATATCAAAGTTCATAACTTTGTCATCCAATTATTCAAGATTTTTTAACAAACTTTTTATCCTGTGAACCGATTTATACGATTTCTTTCACTTTTAGCAGTCTTGGCCATAGCTATGACCAATATACGTCTGCCTCTGCATCTATCCATCGTTTTACCCAGCACAAACTGAGCTGTGGATAACGAAATCATGGCAATGTACATTAGACATAAGTTAAAATTATTAAGTCATTTCAAACAATTCACGGAACATTTCTGGTGAAATAGTGGGACAACTTAGAGAAAAGTAGGTAAGATATTTTACCTCGTATTTTACAAACGCATGAGAGTAGGTTTTGTGCAATAGTGAGTTAAAATGAAATATCTGAAGACTTTTATTGAATCAGTTGGTTTTTTGGTATAAGAGTGAGATATCTTTCACAGTCAAATACTGAGATAACATGAAAAACAAGGACAACTTGAAATTTTCAAATGACTTGTTGTAAAATTGGGCCATGTTGAAATGTCTTCGTATTATACCAGAAGGCAAGATCAAATTCGATCTATTTCTCAGTAGAAGAAATAGAACATTTTGAGATGTTCGAGTATTAGACCAGAACTGTTGGAAAAACAGATAATTATAACAGTGAGATATTCATTTTTTATGAACTTCCATGATGATTCTGAGTAATTCGATTTTTTTACCAGGTAGAGAATAGCTTGGAGCTATAGATTTTGAAATAATCCGAAAATCAGAAATTTGAAGTTATCTTACTATCATTCTAGCGATATGTCCAAAATGGGATCAATAAATATATTATTATTATTATTAATAACATTTGAAATGTCGGTATCGAAAATTTTGTCCTTATTCAAAACAGTATAACTTTGGATTGTCTCAACCAATTCCGATTTTGTTTCCACAGTTGCTAAGATGCATCTTCCAGCAATCTATCAGGTTGGCGAGATTTTTTAACTAATTTCAATTACATTTGTTACAGGGTGAAATGTAAAGCATTGCAAAATTGTGCTTAGTTCAATAGATCCCAATTTTTGTGAACAATTTTTTTTTCGAATTCTAACAATATTATCATGAAGCCTGATGTTCCATCTCGAAAAAATTTTTTAATTTTCCAGATCAGAAGTCCAACAATGATGACAGGATTTTTTTTGTAAAAGTTGGATTTTAGTCATTTCGGTTGGCAATTAAGTTGCATTTTTGATTATAAGAACCTGTAATTTTGCATGCTTGTTGCTTGAACTGTTAAAAACTGCTGTGCCTTTAGAAACCTCCGTTTTACTTTCCTGGTTCGCGTTCTCGAATGAAAAGGAAAATATTGTGAACGCGCAAAAAATTTGTTCCCGAATTTCGAAAAATAAATTTTTTTCAAGGTCCATCTAATCGATTTATTTAGACCATTTTCAGATCAAAATCGGTTCGTCTGCCTGTCCGTATGTTTAACTCTGTGTAATCGTCCATGGTAACTCCCAAACGGTACATATAATTGAGCTTAAATTTGGTATGCAGCCATGGTTTAGGCGGCCAATGAACTTATGTGATTTTGCTTGAAATCCGCCACTAGAGGGCGCACTTATTGCATCGTATCAATATCGGAATTTTTGACTTACGGACCTCAAATTGAATATGTAGATGTTTTGTTGGTTTAAAAACACACTCTAAAATTTTAGTTTGAATATGTTTCGAAAATATCATCTCAATTTCTAAATTTTTAGAGATGTCTGAAAATACAACTTTTACAAGAAAACATCATATAATCATTGTTGAACTTCTGATCTGAAAAATTCGGAAACCGTTTCGAGACACGACATCAGGCTTTATTATAATATCGTTAGAATTTAAAAAAAAAAATTGTTCAGAAAAACGGGGATCTATTGAACTTAGCACAATTTTGCAATGCTTTACACTCCACCCTGTAACGAATGTAATTGAACGAATCGGAAATTCTAAGCAACCGTGAAAACAAAACAGAATCGGTTGAGTCAATCCAAAGTTACACCATTTTGGAAAATGGCAAAATTTTCGATACCGACATTTCAAATGTTGAGCAGTTTAGGTAACATATTGTCAAGTTTCATGAAATACAGCTTCTGTTGTTCTTTGATAATGACACTTCCGTTTCACAAATGACAGCCAAAAATTGATCAGCTTATGTGACGGCAAGGCCCTATCTGATTCTGTATACGTATACCAAATTTCAAGTCGATCGAGTCAACGGTTCGGCATCAGCTATCGTGTCAGAACGTTTTCCCTGCACCATCACATAACTTTCTCTTTCGAGTGAAGAGACGGGTTGGGAAAGTAAAATGAAGATTTGCATGAAATTCTAGAGTTTACAAGAACTCTTTATCTGAACTCATCGACTAGGACTTAAGAGGAGATAATTTTGGACATTTCAAGAAAACCCCAGCGGAATTTTAGTTTTTGGTTGGTCGTAAACTCGGTCATAAACATTTGATTTCAGCAGCCAGGCCAAGGACTTGATAAAGGATTCATCTGATAACGAAAAATTACAGATTCGACGGCTTGTTCAAAGGTGAAAACTCGAGAATGTTCATACAAGACAGTAGAGAGTGATAAGGGATTTTAAAACCGAGCTCATTAATTATGGAGGCAATTATGGCGGAGGTAATTAGCCCAACCCTCTCGCTCTACAGTGCGCTCTTTCGCGCGCGACGCCATGAGATATAGAGGAGGACGTTCCCAGAGACCATGCATAGCAGGGTATAAAACCGTGCTCATTAATTATGGAGAAGGTAATTAGCCCAATCCTTCCGCTCTACAGAGCCCTCTGCAGTGCGCGACGTCAAGAGATATAGAGGAGGAATGTTTTAGGATGAGCGCGCGATATAATGCGAGAGTGCACGCCTAGCATCATCCTATACTATCGGGGGCGATATGAAATGTGCACACAGCTGTGCCGATGCAGCGATGACTGCGGCAGCGGCAGATGGTTGTGCCAACACGCTTTCTCACTCGCACCTCCTCCGTTTCCGCTTGTTCTGCGGTAGAAGGAGCGAGATGAAGCGTACGGTGCGAGCTCGGGCGATCAATTTTATCTGGCATCGGCGCTCCTCACAGCGCAAAACCGCCGAAACGCTCTGAATGGGCGCTCTTTATCGAGAGTGATAAGGACTCGTTAAGGTAGGTCCTGAACATCGTAAGGTAGCTCTTTCTCCTCGCAGGTCTTGAGGTTCGGATGTCCTGCACATGTCGGACATGAGCGCTGCATGTGTGAGAGCGCTATATCGCTCCCATCTCTGTCTATCATCCTACGCCGTGGCAGGCCAGCCAAGCGGCAGGCGTTCAAGTACTATAATGCACCCGAAAGCACCCCCGTGTGGCTCCATTCACCAGCGCTCAAACATGGAAGCGAGGAGTGCACGGCGCTTAAAAAAAAAAATAAGAGGAGGTACCTAATTTTTCTATATGACCGCTACGTCGCAATGTTTTAACCATAGCAAGTCGGCATGCTCTGTTAGATAATCTGATACGTACCAACTGTACTAGTCGTCATGTCTTAGCCGCAGATGACAGGAGCGTCGGCCTGGATATATGTGAGGGTTGTTAAAAACATGCGCCACGGGTCTGCAGGTATAATGCCCATCTATCATCAGCTAGCTGTCTATAGGAGCGCAGCAGAGCCATTAGGTATTCACTATTTCGCGCATAAATATAATCATTTTCGCATGTCTAAGCCAGCACTTACTCAGCGCACAAATCAACAAGATTTTTTATAGCTGCATCACAAGTATGTCCTGCTTATACCGAAAAGTCTGAAAAAAAGAGTAGGCAACCTTTTTCAAGAGTTTTATTCAAAAATTAATACATGTCTTCAGTCGTTCATGATCCGATAATACATCATCGTAGTGTAGTTCGAGGAACTCTAGCATGCATGTAACTTTTTCATTAGATTTGAAACCGGTCAAAATCTGTTTGAGAACTTTATACATAGGAACGTCCGAATTCGATACATTGCTCGTCATTCTAAAGAAGCTTGATAATAAATCAGCATAAATTTTTTCAAAATTCATCGATTCTAGAGCCTCTAATCTATAGCTAATGATATCTCTCATTCGTGCAATTTGTTGTAGGAAATTTTCATGCAGATAGATGGTCTGGGCCCTGCTATGTAGATGCCCGATGCCTGCAGATGATCCCAATTTTACAGTATAGTTCTCGAAAATCTTCATATCACCATTCGGAACGTTCGAAGCTGATGCAGTCGAAGAGGGCAAAAGCTTTATTAATTCACTCCATTCCCACATTGTGAAAGATATTCGGCTCGAATTTGCATGCGATGTGATGATGATTGCTGGTGAGAGTCCTCTGACGATGCTAAGCCCAACTCGTATCCTTGCAGCTGATCCGTTCAGAGTTGTTTGATATAGTAATTCGGTCTCTTGAACGATGGCTCCGTCATAATACCGTAACATTTTTTCGATAGACTGCCAGGGGCTAAACAAGGTGGTCATCTCTCTTTGTTTGACGATGGTGCTGGCGATGCTATGACGATGTTTACGCTGCTTATAATGCTCGCTGTTTATCTCGATATGCCGGTGATGATACTTATGATGATGACGGCGATGGCGATGGTGTTATGACGTTGTTTATGATGCTATGACGATAGCGACGGTGATGATTATGATGATATGACGTTGTTTCATGATGCTATGACGATAGCGGTGATGATGCTTATGATGATATTATGACGATAGCGGTGATGATGCTAATGATGATATGACGATAGCGGTGATGATGCTTATGATGATATGACGATAGCGGTGATGATGCTTATGATGATATGACGATAGCGGTGATGATGCTTATGATGATATGACGTTGCTGGTGATGATATGACGTTGCTGGTGATGATGGCTACGATGCTTATGGCGATAGCGCCGATGGAGTTTATGACGGCTGTGATCGGGACGTTTTTGCTCCAGACAACTTATTTCACCGGCTCTCTGGCGATAAGTGTGATCGACGAGGTTGCTGGATCAAACAACGTCTGCTCTCGCAATCCACCCTCGATCGGGCATGCCCAAATATTTAACGTAAAGTCTCGAACCGGTTTTTTTCAAAACTTTTTCCACTAGATAGATCTCGGGATGTTTAGTTTTCTGTAGTTCTCGCTCGTGAAAACATCCCATGATCGGCGAACCCTTTAGATCTTCAATAAGATATGTAGGCGGGTTGGTGGACGGTTTCACTTGTCTGATGCGAAACAGCTCCGTCGTCCAGTTGGGGGTATAACCTTTTTCAAAAAGTACTTTGTATTTACTCAGACGTACCACATCGCCAACTTTGAATTTCGTTTTTCCGACAATTTTCAAATATGCATATGTATCGCGGAGAACCTGTTTCTCGTTCAACACGTTAACGTCGCACGGTTTTAAATTGGTCGTACGACGCTTTGTATCATTATATTCAGACGTTACTCTATCCAGAAGACTATCGATCCAATTATAGCTTGCATGTAGGGTGAAGAGTTTTTAGAGTTTTGACTTAATCGTCCGAATCACTCGCTCCACAATCGCAGCTTTGATTATGCTAAATGAGTGGTAGTGATTTATTTTAAACTCTTTCATCAGAGCTTTGAATTTTGAATTGAAAAATTCTGTCCCCTGGTCGCTCTGGATATTCTTAGGTACTCTTCCGTCGGAGTTTTCCAATATATATTTCATCGCACCTGCTACCTCGTCCATAGATTTCGACTTGAGCCCTCGAGTCCATAGATACTTTGAGAAGCAGTCAATCACGACAAGAACATATCTATATCCTCTATTATCTCCGCTGTAGTTGCCAAATTCAGCAAGATCTATCTCCCAGAGATCATCCAAACCTTTTATAATTGTTCGACGCCGATTAAATTTTCTAATTTCTAAACAGTTCATCAACCACCTGTTTTTTCTTCATCTCGACGTATTTTAAAGACGCTGCTTACGTCAGAGGCTGCTCGAAAGCGTCTGAACAGGTCGATACTTGTTCGGACGTGTCTAAACAAGTTTAAACTTGTTCGATCGTGTCTGAGCAGCACTATACATGCAATGAGGAACACGCCATTGAGGTGAGCGTAGCGCGCACGTGTTCATTCAACACCTGTGGAATGCTTCTACTCGTCCGAGGACGTGACAGGTCGATTACTAATCAGCATAATTCTCTTATTGAGGATGTCGGCAAGATTCAATATGTTCTTAATTTCTTCATCGGCTAGACGCTGCGCTTCTCGAACGGTTTCAATTTCTCCCTGCAATTCCGTAATAGTTTTAAGCAGCTGGTCAATCACAAATTGTTTCGTTGCACAGTCGGCACTCTTCTCAGGATATTTGATGTTTGACAGGCGGCGGTTTTCCCAATCAATATCACCCTTTTCCGTTAATTTGAAATATTTTCGACACTGCTGGCGTTGAGCTGCAGAAGCGGATTTTGTTCTTGATATCGTTCGTCCAAACTTGTCTATAGACATTCTGATACTGGCAGCGAATCACTATATAGTGTGGGTATATATCACGTATTTGTTTTTCTATTGATGACATCTAATAAAATATTGATCTTCCTAACATGCTCGGCCATCAAAGTGGATGCTTCACGCATTTCACCAATTTCGCCGCGCATATCTTTATCAAGCTCTCTGATATTATCAAGCACAAATTGTTTTGTAGCACAGTCAGACTCTTCCTCAGGATATTTGACGTTAGTCAGCTTTCGCTCTTCCCAGTCGATAACCCCTCCATTCTCCCCTATTTTAAAATAGTGCTGATGTTGGGCGTGTGTTAGAGCGCTGGCTGATGATGCTGCAAAGGATCGCCCAAACTTATCCACGGACATTTTCACACTATCGCAGTGTGCTGAATCTTAGTATATTTTATTAGCTTCTCTTAGTTCTTCCTCGATGAACAATATTTCGTTTGATACCGATTCGTTTCCTGCCTGACGTGAACCGTGAAGTAGTATCAAACGGTCTATGAGCTCGTTCGGGTCATTCCAGAATTTATATTCGATAGGTTTTTCAGAATACTGTAAATACTTCATCCCACTTCCTGAAGACGGATTCAGTATGGGTTTAATAAAGGTGCCCATTCACTAGGGAACCCGGTTGGCCAACCCGGTTGGTCCATGTTGGCTGTCAGGTTGGCGGGTTTTATTGCTTTGCCCACACACTGGCGAACCGTGTTGGCGAACTGGGTTGGCGAGCGCAGTTCTTTGGATAGTTGATGAAGACGAAGTCATGAACGGATCAAAAAGGAAATTACTGGCGCTATGTGTATCGATGGCCCCTAATAAGACTAGCGTAACTCGTGAGACACGGTTAGAACTGGCGTATCTCTGCGTTTACTAAATGAACTAGCGTATCTCTGCGTTCACTAAATGAACTAGCGTATAGCCTGTGTAAATCAAATGGGAGGGACGCTAGTTCATTTGGTGAACGCAGAGATACGCTAGTTCATTTGGTAAGCGCAGAGATACGCTGGTTCTAACCGTGTCTCACGAGTTACGCTAGTCTTATTAGGGGCCATCGGTATGTCATACACAGCAAACCATTGAACTAAACAAAAGTGGGTGAAAAAAAGTCGACACGCAAAATTGTATTTCTTCAAGAAACGCAACATCGGTCTAACGACTCAAAAATTAGTCGAAAAAAGGTAATTTATTTTCAACTTTGAAGAGCTATATCCGTTAACCCGGCGCTTGTGTGGTGGAAAATATTCCCGAGCATGGTGTGCTGGGGTGAAAATCACCCAGTTTTGTGGGACCACAAAAAAAGAAAGAAAAAGTTTTTTCTCTTGAAATAGTGACCAAAATGATCTTTGATGTTCTATGAAGTCACCCAACTAGAATTGATTCTACAATTTGAAAAGGTACCGTCATATCATGCAAAAAGTGTAGAAGTTGATTTTCCATAGTCTCAGGGGTGATTTTCACCCCACCACACAAATTCATGGAATTGAGGCAATAATGGCCTTATTTACCATGTTTGATTCATCAATGAATATTATTTTGATGATAGGTTGATGCAAATATGTCTTCCACAAGGGATCGACACATGAGCAAGAGCAAAAAGAGTTGCTTGCGCTTTGGAGGGACCTTTTTCTAGATGTGCACGTGAACTGTGTGGTGGGGTCAAAATGACCCAAGTTGAACTTTGTCGGCTAATTTCTATCGATGTATGCGTTGTGATGGCCGACTGACAACTGAAAAATGAATAAAAGGTAGCCACTTGAAGGTACTGAGAAGCGGGGGTCTGAAGTTCGTATGCACATCGAAATATAACGACATGAAATTTTGCTTGGGTCGTTTTTACCCCACCACACAAGCGCCGGGTTAAGTAGTTACGTACTTACGTCTGTTACTTATACAAATATGGTTCCCAGAGTGAATCTTCACCTTCTTAGATCCTCTATCGACCCTTGAATTTAGGCGGTTAAATCTTTAACGTCCTCTACACCTATTATAGGTAGGTACCAAAAATAAGTTAAGAAACGGTTTATGACCGATAGGTACCTAGTTCGGCGTCTGCCTACTTACCTACCTGCCTGCTTGTGTCCACCTACCTACTCACGTATCTACCTACCCACCCCACCTAACTACCCACCTCCTACGCACCTACCTAATTACCTAGTTACCTACCTACTTACCTACTACTTACCTACCTACATCGACGTAAAAATGCATCTGAATACAGATTACAAATCAGGCGTAGAAGTGCGAATTTTTGAGGGTTTTCTCTTTTCTCATACATAGCTTTTTATCCTGAATCCACAAGACGCGAGAAATTATCAGTGTTGCAAAAAGGAAATGGTTCCTAACTCTACACATTATTTCTTGATGAATTATTGAGCTTTGCGTTTGCCTCCGCCTCTCTCCCCGCATCTTGCCGCCTTTATGGGTAACGCGACTCAAATGTAGCAAAAACAAAGAAAATCAAGTAGGTACCTACCTACTGTAAATTTCTGATTTCTTGGATTGAATCTAGAGGTATCCTGTATCACATGTACCTATATTACATACACTGACATGAATAAAATGTCATTCTCTCGCAGACATTCTTTTTCATAACCGTATCAAAAATACAAAGTAGCTAATCTACTTCAATGATAATTAATCACTTATGTCTAATTATATCAATATTCCATCAAATAATTCAAATACCGTGATTAGCCGTAGTAACTATCCCTGATGTTGGTTGTTATGTTGGCCAACTTACCCATTCACTGACGAACCCAACAACGAACCCAACCGCGTTTTCAAGCTCGCTGGAAAACCGGCCAACTTGGTTGGGTTGGTGTTGGCGCCAACCACACACTAGCCAACTTCCGACGAAACCAACCGGGTTGGCCAACCGGGTTCCCTAGTGAATGGGCACCTTAACACGCGTATACTTATATCCCTTGCTTGCTTTAAGACGTCCTGTTGATGAAAAACCGTCTCTAGCAACGTTGGTTAGATGAAGAATCTGAGCATATTTTCTCAGATCCATGTTGTTATAAGCCGTGGGCCGTTTCAAAAATATTAGCTCATATAGCCCAGGAGTTGCTTTGAATCGCTGGCCTTGGATGTGAATATCTGATGTTTTTTCTTCGATATTGATAGGGGTGTTTCCCATAAGGAGTTCTCCTGATACAGCTAACGGTCCATACATTCTGTCATACTCTGCATCTGCAGAGGTGTTCATGAAATCTCTAACTTGGCGCAGTAAGGGCGTTTCTCCAGTGAATGTAAAATCAGATTTGGAAGCAGCAAATGAGGGTGCCTCTTCAATTCTAGCTTTATCAGCGGCATCCACACCGGCATTATCGCCATCGTTATCTCCGCGATCATCACCATCTGCACGTTCATCATCATCATCATCATCAGCGGTATAGATCGTGGATAAGGATGGTTGAGGAGTTGAAGCTAGTGAGGAAGTGGATTGCTGGGTTGATAAATTTTGCAAAAATGATGATAGCCGGGTGCTCGCCCGCGCTGTTGATGATACAGGCGGAGCGAAGCGCCTACGAACGTTACGAGCTGATGTCTGAGGTGTTGGTGATAGTGGCGGATGGGTTGACGACTGGGATGGTTGTGGCGGAGGCGTAGGAGTTGGAACATGAATATTTTTGCTCATTTTTTCCAACGGCTCAATTATCGGATGCATCACCTTTCTCACGCCTGCATTCATATCGAGATCGCGTGATTTTAGCATTAAAAACTTTTGACGCACATTTTTTCTGGCTGCGATTACGCGCTTCTTCAGCTTAATTTCATCGGCAGTCTTCATACTGGCGTAAGATTTATTGGAAACTAACTTGGCGCTCGCCTGCCGCGGCTTATATATACTTTTCCGGGATAAATGACATGGGAATGAAACAAACAAATCAGCTATCTCTAATTTATTCTGGAAGTAAATAGATCAACCAATTATAAAGTAGCATGCAATTATTTAAAGAACAGATACAGGTTTTCAAAAAATGGTGATTACATGATGGTAATATCTTATCAAATTTTAACATTCCACCATCTCTTGCAACATCCACAATTTCAATACATAATTCATCATCATAGCATCTTTCAATAATTTCCTCGATGAAGGCGTTCTTCTGATATCCTTTCACAAAAATAATATCCACGTTGGAAGCCAGGTGGTGTACTAAGGAGTAGATTTCTTCATATGAAATATCCCCATCGCTGTATCTGAGCCCGTGATGTTTATTCTCCAGATACCTCGTATTTTTCTTGCTCCTCCGGTCTAATGCTGCGAATGGTTTGGGCGGCTTCAGGTGATAGTGGCCGAAATTCTCACTTCCGAATCCTTTAACGTACGTGATTTCCTTTGCAACAAATTCCGGGATATTGAACCCCTGTATATCAACGGCGAGGAATTTCATGATGGCGGTGCAGGTGTTCGTGCGCAGGATGTATGCGGGTGAATGACGAAAGAGCCGCTGTTGTTTATGCTTTATTATTGAATTTCTCTAACCGTGCCGAGTAATGGCGAATATTCCACAATTTTCTCATGAATAATTAAAGTATATGCTCTGGTGTTTGCAGGAAAATTGACTTCTGATTCAAACGACAGTTTCACATCCACAGCAGACGACTGGATTGCGTCAGCTTGTTTCGTGCTATCGATTATGAAGATTGCATTATTCGTAAACGAGGTAAAGGATAGAATCGGGTCTGCGACCATTTTCCCGGTGAAATTTTCAGCAAAGTCGGTATAGCTCTGATACGCCTCAGCAAAGAACCCCGCACGATTCTTACGGAAAATGGGTCTCGGTCAAATTCTTAAATTTTTTTATATGTTGTAGCCCAATTCGACAAGAGTCAAAAACCACCGTCCGTTACCAAAAAAAATGGACAGTTTTTTGTCTATAAGGGGTTGAAGATGGGTTATTTCAAGGTAAAAAAATATGTTCCAACGTAATTGAGAATATTTCAACCTCCTTTCTAACACATATGGCTCATGACAATTCCCTTTTTCTTTTGTGCAAAAATCAACCCCATCCCTCACCCCCAACCCCTACTTTTCAGTATCAAATTCGAAATTACGTTTGAAAGTCATGCAGATGGTTCTATTTTGTCGAATTATGAATTTTGGCACAAATTATTTTTCCAACCCCCAAATAGGGGGTGGGGTTGGAAAAAAAACCATCGGTCAATTGGGCTGAATTTCTGATATTGTGCTTTACCAGTTACGCTAAACAAGATTACCTAGGGAAAACTCATTCGTATGACCAGTTTCCACCCCACAGAGGGTTGAAGTTGACTATAATGAAGCATGCATAAAACATTCTTCCATGTCATAAACCAAATGAATGGAAATTGTGGACTTTCATATTATCTTGTTTCGTAAAAATGTATATTCTTCAGAAATACTCTCAACCCCGTCCTTCATCCCCTATCCCTGTTTCTGAACATCATATTCGAAATGCCTGAATCTTGAAAATTAAAATAATTTTTATTTCATCCTTCACATGGTCGCAGTAGCTGGAATAAGAGTGTGACATAATATTTTGCTTTGATTAAGCAGCTTTCACTTCAACTGACATTAAATTCTTCAATCTAAACTATAAATAGAGGTATAACCGTACAAAAGAAAAAAGTTAGAAATTATGTGTATGTGAACATAAGTAACCTGCTGTGAAGTTGAAACTAGATAGGAACACCAATATTTTAAATAATAATCCCGTCAAAAATCAAAAAATATATATATTCCACCTTGCTTATGTTAGCACTGTAACGTAAGCATAGTGAAAGTGAATTTTGAGAAGGGATTCACAATCCAGATGCAGAGAATCCGACCATAGACCTCCTACATTATCAAGATTTATTTCGAATATGATGTTCAGAAACAAGGATAGGGGATGAAATTATTTTTGAAGAATAGACAATTTTACAAAACAAGACGATATGAAAGTCCACTATTTTCATTCATTTGGTTTATGACATGGAAGAATGTTTTATGCTTCATTATAGTCAACTTCAACCCTCTATGGGATGAAAACTGGTCATATGAATGAGTTTTCCTTTGGTCATCTTGTTCAGCGTAACTAATGGAGCACAATATCAAAAATTCAGCCGAATTGACCGATGTTTTTTTTTCGACTCCACCCCCTATTTGGGGGTTGGAAGAACAATTTGTGCCAAAATTCATAATTCGACAAAATAGAACCATCTGCATGACTTTCAAACGTAATTTCGAATTTGATACTCACAAGTAGGGGTTGGGGGTGAGGGAGGGGGTTGACTTTTTCACATAAGGAAAAGGGAATTGTCATGAGCCATATATGTTATAAAGGACGTTGAAATGTTCTCACTTACGTTGGAACATATTTCTTTACCTTGAAATAACCCATCTTCAACCCCTTATAGAAAAAAAAAACTGTCCATTTTTTTGGGTAACGGACGATGGATTTTGGCTCGTGTCAAATTGGGCTACAAAATATTGAAAAATTAGGGAATTTGACCGAGACCCATTTTCCATAGGAATCGTGCGGGTTCCTTTCGAATAAGCAAAGTCGAAATTCTGATTTTCAAATGGGTAGCGAACGCTGTTTAGCAGAAGATGCACGTTGCGTATCCCGATGTTATCAAATATTGCGGCACTCTCGGCGGCACTTTCCCGGCGATTGGTTTGATATCCTGCAATGACTCCGACCACTTTGTCCACTCTTAATGCAGTCTTCAGAGACCAATTTTCCTTATTGGTGGCTCCCCAGGTGGCACACTGTCGTCAAATTCACGTCATTTTTACGTACATTTTTGTCACCAATCACGTCATTTGGCCAGTCAAATTGACGTCTAAGTGACCCTAAACTGACGGCGATTTGTCACAGGCAAAATGACGTCTTGAACTGACGTCAAAAGTGACGCCTTGGACTGACGTCAAAAGTGACGTCTTTTACTGACGTCAAAAGTGACTCAAAAAAATGCCCTATTAATGTCGTCAATTTGACTTTTATCACTGACTAAAAATGACCCTGTAAAATGCTTTAAAAGATACAAATATGGTAATAAGTGAATGTATATTGCCACTTACATACAATTAGATAAAGAAAATGAAATGAAATCTTAACCCTATCTACACGACTTCTAACAAATGATATAGACTGTACTTCAAACATCAAAACTTTAAAATATGGAAAAGTGAACAATAAAATAACAAAAAATAATTTCTAAGGTAGGCATACCTACTCAACAACACACCACGATTGAAACAGTACTTACATGGCAAAATCATTAGGTACAAAGTAAACATAACTTTTTTTTTTCAGAAATTTCAAGTTATAGTATGAATTAATGGAAATGAAACCCATGTATCATTTTCTAAAGGAAATACTAAACATTTTGCAATCACTTCATCAAGGGACCATACTTTAATGTAAGAAGATAAATTTTTCAGCACATAAATATTCAATTCTTTGGAATCCAAGGGGTAAAGATACAGAGAGCTGTAACAACTGAAGTATTTACCGACAATAAAAGTATTTCCTTGGCTGAAAACAATGTTTTGCACTTGCACTACTTTATATTTGTTTGTTAGGATATATGAGTCCCCAGGAGAATGACAATCAATAGAGATTACAAAACCTGAATGTATACATTTCTTAAACTGTTTGCAAATAATTGTATTAAAATTGTTGGTCAGTGCATGGTCCTGAACTATGTTCTATATAATGCGAGTTTCTTTCTTCCGTGTTTTTGATATGACATCGTAATTGCTGTATTTCATGTAACCTTCGACAAGCTTGTTGTAGTGTATGAGTGGGGGATCTTATCAAACGTTTTATTTGACCAAGAAAGTTCTCGAAAGGAAAACATGAAAATACATCCAAGGGTCCATATTTATTTACATCATTGGCTAAATGTAAAAGAATGTGTACATTGTATATCAAAAACTGTGAACCATACAACCTTTCGCAATGTTTGACAAATAGCACCAAAAGCTCATTTGCAAATGTACATCCCAACTTTAATATCAGTTTTTCAGAAATCAGGATCGAAATGGCAACATGGAACAATAAGAAATTCTCGTAAACAGCTTGATCCACTTGACCTCTAAGGACAAATGGGCCCAAGTACAACATGAATGTGCGGAATTCCGTTGCTTTCCATCTCGGAATTTCACTGAGAGGTCTTGGTTTCCGATTGAATTCTACAGGAATGAAACGTTTCAATTCAACCAAATGCTTAGAAAGAACCTGAACCTTCCGACTGCATAATTTGGTTGGTAAAGCACCACCTATCCAAAAGTTCAAGAGTTTCTTCATAACTCCTAAGCAACAAGCATGCATGTAATCTATTGGAAACAAGGTTACCATCCCTATTCCTAATTTTAATAAAGGGGAGATTCCAACATGGTGATCTTCATCTTCCTGGGCAATAAAGTCAGCATCTGTTCTTTTGGGTGCAGCTGTATTTTTGAAAACAACTCTATTTTGTACATATTCTCCTGGATCATTACATTTTTCACAGCTTGAATAACCACTGTGGGTCTTTACACACTTGATAAAAGCCCTGGCAGGCGCATCACACACAATGCTGTGAAGAGTTAACTGGTATTTTTTATCACCATGTTGAAATCCCTCTTGCTGCAAAAATTGCAGTTCATTAACAAAGTCTTCTAGAAACAGTTCCAATGGGTTTGGTTTTGATCTCCCGCAAAAAATCCCCACAGCAAAAGGTTTACATTTTACATTGGTGATCAATCCTAGAATTGGCCAAAATTGTAAATTTGAACTTTTGAATAACGGAATACCATCAATATTGATACTAATTTCAATTTTGTCACTGTTGATTTCCTGGACGGTTGAAAGTGTAGATTCTATTGTGTTTTGTAAACCAAAATAATGAAATTCCCCTGCTCCAATTTGTTTGATATCAGTTCTCCTGGGAGTTTTGACCAATGTTTTAGAATTTAACGGTAATTCAGGATGTAAGGGGTGCATTATGTGTAACAAACTTGTAATAGCAGAGTGTGAAACATTAAAATCAATTGACCACTGCCTTAGTTCTGAGAGTAAACACGGTTGTACATTAATAACTGTTTGATTTGGATCATTTTCTGCCAAAAAATCAGGTGTTGTAATTTTGCGAATGAAATCAGTTCTTGTACTCAACAGTTCCACACCGCTTTCTAAATTTTTAGCAGGCAAATCATTCTCAGGTGATGATGGTAATGTAACTGATACATCATTTCCAAGTTCACCTGCACTAAAATTACCACTGCTGTCATTAATACAATTATTATTATGTGATGAAGTGATTGAGAGTGTTTTTTTAACAGTTTGAGCTACTCTGCGATATAACTGTCTCTTACCAACTAAAGGCTTTAATCTATACTTGATTTTTTCTGGCATGACTATCCTGTTTCTTCAAACGCTCTTGTGCATGTTTCAGCCAGACCTTCATTACATCTTCAATTTCTTTATCGGTTGAATTGGGAATACTATTCTTGACAACCCCTAGATGAATAAAAATTAGATGTTGCAAAATTTTACGGATTCAAGATTAATGTGGAGCTTACCCAAGATCAAATTTTTCAAAGCCAGGTCTGAAAAGGGTCTTTTATGTGATCGCTGCCCGTAATAATTAAATTTTACCGCGACTGTATCAGCAAGAAGGTGTTTGAAAATCCTGTTGGTTTTGGCAGTTATTGTGGCACCACCCAACGTGCCCAGATATGATGCCTGAAATTACGATATCTTAAAATTGAAGTTTCATGATGGATTATTTCATTTTTTCATATCATACCAAGGCGATGTTATTGTCGTTGTTGTTAATATAGTCATTAAGTTCGTGCAATTCTTCTTCTGATTTCACCGGAAGCGAAAATGGAATGTCTGGGATGCCAAAAGATGTTCCATTGTTATTTACTGCTACATTTTGCTTGCCAATCCACGCAAGAATTTGATCGTTCTGTTCCTTCACATGCGACACCAGAGCTATAAGTTTATCTAGAAATAAATTTAATGATTTCTTGAATTTTAATTATTTATTACAGCAATAATTACTTGTCACATTCAAATACACTGGTCGTTTTTTGAAGTGGTTCGGCTAAAAAATTGCCCTACTTTGATAGGTTGTAACTTTTGAATAAATGGATGTATCTTGTTGACTCTTTTTCTGTCAGAAAGAGCGTTTCTTTGGCAATAACTATGTTCAACTGCATTTATCTGTAATAATTGATAGTGATTGTACAGGGTGATTTGTAAAGATATGATTTTTATATCAAATAAATTGATGTACATGAGGTAAATGGGTCACCCTATATATTTTATTTCAAGGTCATCATGGAGCCTTATGTCTTAGCGCTGCATGTTTTTTTGGATTTTGGTCTGATAGACTATGCTTTGAAGATATCAATTTTTAATTCGCTGCATGTTTATTTGCGTGAAAAAATCGAGATATCTTTGGGAGTAATCATGTTCTGATATTTATGTCAATTGAATTGTTTGTAGAAATGGCGCGTCTACAAGGTGAAATTCTTGAAAGAATAATCGGAATGGTTTAGGCTGGTGTCTCTCGCAGGGAAGTAGCACGACGCTTCAATATTGCATACAGTGTTGTCAATCGCGCTTGGATACCACACCAAAACAATAACTCTCCGCAAGTGCCTGGAATTTGCTTTGAATCATCAAAACTGGGCTAAAAATGACTGGGCCCAATGTCTTTTCACAGATGAATCACGGTTTTCTGAGAGTCCCGATACCAACCGCCTGCGTGTATGGCGAAGACAGAATGAAAATGAACGTTACGAAGAAGATTGTACGGTTGGCCTTACACCTTTCGGTGGTCGTTCAATTACAGTTTATGGGGGGATATCAATAGACCGTCGCACTGAACTTGTACTTTTCGCCCATGAGACAGTTAAGGCTTTGCGATGCCTGGGAAGAATTCTGGAACCTATAGTCCTTCCTCTTTCTCATCAAATGGGTGAACAGTTTGTGTATATGGACGATAACGCAAGACCACATCGAGTCAACGTAGTTCTAGTCAACCAGAATGGAACGGCCGGCGCTTTCACCGGACCTAAATCCAATAGAAAACGTGTGAGATGCGCTCTAAAGAAGGATATTAGACCGTTCAATTGAACCTCATGGAATTGAAGAGCTGGGAAATGTCTTCCAACAAGAATGGGAAGCCATTCCGGGTGGCCTTATCAATAATATTATTAGAAGTATGCCACGAAGATGTCAAGAGGTGATAAGAAGTAGAGGTAGCCCTACCCATTATTGATTATTTTTCATTCACAATTATGAGTTATTTTTTGTTATGCGTAGAAAATTTGAAATAAAACTTTTTGACGTTTTGTTATTCTTCCGTAGGTACTTATTATGCTTAAATAATCATATCTTCTGACACAGATGACGTAAGACCAAAATCTAAAAAAGTATGAAATGCTAAGACATGAGGCTCTATGATGATCCTAAAACGAAATATACAGGATGACCTATTTATCTCATGCACATCAATGAATTTGATATAAAAATCATGGCTTTCAGAATCACCCTGTAAAATCACTAGTGATGATGACAAATGATTGCAACAATGCACATTTGCTGCCGAAGAAACGCTTTTTCTGGCAAAAAAAAACTCAACAAGATACATCCATCCATTCAAATGTTACAACCTATCAAAGTGAGCCAATTTTTTGGCCGAACCACTTCAAAAAACGATCAGTGTAGTTTGGATTATGTTCCTCGGCAGTTGAAGCAGTTGGATTCTCCAGAATCTGAGTACTGGTTCTACCAAAAGCTATTAAAAATTAAAAAACAATAGATAAAATTAATAACTGAATCAAAATTACACTGGATAGTTGAGCAACCACATCCGAATATTGGTTTTACAGAACAGAAGACACTATAAGCTCGACTGCAAGTACTTAAGTACCTATGTCTGGCAGCCACATATCGTTCTTTTTTTTTATTGGTAAAAAATAAAATAGGAGAAATAAATACCGGGTGTTAGGGGTTGGTTGTTACAAACTTTGAGGGATGATTCCCCATCCAAAATGATGAAGAATAACATGAAAACTCGTGATGCTAAAATGCTTCTTTAAAAAGATACAGGCTGCATGTCAACGTTGACTTTTTGAAATTGTTTTTTTGGCCGATTGCAACCAAATTTGGTAAGCGTGATAATCAAATCAATACCTCTGACCCAGTCATAACCGATTTATTGAAAATTGTCCAGTGGCATAGAAACTTGAGGGTTACTTCTTTTTTCTACCCTACCTGTTACGCCACTGGATTTTTACCAAAACTGAATAAATTTTTGGATTCCTCGTTTGATTTTAAAGAAAAAGTTACTCTTGCAAAATTTTGATTAAAGGCTTCGTTTTCGAGATATTTCAGCTTGAATGTTTGGAAATATCTAAAAAAATTACCATTTCAAGGACTTTAAAAAATTAAAATTGGAAAAATTTGATGTTCTTCAGCTGATATGATAATTTCTCAATAAGAAAGATCTAGAATCTTGAAGAAAAAAGAAACAAGAAAGAAAATCTTGTATAATCATTGATTTTTATTCTCTTGAAATTAGAATTTTTGAGGTGGTTTTTAAACCTTCAGACTCAAATATCTCGAAAACGAAACGTTTAATCAAAATTTCGCAAGAGTAATTTTTTCTTCAAAATCGAACGAGGAATCCAAAAAGTTCAGTTTTGGTAAAAATCCAGTGGCGTAACAGGTAGGGTAGAAAAGAAGAAGCGATCCCTTAATTTCTACTCCACTGGACAATTTTCAATAAATCGGTTATGGACGGGGTCAAAGGTATTGATTTGACTGTCACGTTTACCTTTGGTTGCAATCGGTCAAGCGGCTCAAAAGTTACGGTAAAATAACAATTTCAAAAAGTCAACTTTGACAGCCTGTATCTTTTTAAAGAAGCATTTTTTTATGACATAATTACCCAAGTCAATAATATAAATATAAACGTTTCATGTATAATATTTTATTTTACTTCTCACCTCCATTATTTTCCACTGAAGACTCAATGGGCTGACTGTGATAAGTGTGATGGCTTGAAACTGGAGAACTATGAAATTTGGATATCTGGCGAGCCGTCGCCACAGACGGAGATGTATCACAACCTAACACAAATAAATAATATCAAATAACTGGGCGACATTTTTGAAAATCCTACATACTCTTTGAAAGTTTTCTGCTCAAGTTACTTGAATTCAAAAGTGGTGGCCTTGGTAATGATTTTTTCGGTTTGGTATTTCTGACCTCTTCATGGTCTGAGCCTGGCTGGCTGTCATCACTTATCGAGTACCTCCTAGGTTTTTTTCTCCTTCTTGAGGGTTCTTCTGGGTCATCGGATTCTAGATTTGATGTGACTTCAGCTTGTTTAATTTTTTTTTTAGCAATCTCATAATCATCTGTAATTCACAAAAATATTAGTGGATTATTTAGGTACCTAAGTACTCATATGCAGATTTCAATTTCAATGTCATGTTTACTTTGCATCACAGCATTCCTTACATCAGCCCACGATCATTTGTTCTGTATACTCACTTACTACTCGTTGATATCCCTCATCTTCACTAGTATAGGAAAATACAGAATCGTGGCCCAATAGGAGAAACAAACAAACAATAGGAGAAAGAGTATACCTGCTAAAGAATTAATAAATACCTGTTTCAAAAAACAGGCGTTTTACGTTGTAAAGCTTCCAACCTTCATCTTCACAAGGTTCTCGATTAGACTGTACAAGTCTGGCAAAACTTCCTGTTGTTTGTTTCGGGGGCCAATAAACTTCTCTTTTTAGGGGTGTAAGCCAAGCCACGTTGACTATGGCAATGTCTGAACCTCGGCCTGCAACATTATCATCCATAAATTCCACACCGCAGTAAGCCATCTGAAAGTTGTTATAAAAGAGTAATTAAGGGGGGCTACCACCACCAAGAGAACAGATAACAGATAGAAAACTACAAAATTAACTTATTACCTACCTCTGAAATTATACATATACTCTTGTGTCCACAAAACTAGGCACCATCCATATAACAAAACATGCAGCAACAATCGCCATGAGACTAGCGGGAAAGGCTTCGTGCGTTCGCAATGGTGCTCGTGGCTCATCGTTTTCTTTCTTGCGAAGGCGCGTTATTCGAATTAAACAGATTCTGGACTCGTTGAAAATATGGTTGATAACGTAGGTATATGGTAAGTATAGGTATTGACTTGATAATTTATTGTGGTAGGTAATTTTCTATTATGCAGACACATTATATTTTATAAATTAGCTGAATTGTGAACAATCCTATGAAAATTGTACCTATTGATACAATGAATTAATGCATGAAGTACGTAATAATTAAATATCACAAAATTACCCACACTTTGGTCAATTCACTGCATGCTTTAGATTTCCAGAAAAAATAATAAATTTAAAATATTTAATTCCGTAACCATCGCAAAATTTGTACTTCCAACTGACCAAATGACCAAACAAAGACGTCATAAAGACGTTGTTGAAAAAGACGTCAAATGTACGTCTTAAAACTCACGTCACGCGGACGTCATTTATTCGTCACATGACGTCCCCGACGAGCAATGACCAATAAATGACGACATTAAGACGGCAGTGTGCCACCTGGGTCTTAACGCCGGCAATTCGTGCAATTCATAGACTCTGTAGGGGATTTTGAAAGTCGTGCCATCACCGATGCTTTTCAGCAATTCCAGCTTAATCTCATCATTGGGATATACGTGTAGAACTTTGAGAGCGATTTTCTGAATTTCGATGGTTGCTCGACTCGTCCCGGTACTTGTATAGCAGTCGGTATCCGAGCGATGTCTTACAAGGCGAATTTCATGTCTACCCATCAGAACTCGAGGATAATCGTTGAAGAGGTTGAAGATGAACCATAGAGGGATTCTCAAACAAAATCGCCGGTTGATTCGGTTGAACGTTACGCATCCGGCACCGTTTGGATACCATCCAGACGCTGCTAGTGCCTCGGTCTCTCCCTTACCGTAGCATGCTAATGCTCGCATGCTAGTTGCGATCCCCGGGTCACGCACCACCTCCAGCTCATGGCCGTTTAATTCATATGAGATCCTGTCAAATAGGAACATACCGCAATTATTTGACAGAACACATACGCCTCCAGCCCCTCCAACCTCTTCACCCGCCGGTGCAAACACGCATTCGAGCGAGAGATATGCTTCACGGAAGTCTATGAGTGCATTTTGCTGATTTATTGAGATTTCTATTTCGTCATTATTCGCAAAAGCACTTGTTTGGGGCTGGTACGTGTGGCCCTCTTCGCACCATATGCTCTCATCCAAGATTGGATCGTTGAAAATATTTAGCTTGCTTGCTATCGCGGACATTATAGCCCAAAGATCGAAGTCTCAGAATTCGATCGAGTGTTACCTTCGGAGCGCTCACTCTAACTGGTTTGGACGGCTGTGTGATCGTGCTTTTATAGCAGCAAGCAGCAATCAAATACTAAGCCCATCTTTTTTTAGTACTAGTCGAATTACAATATCCTCTCCTCTCAAATTCACAAGGTTCGAATTTTGATCGATGATTCTCAGCGAAATATTATCAATATAATGCTGATTACTCAGCGGGAGATAGATAGGATTAGATGGCTCGATGTTCATTGAAAACCCCGGATCAACTGTTGGAGAAAACTCGTAGATCGTGTGCGACGGGCTGCTGCTATAATATGAACCACTTATTATATTACACTCAACTCGAACGGTCGCGATGGACGTAATATTCACCGTTATGTCCGAAAAATGAGCTTTATATGCAGGAGGGACTTTTTTTGAAAATCCCAATAATGAGCCGATACTATCCTCTTGCCCAAAATCGATTTCGAATTTAGATTTCACTTCACACTTTAGCGTATTGTTGTTAGGCTTGAGTGTAAAAGATTCAGCGCTCCCTAGGGAGTTCTGAATAAATCTCTCGATATCAGAAATTTCGTATGAACCAGTTGGAAGCGATATGTTTTTGTATTTAGTATGGCTAGGTGGTTTATAATAAAACCTATTATTTACACCCTCTTGAACGTTAGGGATGCTGTTGAAGGTGTATAAACCAATCAATGCTAGCGAGTATTCGTATCTGGAGTCGAGCTCGATCACCGGATGAAAGTCCGCACTCAGCTGGGACGATGAACCTTTCAGCGTGAAGGTTTTAGACATGACTGAGAACACCTGCTTCAGCGCATGTATTTATCGACTGGAGGTTATGGAGATGAGTGAGAACAATTTATCACATTCACATGTATTTATTGATTAAAAATTCTAAACATAGGTGACCACAATTGTAGGTATTGAATTTCTGACATACATCGTAATTAAAGTGAATTTTACAACCATTTCCGAGATATTTTACCAGCTCCGGCGGCGGTTTCAAGCTTCCAAAGCTATCGAAATAGTGTACGGTGTTCAGACTCTTGCGATAAGCTACCCAATGAGTTCCGACGCCCTCTGACGTATCCAAGTTAACGATGGCTGATTCATGCCTGCGAACGGGAGGTGTTATAGCACTGACTCATCTCGCATGAATACTCCTCGAAAATGTGGAATATTGAATTCCTCAGCATATTTCAATATATCCGCGTCAGTTAATGCTCTCTTGGGCAGCTTCTTTATTAGTTTTACGTGTTTGTTGTGTTGATACATGAGATGTAATGACTTTTATATAAGTTGTATATGGATATTACAGTTTATGTATTTGAGTTGACAGTTGTCAAAATAACAAAAATTCAACAATTTTCAATAGAACAAACACGTAAAATGTTGTACAACACTCGTGGCTTATTACACAAGATGCTTTCCGACACTCAGCCTCTCACAGAACTCGGGCTGCGCCCTCGCTCTGCAAATTTCGGCTTCGTGTCTGAAAACCACTTATGGAACAGCCAACTCGTATTGTGAACTACTATTTTGTATCGATAGTGCGGGAGATCCCATATCCTGAACGATGCTTTCTTAAATAGATTCCTCGGCCCATGGCTATGGCCTCCATTTGCCTGTTGTGACGCTCACTTTCTTGAAGACGTTTTCGACCGTCTTTAGCTTTTAGAATTGTTTTCGTGATCGCAGCAGCACCGCCGCCTAGAGCTCCGACAGCTGATAATGCTGCGAATATAGGTATCAGCGGGAGGAATCCTCCGCTTTTCGGGAGAGGTAATATCTGAGGCGTACTGATACGTGGCCGTCCTCCGGCTTCTTTAACCCGGCGCTTGTGTGGTGGAAAATAATCCCGAGCATGGTGTGCTGGGGTGAAAATCACCCAGTTTTGTGGGACTACAAAAAAAGAAAGAAAAAGTTTTTTTTCTTGAAATGGTGACCAAAATGGTCTTTGATGTTCTATGAAGTTACCAAACTAGAATTGATTCTACAATTTGAAAAGGTGCCGTCATATCATGCAAAAAGTGAAGAAGTTGATTTTCCATAGTCTCATGGGTGATTTTCACCCCACCACACAAATTCATGAAATTGAGGCAATAATGGCCTTATTTTCCATGTTTGATCCAGCAATGAATATTGTTTTGATGATAGGTTGATGCAAATATGTCTTCCGCAAGGGATCGACACATGAGCAAGAGCAAACAGAGTTGCTTGCGCTTTGGAGAGGCCTTTTTCTAGATTTGCACGTGAACTGTGTGGTGGGGTCAAAATGACCCAAGTTGAACTTTGTCGGCTAATTTCTGTCGACATATGCGCTGTGATAGGGGACTGACAACTGAAAAGTGGATGAAAGGTAGCCACTTGAAGGTACTGAGAAGCGGGGGTGTGAAGTTCGTATGCACACCGAAATATAACGACATGAAATTTTGCTTGGGTCGTTTTTACCCCACCACACAAGCGCCGGGTTAATGATGCGACGAGCTGCATGAAGGGATTTTTCCGAAATATTTCTTGAATCTTCGGAATTCCGGATTCTATGGTGCTGAATAAGTTTTTTCAACGGATCTATGAGAACTTTCCGGAATGCAACCTCCCTTTCCAGCTCGACACCTGTCTTCCTCTGTTTCACCCCATCCTTCTTTCTCGACAGCTCCGCGGCATCATTTTTTCTCTTCTTCTCGAGATCTAACCGTCTCTTTTGCACGCCCATGCCCAATTTTCGTTTGACCTTCATGATGTTAGTGGTGAACCATGCGGCGGTCCTCTCTCCAATCGGAACGTCTTTTGACTTCACTATCTCCCAAGCTCGATTCTCTAGAATTTTATCGGATAAATGTCGATCAGACAGCTTTTTCGAAATCGAATATGATATGTCGTGGGATCTAGCAGCCTGATCTAATCGGTTCACACCTGGATCCCCGCGTTTCAACCGCTTATGCAGCTTGGTACCAGGTCCTAGATATTGATAGCCCGGAACGTGGAGTTCGAACGGTAGGTTGTTTATTATATTATTAACCAGACCATCACCTTTGAAAGCCTGCATTGGACTGACTGATTTGATTGTGATATAAAGAGTTTATTTATACTCAGCACTTCAGTCTTGATCACGATGCGATTCGAGAAGCACGATTTATCATTACCCGTTATAAATCATGATAATGCCGGATTCGTTAAGAATCGGCGACATGGAGAGCTATTTCCGAGCTATATTCGAGCGATTTTCTGCGGGCCGAGCCAGTGTGGGAAGACTAACGCTCCCTTGAGCTGCATCCTCGATTCGAACGGATTACGTTTTCAGAACGTGTATATTTTCTCAAAATCTCTTTTTCAGCCGAAATATATGATGCTGGGCAAAGTTTTGGAGGGGATCGAGGGATTGGGATATTTTCCGTGTAGTGATAATACGTCGATAATCGATCCTTCCGAAGCTTTGGATAATTCTCTGATGATTTTCGACGACGTTGCCTGTGACAAGCAGGATAAAATCAGAGCATACTTTGCAATGGGCCGCCATAAGAATGTGGACTCCTTCTATTTATCCCAATCTTATGCCCGCATAGGAAAACATCTTGTACGTGATAATACAAACTTTCTCGTATTATTCAGACAGGATGAAATGAATCTTCGACATGTATATGATGAACATGTGAATTCTGACATGACATTTGATAAGTTCAAGGATATGTGTAGGGAGTGTTGGCGAGGGAAGTTTGGATTCGTGGTGATTTCCAAAGACGATGAAATAGGTTCAGGACGCTACCGCTGCGGGTTCGATGTAAACATAATGCTGGATTAATTTACGAAAAATAAAGCATAATAAATGAGAAAATTCTGATTTTTATTTAAAATTAACGTACCAAAAATTTAATAGCTTATCTAACACGGTTCTCTCTCAAACCTCTGCTTCCATATCTATTTCATATTCTCCCTCCTTGCTATGATTAAAACATTGCGACGTAGCGGTCATATAGAAAAATTAGCTACCTCCTCTTATTTTTTTTAAAGCGTCGTGCATCCCTTCGTCCCCATGTTGTGAGCGTCGATAAATGAAACCGCACGCCGATGACGCATTATAATGCATAAACACCTGCGCTTGGCTGGCCCGCCACTGCATAGGATGATAGACAGAGATGTGGAGCGAAATAGCTCTCTCTCTCTCTCTCTCTCTCTCTCTCTCTCTCTCTCTCTCTAGATGTGCAGGACCTCCGAACCTCGAGTCTTCCAATGATGAGGACCTACCTTACGCTGGTGCAGGACCTGCTCTAGCCGAGCTTCCACAACTCTCGATAAATGGTCTGCATGAGGAACGCGGACGTCCCAGGTAAAGCGCTCGCACGAGCTCGCACCGTACGCTCCATCTCGCTCCTTCAACCGCAGAACAAATGGAAACGACGAAGGTTCGACTGAGAAAGCGCGTTGGCACGGTCACCTACCACTGTCTCTGCTTGCACCGGCACCGGCAGAGCTATATGCATGAGGAGGAGGAAACGCGATGGCCCAGGTAAACCGCGTGCCCAAGCTCGCACCGGTAGAGCTGGTGTGCACATACTCTCGCGGCGTTATTACCTCTCCCGTAATTACCTCAATAATTAATGAGCTCGGTTTCAGGACCCTTACCCATATCACGTCTCTATAGCACACGTCGTCGTACCCTAAAGAGTGTACTGTAGAGCGGTAGGACCGGTCTAATTACCGACGTCGTAATTTCCTCCTCTGTAATTACATCCTTAATTAATGAGACCTGATTTGGGATCCCTCTTGTCTATCTACTAATACGTCTGCTAAGTTACATTTTGCATCATCAAATGCAAGGTCCATCGTACAGTATCCAGCAGTCAATGTCCGGACTACCTTTTTTGAAAATAGGTCATTTTTGTCTTTCAAGCCACGTATCTCAGGAACCATCAGTAGGAAAAAGATACTAGAACATGGTATCTTTTCGGTTTCTATATCTTTATACATTCCTTGCATGGATTTGTTTTACTTGAAAAAAATAGAAAATGACATGGGATGAAAAAAAGTTTGGATGTTGGGAGACTCTTCGGAACAACCAGTATCGATTTCAAAGGTCGACGAAAAGAAGAACCTAACAAACAAGCATTAAATTGGCTTTTTATATTTGAAATCAGCACATTTGTTGTCACGTTACAGCCTTTCAACTGGAACTAAGAGTACGCAAATTGTTAGGGGATATCCGGAAATCAATTTCTAGACATTTTTACTGCCTTTTTGCAGAAGCTGTATCTCAGAGACTATATCAACTACAAAATAATGAGTTTGATATTGGTCTCTTGGGAATTTAATCGGCTCTATTTGTTCACATGTGTTTTTGTTACAATGATGCCAGTTTACAAGTTATTCAGAGAAAACCGGACATTTTCAATGATTGCGCTTTTTGATTAGTCCTAAAAAAAATCGGAATTCAAGTAGGTTTGTTATTCCACATTGAATTCTACATCGAATCACCAAATTTCATCAACATCCGAATTTATTTTAGGTTCTGGCCATTTTCTGCTTAATTTGACTGGACTCATACCTAGTTCTAACAAAGTCTTGATTAAATAACAGGTCTCCATTTCAAAATAATTTGTACCTACCAAATTTGATCAAAATTGGTCAAATAACCTGGAATTTGCCACAAAAAATCAATTTTCAAAATTCAACTTTGACGTAACTCGAAAACAAAGAAACTTGTCTTCGGCTCAATTTCAGCTTTTCATCATGAAATTGAATCACCCCCTTGAATCTTTAAGATTACTCTGGAAACATCCTGTGTAAATTTTGCCTGAAGAAGTTGACGCCAGCCGACGAAACGCTGAAGATTTTGTGAGAAAATATACGTTCCTCCATTTACTTTTCAAAATTCCTAAATACTGATAACATCTGTTTTATTGTGTTACACCAAAGTGCGATTTATAACTCAATTTTAATTTTAGTCGCAATTTTAATCGTAATTCCAACGAAGTTCAAAGATTCGATTCCCTCTATACCTTTTATAACCCGATTTTAATCGCAAGACGCAATCGCAACGATTTTAGGGATTTTAAGAAGTTGGCCAATGTTCAACTCTTGTGATCCGATCCTTACGATCGACCAATGAAAACGAAGATAATATCAAGATTAGCGAAAATGAACACAGTAGTCTTCTTGATTAGCAGTGTTATGTTGGTGGATTTTCTGGGGACTTTTAGCGACAAGCTGACGGGTGAGCAGTGGCGCAACTAAGGGGAGGTCAGCCGGGTACCCGCACCCACCTGTACAAATATTTGACCGCAACGGCGCCTCTTCAACGTTTACAAATCACACGAACATACATTGATTATACTCACGTTCTCGAAAAATGTTCACTTGCGGCGCCTTCTTGGTCTGTAGGTACCTGCCTGTTCAAATGGGCTGGTTACGCCACTGCACTGCACCCTAGGTTTTCTCCCTCCATCACGCCCTGCTTGCGACCGATGCGATCGTTGCGATCGAGTTGTAAACTGACAAGAGGAATATGCTTACGATCGATCCGACTAAAATTGCGACTAAAATCAAAATCGAGTTATAAATCGCACTTTAATGTTGTGTTCTAGTCCTAGCGGTATACTAAAGTGGCTCTAATTATGACAAGTGTTAAACTTGGTGTGTGGATTCCTAAAAGCATCAGAAGAGTTTTTGGAGGGGGAGCCAAAATAATTGATTAATTTCTATTTCTTTTTTTAATTATTTTTTAATTTTTTTCAATTGAGAATATTCGATTTTTCTTTTTTCATGGAGGTTGGTGATTGCTTGGTCCAAGAAACCAAAGAGAAAATTCACGAAAAATTTAATTGAACTCAAATGATGGCATTTTTTTTGCGAAAATCAAAGTTTTCCATTTTTTTTTCGAAAAATATTGTGAATATGTCAAAAATCAAAAAAATTACCCAACAAAAGAAGCCCTATCAGAAGTTCTAGGAGTGTTTCCCCAAAGTCCAAGCCTATTTCTATATATGTATTTGGAAAAATGTTATTCTTTGCGGTTGCTTTTAGCGCACTTTCCTAAAAATTGGAGGAAGGCGCTTTTAGCTTCATTTTTTCCTCGATTTTTTCCGCCCGTCCGTACCCTTGGAAAACTCCTCAGGAAAAAAAAATATCGATATGGTGTAAACGCTGATCAATAGTACATATGTCAAGGATATCAAGTTGACTTTTGATTTTTTGTTACTTTGCCGCCATCTTTGATCCGCCATTTTGAATTTCTCTAACGCCCAAATAACAATCGCAACGCAGAGCGCAACGTTTCTGATTGGCTCGCAAGGTATTCGCAAAACCATCACAACGAAGCGAAAGGCTTGCGAGCCAATCAGAAACGTTGCGCCTTATTGCGTTGCGGCTGCGTTGCGTATTTTCATAGAGCGGCCTTGAAAGTGATCCGATTGGAATGAAAATTTGCAGGCAATGTGAACCACATCAAGACCCATCCAATTTTCGACAATTTGATGTTCTGTCGCCATTTTGTATTCTCCATACCTATTGAACATGTTTTAAAGTGATATAGAACTCAGAGAATTATGCCTCAGCAAAAAGATAAATTGATGTGGTGCAAAGCCAATCGAATGCGTACGTGTCCACCATATAAAGTTGACCAATGATTTTTTTACTTGGCCGCCATCTTTGATCCGCCATTTTGAATTTCTCTGAAAGTGGTCCGATTGGAGTGAAATTCGCAGGCGATGGGAACTTCATCAAAATACATCCGATTTTGGACAAAAATGATGCTATGCCGCTATCTTGGCCGCCCCCTCCTGGAAAACTACCTACCTAACGCTGCCTGGAATCTTCGTGCCAAGTAGCATTTCTGTATCGCCAAGTGTACCTACCTATCATCGCACCATCAATGGGCGCATTCATAAGTCACAACAGTTGTGGAACTGTTACCGATTTGTCTCGTGAACGGTGTGCTACTTTTCCGCTCCGCTTGGAGCGGACGTCATGTTTTTTGTAGCGGCTCGGAAGTTCGCTACATTTTGGTAGCATGATGAGCGATAAGAGTGGGAGGTAGAAAATTGAGAGAAACGTTAAATTTTGATGTTTGCAAGTGTCATTCTGACATTTTATGGATTCAAGAGTGTTGTTCGGTGCTGTTTACCTTACGTGCTGTTTTGAATTTTTGAAGATTATAAGTTTTTTCCCAGCTAATGTGAATCGCTTGTTGAATATAGACCATCGAGCTATAGCACTGGGTGAAATTCTCCAAGACCAGATTATATTTTCGGCTGTTCTTGACGCGGCGCTGGATGTGTCACCGCCAGCCACCGCTACTTCCAACAATGCGTTCGTAAGACGCCAACAGTTCCGAAGGAGCGTAGCGGTAGCTGCTCCCGTCTTATGAAAGCGGCCATTGGCTGCGTTCATCCGCACAAAGCGCTTACTAAGCTCTCAGCCGGCTGCGGCTGAACGCCACATATCAGCGAGAGCGCTCACCGAGTGATAACTCATCGGCCGCCATTTTATCTAGCAAAAATATTCTTGCTCACTTGATAAGTTGTCGCTCAGTTAACCAAACTTAACGTCAAATTCGGCGTCAAATATGACAAAAATCGCAGTGTGGAAGAATAAATTATGGAGGTGTGTGAACTGTGAATGCTACGAGATTGCATGGGTGGTGTATTAAATAATCGAAAGAGCAGAAGTTCACGCCCGTTCAAAAACTGGTAGGAATAGCCATTCTCATTCACCTGCGGGGTCCTCGGGGCGCAGGTTCACCTATATTGGCGATTGGCGCCGTCATTGGTCAAGTTCATGCAACCAGCCCGGCCGATCAACGGCTCCCGGTTAGAAGACCTGCGCACGAGCTGCGAGCAAAGGAAACCGCCAAGGGAACCGTCTATATATGAGAAAATCTGCGATACAAGGGGCATTAAAGAGTCAGTTATATCAGTCAACTGTCAATCCTGACTGTTATTTCAAGAATGCGCGTTCAGTCGCACCTACCTCTGCTCACTTAACATCACGTGACCATTAGTAAGCGCTAGGATAGCGCTACATTGCGGATGAACTCAGCCATTGAGTCTTGTATTCCTACTTTCTGGTTCTTGTTCTTTTTCACGCAATAAGAGCCACCGCAACCCCTAGATCATAGCTAGCTTTTTGTATCGTTGTACGGGGTGTTTATAAGAAACTGTGATCGCGGCAGGCATAGGTCAGGCCGAAAAACGCAGTAACAGACGCAATGGGGCTGTATAGCGGCAAAAGCCTGAATTAATGGCGCATTGTACTATGCACCGCTGTCACCATAATGACATTGGGCGCGTTCAGCAGGTCCTATGGTGGGTGCCATCGGTGGATGCCGCATGCGCCTCTCGAACGGTCACGGCTACCAAATCGCCATTTTTTCCACCACAGTTGGTTTATGGTAGCGGTGGATCAGATAGTGGATCGACCAAGCCGTCCAGCAGCTTATATTTGGTAACTAGATCTACGGGTTCCACCATGGAACTTGCTGAACTCGCCCATTGCTGTCAATGACTACCGTCAACATCTCATTCTTCGAAAAGTCAAAATGGTTGTCAGATACTGCCCGACACAGCTAGACGATTCATTCGCCTGCCCTCTGATTCGGGCTGAACGTGCGGTGCCAAGCCCTCACAGGCCAACCCCATACACGGCCCAAGGTACTGACTATCCTCTACCAACTCCCTGTAGCCTGGACGTGCCGGTAACAGCCTACCTACCTCCAAGTGCCCCAGACTTGGCATAACGTTCTGATGCTAAGCCCCCACAGGCTGCCCATTACTTACGTTTCGGTCTAAAGAGTGCTGATGCTAAACCTCATACAATTGTCTCATACTGACTCGCCTTCTCCAACAACTATTGAGCAAACACCGAAATTTGTGATTGTATAGAAGTAGGTAGGTACTTTAAAATCCCTAACTATGGAAAGTTTCATACTATCGTATCCTACCTGCCTCATCATCGTTTCATTTTCTTTACTCTGCTACTCTCTGCTAGAAAATATGGGGCCCCAGATCATTAGGTATCCACCTACCCCGACATAGTCAGGGAGAGAACTCGCTCACCCCCAAGTAGCAGCGTCACAATGGGTTATTATTTGTTTCTTCAGGGACCTACCTTTCTGTTCTCTACTTTGGCGCCAATTCTTTCTCCTTTCCTTCGAATCGGAGCGCTTTTTCACCTCAGCAACTTTTTTAATTCAAACCGTCCACTTCAAATGTGACATACTGTGAAATTACCATCATTTTATAGAATGGCCGCTTTCATAAGACGGGAGCAGCTACCGCTACGCTCCTTCGGAACTGTTGGCGTCTTACGAACGCATTGTTGGAAGTAGCGGTGACTGGCGGTGACACATCCAGCGCCGCGTCAAAAATAGCCGAAAATATAATCTGGTCTTGGAGAATTCCACCCAGTGCTATAGCTTGATGGTCTATATTTAACAAGCGATTCACATTAGCTGAGAAAAAACTCATTATCTTCAAAAATTCAAAACAGCACGCAAGGTAAACAGCACCGAACAACACTCTTGAACCCATAAAATGTCAGAATGGCACTTGCGAACATCAAAATTTAACGTTTCTCTCATTCTTCCACCTCCCACTCCTATCGCTCACTATGCTACCAAAATGTAGCGAACTTCCGAGCCGCTACAAAACATGGCCGTCCGCTCCGAGCGGAGCGGAAAAGTAGCGCACCGTTCACAGAACAAATCGGTAACAGTTCCACAACTGTTGTGACTTATGAATGCGGCCAATGTCAAATAAGGGTGCATAGTACACGTCGCCCTCTACAATTTGTTTTGCCTATACAGCCCCATTGTAGTGATCGAAAGTGGATTCCAAAGGCGATGCGATCACAGTCGTTTATAAACACCCGGTACAACTCAACGATGACATCACTGACAACCTATACCAATATTTTATTTTGACGGCGCTTCCGACTTGTCTCCATCAAACAATAATTTAGCTGTTATACAAGAGATGCTCGTCATTTGGCTTTTGGCAGCAGTCACTGCCGCCCGGTTTCACCATGTCGATGGAGAAATTTTCTCGGCCACTTCGGACCTCAAGCACCTCGTCCAGTTCGAAGCCAGTCTGCTGTCCATCCTGACCGAATTCATGGCAGACCGGAAGATCGAATCGGAATTTTTGCAGCAGCAATACGCCCTGCGGAAAGTCCAGCACCACGAAACCATGACCAAAGATAGCGAGCTCCACAAGCCGTTGAACGCTTACCGAACCATCAAGGGTCTCGCCGTGGACTGGCCCAAAATAGAAACAGCAATGCGCAACGGAGCAAACTCGGCCGTCATGTCCGACTGGAGCGTCATCACGAGCCACCAGATGTTCCCAACTTATGAAGACTTCACCGGAGCAGTCAAGGGACTTGTGGGACTGCAAGAAACGTACAAATTAGAAACGTCTTCTTTGGCCAACGGCATTATCGACGGGGTAGACTACGGCGCCAATTTGACTGCATCCGACTGTTTTGAACTGGGAAGAGAGCTGTACAACGCTCAGTATTTCAATCAAAGTCTCGGCTGGCTGAAAGTGGCTTTGATAAAACACAAACACGAAACACTCAAGTCTGTGCCGGAAGCAGAAATTATGGAACACCTTGCGTATGCTCTCTACAAATCAGGCGAAAGATCTGCGGCCTTGACAGTTATTGACAAAGTTTTGCAGAAGCAATTGTCAGAAACGGTGAGGAAAAACGTCGTCCAATGGAAGTCAGAAGTTGAGCTTGAAGACTTTGAAAAAAACCAAACAGAAAACGGCGAGGAAAAGGGGGAAATCGAGGGGGAAATAATTGAAAACGCAGATGATTTCAAAGCGGTTTGCAGGGGTGAATCAACAGCAACTCCTGACGAAATCGCTCGCCTCAAGTGCAAATTGTTCATCAGAAATCCGCATTTCCTCACCCCTTTCAAAGTGGAAGAAGTGTACGTACATCCGTCATTTGTAGCCTACTTGTATCACGACATCTTAACCGCTGGAGAAATTTCAATGGCGATTGCAGAAGCTGAAGGTCATCTGATCAGGACCGAAGTTTTAGGCAAGGACGGTAAACGTAAAGTTTCGGAAGTCAGAACTGCCAAGATGTGGTCCGTAGCACTGGATGAAGACAAGATCAATGTTTTTGTCAACCAAAAGATTGAAAGCATGACAGGATTAAATTTGAAGACAACGGAAAAGAGCCAAATCATAAATTACGGAATAGGAGGCCAATACAAACCGCATACGGATTTTATACTGGATTACTTCTCAGACACAATAGGCGATCGCCTTGCTACGGTCATGTTTTATATGAGCGATGTGGAACAAGGAGGCGCAACAGCTTTTCCGCTGGTGTCTGTCATGGCAAAACCGGAAAAAGGTTCAGCTTTGGTTTGGTATAACCTGCTGCCTGATGGCAATGGGAATAACATGAGCTTGCATTGTGGTTGTCCGGTCCTTGTGGGGTCGAAGTGGATCTTGGTTAAGTGGATTCACGAGAGGGAGCAAATTTTCACGAGACCATGCACCATCAACAATCACTTGTGGAAGTTATGGGACTGAGAATTCTTCAAAATAAATTGTAACATCCAACCAACCAGAATCAAATATCACAATAGAAGGAATTCCAAGATCATGATTCCAACAAACAATAAATCAAATTTCTGAATCAACATTCATGATTTTTCGAGTGATTTTTCTTTTGAGATTATAGCGGTAGCTCGTTAATTGCATTGCAGTCCGCAGCAAACATTCGTAGTGCTGAGCTCCCTCAAAATTCCTCCGAGTTTTTCCCGAATTTTTGAATATTCCTAAAGCTTCAATCACCCTTGAGGTATTCCAACTTGTGGAAAACCCTTTTGCTATTGAATTCTCCGGAGTTTCTCTGTAAAGCTCCTCCATGGTTTCGTATGTCTGTACAAAATTTCTCGAAATTTTCAGAGTTCCTTGAGTTCCCCCAGAGTAGAGATGCGAAGGGTAATATTACCGCGGTAATATTACCGGTAATTTTGGTAATATTACGTAATATTCGCCTAAGCCTTCGGTAATATTACCTGGGTAACATTACCGGTAATATATTTATATTACCGGTAACATTACCGGTAATATTACCGGTAATATTACAACCAAAATATTTCCCATTACCCTCTCCTCACCCTACTGTGTAATGTGGATGTGTATGCAATATTTCGGATCATTGCGACACAGCATCACCTAGTGGACGTCGTCTCTCTTTATAAATTCTGTTTTAATTTCACAAATCGCAGCAAATCCGAAGAAATTCACATCAAAAACATGACCTGACCAATAACAAGCATTGAGGCAATTATTACGACTACGAGGAACTCTATCTCCGTCTCAGTGGATGGAATAACATCAAATACTTGATTTTGCAGTTCACCACTTTGTGTCTTTGTTGGGGCACGTTGGGTGGGTGGATGCAACGTACGAAAGGGTTTGGTGTAACATTTCTCCGATTTCATTACCTGCTGTTCGAAGATGACTGTTCTGTTCTGACTTCGAAGATGAGGATCCAGAAGACCAGGAAGTTTTCAACTTAGAACTGGAAGAGGAAGGGGAAGAAGATGACAGCGACTAGTCATTGATTCAATTTGTTACGTTTATAATCATAATGTTCAATTTATTCCGAAAAAAAATTAAGTTCATGTTTAAACAATTACTATAATCCAGAATTTAATGTTGATTTTAGAATGATTCCAATAAAAATTTTAATTTGATGTGATTGACTTATTAATTACAGTTTTATGGTTTAGGGACTACTGGGTTCACCAAAACAAAAATTAGGAGCTTTTTTGAAAGTCGGTAATATTACCGGTAATATTACCGAAAACAAAAGTGGGTAATATTACCGGTAACATTCAAGTAATATTACCGGTAATTTTACCGGTAATATTACCCAAAAATAAATTACCGGTAATTTTGCATCTCTACCCCAGAGATCCTCCAGAGGATTAATTTCACTAAAGGTTCGTCAATCTGTACAGAATAGCTCACTTTTGCATCTGAATTTCATGGAATTCTCTAGTTGAACTCCACTTAAATTACACGGGCTCTTTCAAGACTTCGCTGGAGCTACCCAGTTGACACAGCTACATACATGATATAGAAATGTTATTTGAAAATACTATTTAGTTACGTAACATGGGTGTATCATTCTCAGCTCATCTAGATGCAAATGTCAGCGACAAAGCTCCCTCGCAAATATTTACCAGATATATCACAAAGTTACGTATATGATATATAAAAAGTCTATGTATCTTATATGTAACGACAGGCCAGATGCGCATCTGCAATGTTCAACGGCTTCCGACAGATCCCCGTGCCTCGCACCGTCCGCAAAGCTGCTTGAACTGTAACAGAGATGGCGCCAGCAATAAAAATCCGCGAAATTTTAAAATGTGAAGTACCTCAATATTCAAAGTAATAATTAAAAGTATCCATTCTACTTCCCCGACCCACCACCCAACGAGGAGGGGAAGTATTGTGAACGCGCTGAAAATTTTTTTTCGAGATGAAGACGGATATATCCATTTTGAGGACTCCCAGAACAAAATTGACGGGCACATAGTAGACGATGATTTTGTGCTCCTAGCCTGATCGCTTGAAACAAGAAGAAAGGGAAAAAAAACAAAATAAGATAAGCGACGAACAAGCGGAATTTCACAGCTCCCAGAACCTGAATTTCACGTGGAGTCTCGTATATGGAAGAATCCGTGAAAAGAAAGAGAACACTACAGGACGACCCGACAGTTAGCCCCACTCGAGGCCCCACTGAAACGGCGCTCCGAAAAAACAAAAAGGAGCTGGGAGAACGAGAACGAGTGCCAATGCAAGAAGGAAATAATTCCGCCATTGATAAAATAATGGAAAAGATGGACTGTAAACTGGATGCCGTACTCTCCGAAGTAAGGGAAGTCCGAAGAGAGAATATGGAGCTGAGGCAGAGTCTCCAAACGATGGAAAGTGCATGGTCGGCGGAAAGAAAATATATGGATGAAAGAATTAAGAACCTAGAATCCATTGTCGAGAAACAGGAGCGAAACGTCAAGAAAAACAAAATTATTATTGAAGGGAGACTGCCGGGAGTGAACAATGGAGCGAACGCTGAAATCGTCACCTCATTCTCCAAAGCCAATAATTCGGACATTTACTTCATGGAAATGGAAAGCTTCATTCATAAGATCACGGTAATGAAGGCGAATAATAAACTCAAGGGAAGGGAAATTTACATCGAAAGGGATATGACACCCCAGGAGAGAAGAATTCAGCTGGAAATCAGAACAGTGGCCAGAGAAGAAAGAAGTAAGGGGAAGAGAGTCCAAGTCGCATATCAGCGAATGCAAGTTGAAAGTAAATGGTTTACCTGGGACGACAAGCTTATGTAATTGATAGAGGCAAAAAACGAATAGAAAGAAAAAAGAAGAGGAAACGAAGAGGGAGGGGAAGAACACCGAAAACTATTTTGTCTGGACAAGTTGCAGAATACCTGCATTTCTGTTTTTGGAACTCGCGTGGTTTTGATAATGTGTTGAGTTTGGACGATAATGAAATTACAGAGCTGGTTAAGTTTGATATTATTTGTGTTTCGGAAACGTTTTTAACCTCGCGGCCTTCCACATTACCTATGTTTTTGAGAAATTATAATCTTTTCCATTGTTCTGCTGTTAGGGATAAGGTCAAAGGGAGGGCTAGTGGTGGAATTATAATACTTGTGTCTTAATTTATTTGTGATATAGATGATATTGAAATTATTAATGATTATTTTTTGTGGTTAATTTTGAGGGTCAAAGTTGCTAAACATTTTTTTGTTGTAGGTTGTTTTCACTTGCGACCTGATCTGGATTCAAAAGATTGCATTGGGGTGGTGGAGGATGCTGTGAGGGAGGTTACACTCAGATTTCTCACCAATTTTATAATATGGGGAGGCGATTTCAACGCCAGAGTTGGACAACTTAACGGTTTTGACGAGGAGGAGGAAGTGGATACTGGAAGGTTGCAGCCTGTAAGAGTTTTCAAGGATGGAATTGTTAACTTGAGAGGAAACTTACTGGTGGGAGCAATGGAGGATCTTGGGTTTGTGGTACTGAATGGACGGTCATTTTCTGATACACCGGGTAGATTTACATGCCTGGGCGGCTCGGGAGGAAGTGTGGTAGATCTTGTATGGGTGAATGGTGGGTCTTTGGAGATTGCTGAGGATTTTTGGTAGGTGGTTTTGTTTTGTGCTCTGATCATCTACCTTGTGTAGCAAAATTCAAGTACAGAACAAGCAGAGCGGAACGGACCCCAGAGGGACGAGCTGTTAAAACCCGGGTTCTTGCGTGGAGAGACGATCGCCGAGAGCCTCTTGCTTCGATTCTATCCGACTCTTACCGGATTGGTCTGAACTTTTCTGACAGTACCTTAAGCGAAATTTCTGGGAATATTCTTGACGCAATTGAAGAGGTGTCACAGTTTCTGGGAATGACTCGGATGACGGACACAGCGGGACCGCGGGCCAACAGGAATCAACCGTGGTATGATAGTGAGTGCAGAGCGGTGAAACGAGCGGTAAGGCGTATAGTGGCGGGGTTAACGGCCAAAAATGGAATGATCTATGCATTTTGTGATAAAAGCATGAAATTTGGCATACGTGTTCAGAAGACCTTCCTTTGCAATTCCAGATGTGGCGCCACGCAAAATTCCGCACCAGAGGCACTGTATTGCGGTTAATATACCTGCTAGGGGTAAATTCTGCAAAAATGGTTCCTGGCCGGTCTCTGGTACCGTAGTCGGTATTTTTTAGTTCTGTTTTGCTAAAACTACATTAGGCCAGTCAAATTAGAACAAATTTTTCCGTTTGAGGGAAAAAACTGTTTGAGTTTTAGAAATTTGACAGTAATGTCCGATAAGGTGTACTGTTGAACATATCAAAAGTCCCCAACTTTACCTATTGAGCTCGAGCCGCCATCTTGGAAAAATGGTCCTTCGATCCAGTTTTCTGCTCATATTCCGCTAATCATCAGAGATATTCAATTAGGTTTGATAAAAAATCAAGGCTATAAAATTGTCTACAAAAATTGTTTAATACCGATTTTTTCTCGTATCTGTTGAAATTAATAAAATTAAATTAACAAAAGAAAAAAACAAAAAAATAAGCGATTTTTTGCCTATGGCTAGAGATATTGTCTTCAAAATTTGTGAAGATGTTGGCAGTCTACATCAAAGCTGAACGTGACAGTTGATAGAGAAAAAAAAATTGCGAGAATATTTTTTTATTTTTTTTTTAAATTAAGCAAAAATTTGGTTTTTGAGTTTGACATTTCCAACACGGCGGAGTAAAGGTTTCAATCGAACATCAATCAGTTTTGATATTTACATATTGCAAGACAAGATTTCATCAGTATTGTGCCTTCACGAGCTTCTGGAATGCTCGATATGAATTAAACTGAAAGAATAATAGCTAAGTCCAAAAAGTGTTGTCGATTGGTTCTGAAGGTAACATTCCAAAACAAAAGACATCAGCAAAGGATATACAGGAGGTCCAAAGGTTATTCAACTGTATATGAGCCCCATATTGATGTGCCTTATCCAAAATAGTACAAAAGAATTAATCAAAATGTGAAAATCCACCCTGTAAGTAGATAGAAATGGTTCCTTCAAGCACATAAAGAGGAGGATCTCAACTGCGCATATGCAGAAAAAAAATGGAAAAAAAAAATTGAAAAAAAAAATTTTGATTTTTTTTTAATTTTTCTAATATCATTTTTTTTTTATTAATTGATTAATTCTACGAGAGAATGATTTGATATGATAATTGAATCTTACTTCTGATTGATATCTGAGTAAAAAAAAAAATTGATATCAATTATTTTTCAAAGAATACCCATGTTCAGTGAGTATTTTGATTGACTTGCATATTTGAAATGTATACTTTTTTCAGAGTATTATTGATATTGATTAGTGATAAGTATGAAAAAAAAAAGAGAAAAAACACATTTGTAAACGTTTATTTATTGCATAATTCATGAAAAAACACAATAATTTATCAATTATATAATTAGATGAGAAATAAGGACGATTTGTATATCCTAATATATAATAATGATAATAATAATAATAATAATACTGATGATACAAGTACAAATAATAACTAATGATAATAATAATAATCCTAATAATAGAAATTATACTAAACAACTATCTAAATAAAGCACGAATCACCAATTATCATATCGCCAGGTCCAAATCTGGGACATCTCTTCCACTCTTTCTTATCACGTCGAGGATGAGAAACTGCACACCGAATGTCTTGCAGGGTATTATTATTTTCTTATTCGTACGATCGAATAACACTACCGGTGCGTAGGGAATTCCACACAATCTTCCTAGCTCCGGCAGATCCCATGCGAATATGGGATATTCGATGCTGATTACGCACTCATCCAGGTCGCCATTCTGAGGTGGTATGTTCTGGTCGGTGGCCAGCCAGTGTCTCACAGTTCGCTGGAACTCCCGTAGGCACCTACGAGGAATCCTACGTAAGGCTGAAAAAGAAATAAAAAATGTTTTAAAATACATTCACTCCTTTTGATATCAACAATAATTTTATTCAGTAACCATTCATACTGCATAAAACTCGAGTCAAAGATCATGCAACAGTATGTGGATATTACTTCATATCAACTTTTTTTTTTGTATTATCATATCGATATTCAAATAAATATTGTATAAATAATATCAAAGTACTATGTACATACCTCTTGCAACATTTAAATTAAATCGTTGAGCATTGGCGTTCATTTCAGCTAATGGGACGTTCTCGGTAGAAGACGATGAAGACATAGAAGTACAAACTCACACTTGAAGAACACAAGACGTAATAATTTAAGACTGGTCTCTCATTTTACAAGACAACTTTTTTCACCCCCCGAAAATTCAGGGGTGGATGCTAAATTCAAGAGTGGGATACCTAGGCGTGTTACTAGTAGGAGATAATAAACACCCACCCTCAGGGTAGGGGAATTATATGAAACTAGAAATTATGGATATACGACATGGTAGGAGAAGTGAATAAAGATTTTAACATGAAACAGAACGGAAATGGGATATATACATTTCCAACAGAAGATTCCAGACTCCAGACACATTAAAATTCCCAGACCTATGGTAGGATGTTGATATCTATGACATAGACAAGGGATGTATAAAACCAATACGAAGCGGAAACGTTAATGAGGTGAAGTGATGAACTGTGTTTACCATACTCGAATTCGTCCCGTGGGAAATGCGAGGGGGACGTTAATGATAAGCATATGTACAATCCACCCTAATCCAACAATATACGAAGAGAAAAAAAAAGTACTAACGTCCAGGCCCGTCTCTGGATATTCAGGTCTCCTCGTGCTAAATTAAAAAAAATGTTAGACCACCCCGTTCTTCCATTTTTCAATTTCAAATTCCGTATACACCTTTTTTTTTATTCAAATTTTATTTCATGACAATAACAGAAACACCAACTATCCAACGAAGAAATAACAAGCACCAGAGCTATAAGAGATTTCAAGTTTTGGAATGTAAAATCCAAAAATAATATAGGTACCTACTTACCTACCCGACGTTTACTGAATAAGATGATACTTCTCAAAATAAAAGGTCTCTGTTGCAAAACTAATAACGATTTTTGTAAAATAAAATTGTTCTCATATACCATTCACGATGTTTATTCAGTTATGTCATCATTATATCAGTTATGTATTTGGTTTTCGTGTCTCATAGATCGAGTTTTGGGCCCACCAATATCTTATGCCCGGGGGGCCTCATTTGTACAAGAGACGGCACTGTACCGAACTCCATGCATGATTACAATTTTCACCGCCTTTTGGTGGAAATCAAGAAATTAAGCAGACATCCTCAATTAAAAAAAAAACATGAGGGAGCAAACATATACAAGACTTCTCATAACATCATTCCAAAATTAATGGTTTTTGGGGTGGTGTGGGAGGATGCATCCTGAGACGGTCTGCATGTGTACCATTAAAATTTTTAAGTGGAAAGGTTCGTCTATCACATCATCCTTGACAAAATCGTAGAGAAACATCCGGTGGAATTTACATGTGGTAGTTTTGGGGTGTTGTGTATGGGAAAACCAACTCGACCACACTCTCAGATATATAAATAGCTACCTACACAGACGTTTACGTTTCGTAAGGGGAAACATCAGACACCCCTTCTCTGCTTACACACATGTATAAAAATCTGTTCTCATTGGTGCCTTTATAGAACCATCCCTCCTACTACCTTACTGGAGAAACTTAGATGGAATACATTATGCAAATAGAATTTTCAAATTCAGTGGTTTAAACGATTTCACCATGGCCTCTTCTTCAAGTTCGATTGGTGCTCTAAACGCGAGAGGACTCTGTGCAGGCTTCAAGCCAATTATCAAATCCAATCTCTTGAGTGTTGGGTTAATATACCCAGTTGTAAAATTTCATAAGTTTATTACCAAGTTCGGACCCGCTGTGACTGCTGAACTGGAGGAGTACCAGACCTATTTGCCAAAGCGTATGGTAGATGGGATGGATGATGAAATGATTGAAAGCTTACTTTCATTACCCGGAGTTTACCTCATATATCGAGGCAGCAAGCAAGTCGGTGATCTCACTACACCTTTAATCGAGTTTGAGAAAATTCCCAACTAATCTGCGCCCTGATTCACCATCGTCGTCATCATCATCAGCATAATTTCTAACGTTCTTCAAATACGTAAGTCTATTTATTTATTGAATATGGGATTGCATGTCTAATTATAATTATTATTATTATAGAATGTTCAAGTGCGAGAATTGTTTGAAGGATTTTACACGAAAAGACAATCTTGTGAGACATGAAAAAACTTCATGCAAATCTGCGAAAGCCGTACAAATGTCAAGTCAATCAACGAGTTTGGTGGATGCAGATCTGTCCACATCCTTCCACCCCTCTTCTGAAACGAATTCAATGAAAGGAACGTCTACATCCTACCGCTTCTGTTCTCAATGTAGAATCAACATTTCAAGTAGATCATACATTTCCCACTTACTAAGTGCAGCACATAAACAAAATGCAATTATTGAATCAAGATCAGGAGAATCATCAAGTGGAGTAGATATCATAAACTCAGCGTTCAAATCTCGTATTTTATCCTACCGTCTACAAAACGAGTCAAACTTGAATTTAGACGAGTTCTTTTTGAATATTAAACCAAAATTATTGATACTATTAGAAGAACAATTGCAAAAAAGAGTTAATACTAGAGTAAACTTCGAATTATTTTCAATTTACATGCTACCAACATCACAGAAAATTGAAATTAAATCTTTCAATTGCAAATATGTGGTGTTACACTTGGGAATAGATCTACAAGAAGTGACTGATAATTTTTTCGAGATAATTAAGAGGAAAGCACAGGAGTTTTCGACCTCATCATCAGGTAAGTTGAATGATCCCCGAGTAATCAAAAAATACTAATCCTTTTTTTTTTCATACTTTTTCAGGTTGGGCTCTGGTACAAGTTCTTCATTTGGAGGTCAACATTGCTGCCTACAATCCACTATCAGCTTCAAGCTACCTACCACTACCCAAAGATATTGCTGCCAAACATGCAGTAATCAACGTTAAAAATACTGGTGATGTAAAGTGTTTCCAATGGTCTGTTCTTGCTGCTCTAAATTCTCCAGGGAAAAATCCATGTCGTGTAAGTCAATACCGCAAGTTTGAAAACCAGTTGAATTTCAAAGGAATTGATTTCCCGGTTAAATTAACATCTATTAAAAAATTTGAACATCAAAATTCCATATCAGTCAATGTGTATACACTACAAGAAGTTCAATCGAAGAATGAAGTTGTGGGTCCACTATATTTCACCTCAAGAAAGCGTAAAAAACATGTAAATTTGCTTTTAATAACAAACGATGAAAAACATCACTACTGCCTCATTCAGAATCTCTCGAGACTTGTTAGAAGCCAAATTTCAAGTCACAGAAGCACAAAGCTACTGTGTGACGGATGTCTCTTTCCCTTTAATAGTGATAAAAAAATGCAGGAACATGTAGAACACGATTGTGGGAAGGTTCGTGTAGAATTACCTGATGGTATGAGGAAAGATCGGTTTGGGGATGTAGTTCCACGCAATATTTTGAAATTTGAAAATTTTGAAAAACAAATCACATGTCCTTTTATAGTTATTTTTGATTTTGAATCTGTCTTGAAACCATTAGATACAACATGCAAACTATCTCGTAACACCTCATTTAATATGAAAACCGCGATACATATACCATACAGCTTTGGGTATAACATAGTATGCTCATTCGATGAAAGTCTAAATCAGTACAGAACTTACCGTGGTAAACAAGCCGGGAAAATCTTTGTCCAGTGGCTTGAAGAGGATATTCGTGAAATTTATTACAAATATTTGAAGACACCAATTCCTATGAAACCTCTCACTAGAGAGGAAGAAATCTCATTTGAAAATACTACTGAATGTCACATTTGTCAAAAACCGTTCAAATCAGGTCAGATCCGTGTGAGGGATCATTGTCACATGACTGGAAATTTTCGTGGCGCGGGACATGTGAACTGTAATCTCCAATATAAAGTTCCAAAATTTATCCCATGTATCTGTCATAATCTGAGCAAGTATGATGCACATCTTTTCATAAAAGAACTAGCTACAGAGAACAGTAATATAAAAGTAATTGCTCAAAACAAAGAGAAGTATGTATCCTTTTCCAAGTACCTCTGTGTCGAAAAAATAGCCGAAAAGTCAATAATGATTGAAATGAGATTTGTGGACTCACTACGCTTTCTTCCAACCTCCCTTGAGAAATTGGGGTCAAATTTGAAGGATGAGAGATGTGTGGAAGTGCGAAAACATTTTCGAGATGACGAGGCCTTTAATTTTACAAGAAGCAAAGGATTTTTCCCATATAGCTTCGTGCAATCCCTTAAAAGTTTAGATTACAATATGCTACCAAGTCAAGATGCATTTTTCAATGACTTAAATAATGAGCCCATTAGTGATAAAGATTACGAACGTGCACTCAAAGTATATAATTACTTCAATTGTCAGACTCTGGGAGAATATTCAGACCTTTATCTCAAAACGGATGTTTTGATTCTTACAGATGTATTTCAAAATTTTAGAAAAACAGCTCAAAAAATCTATAAACTTGACCCAGCTCAATTCTTAACTTTACCTTCATTTTCTTGGGCTTCAATGTTGCTTTACACTAGAGTCGAACTGGAACTCATCACGGACATTGAGATGTTGCACTTTATTCAGAAGGGGTTGAAAGGTGGGATTTGTCAGTGTAATGTGAGAAGGTGTTTAGCGAATAATGAATTTCTTCCAAATTTCAATCCTGATGAACCCACCTCCTACATAATGTACCTTGACGCAACGAACCTGTACGGAGCGGCCATGTCTAGGTATATACCGTTTAAAAACTTCATAATGATTGAAAACCCTGAAATTTCAGTTGAAACAATTATGCAATACCAATTTGAACAGCCCCAGGGACGGATTTTTGAAATAGATATGACTTATCCGGATCATTTACACGACACACACGACAATCTACCCTTTTGTGTTGAGAGTATGGTTCCACCAAACTCCAAATTCAATCAGAACAAGTTAATTACGAATTTGAGGTCAAAGAAAAAATATATAATTCATTATATGAATTTGAAACAGGCATTGGAAAATGGTCTGAAACTAGACAAGATTCACCGTGTTTTACAATTCGATCAAAAACCTTGGTTAAAACCCTTCGTTGAACTCAATACTCGTTTGAGAAATGCATCAACAGATGAGGCTGATAAAGACTTGTATAAATTAGTTGTTAATGGAAATTATGGGAAAACCATGGAGGCTGTTGAGAAACAAGTTGATATGAAATTATCGACACACTGGGAAAAACACGGTCGTAAACCAGGTGCAGAGAGTTGGATTGCAAAACCATATTTCAAAAGCCTCTCAATTTTTTCAGAAAATTTTGTTGCCATTCAAATGAGTAAAGTTCGTATTCTTTATGATAAACCACTATACGCAGGATATGCAATTCTCGAGATATCGAAAAATATAATGTATGACTTTTTTTACAACTTTATAAAGAAGAAGTATAATGAAAATGCCACTCTGCTATATACGGACACTGATTCTCTCATCCTTGAAGTTTTCACAGAAAATTTTTACAATGATATTGTCAAGACCGGGTTGAAGAGAAATAAATTAGCGGGAAATGTATTCGAATAAAGGTTGGAAACACCAGCCAATTGTAAGTTGCAGGTAGCAAGCGCGCAAAGCAAATCAGCCAATGGGAAATTAACGAAGATCCACGGAGCAAACAGAGAAGGGATTCATTCTCCTCGCACCAAGAGGAGCGGCGCTTTGCTTACTTCAGCACCTTTACGACGGAAAAACACCATGTGCAGAATCTAACCCTATCAGCAAGAATTGCCGTCCAAGGTACGACTGTGACGCGACAGGAGGAGGCACGTGATCAACAAACCCAAGAGGACACGGCTATAAAACCACCGTAGCAGAAGATTCATGATCAATCAATTTTCACTAGTTTTGGCGGAAGCCCTTGCCAGTCAAAGACGCGATTTAATTAAATTAATAAAGATGTATTTCACTCAGGTAGAGACCGTGAACGTTGTTACTGCTATGTAAGTTGATCATCGCTTATCTTAAACCTACGCCAGATTCAATTACATGTGTGTGCCTCGAGTGTGTGTTCCATTTAAACATGTACTTAAATAATAAACTTATATTATTTTATCAAGTTGGGTTCGCATTTTTCACTTAAGTTGCTGCTTTCAACCCCCGACGCTCAAGGGCAATCTTGACCCGTGACATATGGTGGATGCGCCGGTCTTTTCCTCCTTTTTGACGGGTTCCAGAACCTGAAAAAAAGCACGAAAATGAACAAGGTCACATGTCAACAGCCAAGCGAGTAAATTGGAAAGCAGGCAGCTAGGTGGAGAACACAGAACAAAAAATTACACACAGAGGGCCACGTGAGGCGAAAAATTAAGGCGAATACGGTATGGCACACCCCAAAGAAACTGTTCACAAGATATGAGCATAGCGAGAGACTACAAATGCTGTAAATTACAGGGAAGGTCTGCCCTGTAACGCTCATATCAGAACAGTCCCCCCCCAAAATACTCACAAGGTATTAGCTTGACGATAGACTAAGATTGTCAATAATTTCCATTAAGAGGTCTATTTTTGGAACGCTATGCCAGAGTATATCCTCCCGCCCGCCCCAGTTAGGACCATACCAACATGCGTGTGAAGACCGCGCGTAATGTCGGAATTCGAGGTGCTGACCGCTATCGAATTTATTTTGTTAGCGCATGAGGAGAAAAATAAGAACGAAGGAAATCTCCAGCTAGTCCTGGACACGTTAGAGTACTTCACATATACAAAAATCGATTATAGTCTCTTAATAAACTCGCGGTTCGCGAGATTAATTTTTTATTTAGCCAAAAATAACGGAAAATTAGCAAACGCGTGTAAAGTTCTAATCCTCAAATGGAACAAGGAATATTCCGGATTGCGGTCGTACCTCGAAAAAATGCAATTTCCACCGCCGCCGAGTCAATAAAGGTTAAAACACGCGCTGCTTAATTCGCGAAAATCCACGTACGTTGGGTGTACGGTTTCAATAGGATGTGGTGTGATAGCGAACAAACGGAATGAACGCGAGAGTAACGAATGGACGCTTATTACAAATTAACGCGAGCGAACACCAACCTAAAAGACATATTTAGGGATTTGCAAAAGTTCGGTCCAGAACGGAGGACAAAGCTTACTGACGCCACAAGGAAGAAATTCGAGGACGCGGACGTTAATTTCGAAAAAGCAAAGGCAGAATGGCAAAAGGCGGACGCGTTAAGGGCAGAGGGAAAACTTACAGACGAGGATATTCAACTCATTAACGAGAGAAAACGGGAAATTTGCGAGATAATAGAGAAGATCCATAGGTATTACGAGGACGCGGCGGAAACGAATTTCGAGAAACGCGGAGATATAGTGTCATCAACACAAATTTCGGAAGTAGGCGAAACCGACGGGAAAGAAACGTCCGAGGCGATCGTCGATTTAACAACAGATGATCAGCCAATTTTAGCAGAGCTAAAATTGACGACGCCAAACCCCGAAAAACCGGCCGAAAAGTTGTTACAAGTATCGTATCCAACGAAATCGGAGATAGCGTCAAGCGGGAGCGAATACGACGGAAATTCGGACAGCGAAGACGGGAATTCGGGTCGCGAAGAGAGAACGCGGGAGATCTACGAAAGATCAATACAAGAAATTGAAGATTTCTTGGGGGAACGTGTCGGTCAACCGGAACGCGATCTAGCAATGGCACACAACACAACGGTGCAGCAAGCCGCGGCGGCCGCGAAAACACCCGTATTACCGAGATTTATCACACCACCGAATTTCGATCCCAAAACGAGCGGAGCGCGAAACTTTATCCAGGCGTACGAACGGACAGCCACAATCAATTCATGGTCCGAACAACATATGCTTCAGTTTCTAACCTCATATGTACAAGGCGCGGCTACAACGTGGTTGGAAGATTATTTGACAGACGCCGCTAACGCGAACAAAACATGGGGCGACGTAAAACAAGCGCTGATTTCGCGGTTTGACGGAAGCTTCACGGACGCGAAAACACGGTTTGAGGAACGCCGACAGCGATTCGACGAAGACGTTAAGAGCTTTTATTATGACCTGCTGACTCTCAAAAAAGAATACGACAGCAATATGGACGTGAAAATTTTTATCAGGCATTTAGAGCAATACCTCCAACCTGCTTGCTGGAAGGTATTTGCAGTAATGGTCACACCAAATTTGGACTGGGACGCCCTGCACGCACTTGTTCTTAGGGCGGACGAGATAACGAAAAAACAAAGAGACTTGGAGCGGTTGGATACCTTGCTGACGGTGCCGTCCGTACCAAGCGCCCCAGCGGTCCAACAGGTAGTTACACAGAACGCACCACCGAATCAGCGCCCGAAAAATCACTATAGAGGGGGCTACAGGAAATATAGGGGAAGTTACAGTGGGCGCACCGCAGATGCGAGAATTATTTGTTTCCGGTGTCAAAAGCCAGGCCACTACGCCGCGGCCTGTTGGGCACAGTTACCAAATAACCAAGGGGGAAGGGGCAGGTCGCAAAACCAGCAGGGCTACGGTTCACAGAACAGGTGGCAACAAAACGCGCCGCAAGGTACATACCAAACCGGCAGCGAAAACGGGTTCCAGAACGGCCAATCAGGCAACGGCAATGAGTATCAGAATGCCCAGCCGAGCCAAGGGAATTTCACGGCAGGGCAACAATAATACCCAAGCCCATTGTTGCCCGGAAAAATGTCCGAAAAAAGGGGTATTATAAGCAAATTAAGCAAAGACTTATTCCGAAAAACCGGCCGCAACATACCCTAAAAGGGAAAACGCGAATTTTCTACCCCACACAAAAAGAAGGGCCAATCAAAGCCAACACCCAAGAGGAAAAAGGAGTCTCAGGTACACTAGTCGCAGGATTTGTGAATTACGAGTGGACACGTGCTATTGCATTAGGAACTGAACTGAATACAACGATAGTAGATGAAAATTATGTATGTAAAGGGGATATAAAACCCCCGAGAGGGGCCTACCCAACACAAAAATGGGAGGAAAAAACATTAAAAATTGTTGGAAGCACGAAAGTTGCAGTGAAACTAAGAAAAGCACAATGGTCCGTGAACGCGCTAGTGGCGGAACGAGCACCTTACCCCCTCCTCTTGGCGAAAGACTTTAATAGATTGGCCCACCCAACAAGGAATAACCGCGACGGGTCAGTAAGCCTTCAAAAAGGACACAGACGTGTGACGTTGGAGGCTCGCCCAATCCCGAAGCATATTCCGCCACAACCCCCAGCCCCCACCCCCAACGACATAACCTTGTCGGGCCAAGAGCCGCACGACGCCCCCAACGGTACTAAGATACCTACCCCCAAGCCAGCCTGCGATGGCGCAGCCGGCAAACCCTTACCCAGAATTGATACTCTCTTTAATAAAGCCTCAAAAGCGAAACCACAGAACGAGATTCTGGTGATAAATGGAGTGATTGATAACACACCCTGTGACGACATAATTCTGGACACAGGCAGCGCGAGGAATCTAGTGAAAGCTACCCTTGTTAAAAAGGACCAAATTAGGCAAACGGAGACCCCCCTGCAGATTCGAACTGCGGGTAACCACTGCGTGCCAGTCATGGGTCAAGTTAATATGAAAATTACTTTTGGTAATGACTATTGCCTAGTGAATCTCCTAGTCGTAAAAAACTTGCCTCGAGACGTAATACTCGGTAATACATTTCTAAAGAAAACCGAAGCGGCAATAGATTATAAAAACCAAAGTGTATCGTTCAATGCAAATAATAGCAGGGTGCACACGTCCTTTTTATTGAGACATTCGGAGGAATGTAATGTGGTAGAAGACCACGAGGCAGAGTACCTCAAGGACATGAGCACATATAAAGCGAGCATGAGAAGGGACATGAGATGTTTGCAAAACAAACGATATCACTGTAGGTTGAAAGTAAAAGGGCCGAATCGGAACCCCCTGAAAAACACTGGCGTATACGTTACGTTATGTGAAAAATTTCTGGTACCGCGGGGCTTAATTATCGAAAGACTACTTGTGTCCAGAAATGGAAACGCATGGGCTGACTTAAGGTGTAAAAAACCTGCAGGCTGTAAAATCCTGAAAGGTACTACAATAGGGTACTTACAAAGGAAGCAGCAGGACACAGCGGCACAGCTCCCCTCATTTACGAACACCACAGACGAAAGCACGATTACCGAAGAGGATATAATTGTAAATCCAAACCTGAAACAAGACGAAAAACAAAAAATTAGGGCATTAGCTATGGAATATAGTGACGTATTCGCTAAAACAACAGCTAAAGTGGGAAGTACGGACTTGACCACTCACGTCATTGACGTGCAGGGGGCAAGCCCGATATACAGCCGCCCTTACCGGGTTTCACAAAAAGAAAGAGAGTTAATCGATAGCCAGATCCAAGAAATGTTAGCTAACAAAATTATTAGACCCTCAACGTCACCTTGGGCGTCCCCAGTGGTCTTAGTAAAGAAAAAAGATGGATCCAGACGTTTTTGTGTCGACTTCAGGAAACTGAATGAAGTCACAAGGAAAAATGTCTACCCCCTCCCCAGCATTGATGATATACTCACGTACGTAGGCAATAGTCGCTATTATGCGTCACTAGACTTGAATAGCGCCTATTGGCAAGTGCCAGTGGACGAATCATCAAAACAATATACGGCCTTTGTGGCCCAGGGACACGGTCTCTTTGAATTTAATAGGCTTCCTTTTGGCCTTTGCGGAGCTCCAGCAACATTTCAGGAATTAGCGGATCGAGTATTCCAAGGGATGAAGTGGAAATCCATTTTGGTTTACTTGGACGATATACTAATTTTTTCACAAAACTTGGACGACCACTTAGCAAAAATACGTGAAGTGTTCGAGAGACTCAGAAAGGCAGGCCTAACCCTAAAGCCCAGCAAGTGTACGTTCGCACAAGAAAAGGTGAGGCTGTTGGGATTTGTTGTCGGTCAAGAGGGTATCGAAACAGACGGAGACAAAGTCGCGGGGATTACAGCGTTCCCGCGACCAAATACCGTCAAAAAGGTCCAACAATTCCTCGGGATGGCAAACTACTACAGGCGGTTCATTAAAGGGTATAGTCAAATTGCGAAGCCTTTGCATAACATAATAAAAAAGGACACACCTTTCCAATGGGGTGAAGAACAAGAGATAGCCTTCCAGGCATTAAAGGAACGCCTAACGACAGCCCCAATACTCCAACACTTCAACCCGAATATCGGATGTGAACTTAGGGTAGACGCATCGGGCCAAGGCCTCGGAGCCACAGTGCTTCAAAAAGGGCACGACGGTATGCATCCGATAGCATACATAAGTAGAACGCTGACGAAAGCAGAAAGCCGTTATACAATCTCTGAACTCGAGGCCCTTACAGTCATCTGGTCCCTATCTTACCTCAGACACCTCTTTCACGGTAATAAAGTCGAGATAATCACTGACCATCACGCCCTATGCTGGCTGAAAACATTAAAAGAGGGGTCAGGACGTTTGATGAGGTGGGCTATAAAATTGTCAGAGTTTGATTATACAATAAAACATAAGAGCGGGCAAACTCACAAAGACGCTGACTGTCTCTCAAGAAATCCAGTCCTGAAGGGTACCCTGAAGGACGAGGAAGAAGCGGAGGAACTACCAACATATTTAATCGAAAACGAAGACCTCATAAAATTACAAAGCGCAGATAAAGAGTTAAGGTCACTAACCGAAGCGGTATTAAACCCGATTAACGCAGCAATAGGCGTTCGGAAAAGAGCGAAAAACTTCCGGGTAATCGATGGGGTCCTCTATAAAGCAAATATGAGCAGAACAGGGAAAGAAAATTTGTTGGTAATCCCAAAGCAAATGATTGAGGAGATATTAGTATCAAATCACTCCGAACCATTGTCAGGACACCTGGGTATAGCCAAAACAATGGATAGGATAACAACTAGGTTCTATTGGACAACGCTACGAAAAGACGTGCTAAAGTTTGTAAAGGGCTGTCCCGATTGCCAAGCACGCAAGGGGGCCGACCACAGAAAGCCTCAGGGACTTCTACACCCATTGGAAGTAGCGACACCCTTCTACAGAATCGGTATCGATCTATTGGGACCATTCCCAAAATCGCGCGATGGCGCAAAGTTCGTGATAGTTGCCACGGATTACGCGACGCGTTACGCAGAGACGAGAGCACTCCCGGATGGGAAAGCCGGTCCAGTAGCGAAATTTATTTTGGAGGACATTATCGCTCGTCACGGATGTCCCAGGTACATACTTAGTGACAGAGGCCTAGTCTTTCGCTCCGAACTCGTGACGGAGCTGGTAAAAATCATGGGAGGGAACAACCTCTATACAAGTGCTTACCACCCCAGTTGTAACGGTCTCACGGAGAGACTAAACAAAACACTGGCGGGAATGATAGCGATGTACTGCTCTACAGCCCAGGACGACTGGTCCTCATACGTACAAGTAGTGACAGGAGCATACAACATGGCAAAACAAGCTACCACTGGGTTCTCACCCTTTATGCTGGTCTATGCCAGAATGCCAACCCTCGCGTCAGAGGCTGAACTAACGAGGGACACGACCTCAAGGGACGTAATGCAGATCAGAGAACAGGCATTAGCAATCAGAAGCCTAGCAGTCGAAAACATTCAAAAGAGACAGGGTTATGATAAAAGCATTTACGACACCAAACACAGAGACGTCGATTTCACAATCGGTCAGAGAGTCAAGGTTTTTACACCCACCCGACGGGTAGGAAAAGCGGAGAAATTGCAACTGTGTTGGTATGGGCCATACTACATCGAGGAAAAGATGAGCGATGTAACGTACCGTATTAGAAAGGGCATCCGCACAAGTTCTCCAAGGGACATTGTCCACGTGGCAAGAATATTGCCCTACAATGATCCCTGGACACCATACCCTAAGGACGACGACGACGAGGACGATGACGAAACGGCAAGTCAAAGCGTCGGTGAAACAGTAGCCGAAGCGGACCAATGACTCTGAACAATCGCGTGTAAATAAACCATATACCCAAAATGGGAACCTGGAAACCGGTCCTCAATAAACGCCATGGCGAGGCGAAAAACATTGAGTGTCACCAAGCCACAGCGAGGCATAACGGGATCCCATATACATATAAGATGCGGCAGGGTGCCACAAATTTTTTTTTTTACAATAACATACAATAATTACGTAGTATTAATGTCATTTGTTATAGGTACAGCTTGATATTGCTTCTGGCAAGCCTACGTCTAGCATGCAATGAGGAGGTGGAGGTCTTCACCGGAGTTTTTTGGAAGGCCCTACCAAAGGTTACAACGTATGAAGCATCCATTCCCTTAATCTACAAGGCAAACCTACCACAAAGCAACGTGGGGGACATTTTTGAAACAAAGGGAATGGACGTGCTGCAGTGCGGTCAGGCTAACACAAGCGAACCGTACTGCCAACTATTAAACGAGGTCACAAATTTAGGGAAAACCTTCAATACAGGACTCGGGTCCATAAGATTCATGCTAGACGTGGGAGCCAAAGCAGACGGACCAAAAGCAAGAGGCAAAAGAACAGTTGAGTGGATTGGAAACTCCTTGGAGTGGTGCTGTGGGGTTGTAAGCCAGCAGAAGTTCAACAGTCTAATCTCGAAACAAGAGACGGTAGACGAGGAGGTGGTGAAACTGCACCAAGGTTTAGTCGAAGCACTCACCAACGTCGGGAAATTGTCAGAAGGAATGAAAAAGTATGAAGAAGAGATGGAACAGACGATAAAAACGCTAGAGGATCACCAACATACAGTAGAGAGCCACATGAAAAGCTGGGAAGAAAATCTGGAGTTTTTGAGGAACGCGCAGGAGGTGAAAATAACGTCAGGATTGGCGCAAACACTATTGAACCTTAGACGGATACTACTATTGACAAGAGAAATGGAAAAATCAGAAATTCTCACCTCTTGTCGACAGCAACTGATCCCAGTGGGAGTCGTAAAACCTGCGACGCTCAAAAAGGACCTCCAGAAGTTGGCCAGCGAACTCCTGAAAAGGGGTCATGAATTAGTAAATAAGCCTGAATCAATGTCAATATACTACAAATTACCAATTGCCGATTGTGTCGAATCGGAGGAAGCCATTACGATAAACATAAGGATCCCAATAGCACGAAAGGACAAGTCCTGGAAATTATATGAAGTTATCACAATTCCTTTCGGATGGAAGCATCAAACATGCCGCATAACTCTGGAGAATACTTACTTGGCGGTATCTGAAGGTAGAGATGAAGATGAACTCAGGTCCATCACAGGCACCGGGCTCCAAAACTGCCAACCTCATGGAAATAAGCTCTGCTACCTTCCACGCCTAAGTTTCGACAGCGTTTACGGTCCAAATTGTCCCAAGATCCTCTTTAAGGGCGCCACGATCCCAGAATTAGGAAAGCACTGTCCAATGCGGTGCCACGATTCGGAGGCGATGACGGTGACGGAACTTGAAGAGGGCGTTTATGTGATAACGCATCACCTGGAGGACATGGTAATTATTAACTCAAATAACACAATAACTCAAGTTTCAGGAAACCACAAAGGAAGTCCCGGAGCAATAAAAATAAGGGTGCCATGTAGTGCCGAATTACGCGCGGGAAAAGATGTCATCATCCCAAAGAAATTCCCGTGCAACAATTTCGAAATTGACGAAACCAAAATTATACACATTGTTCCGGCAACATGGTCTAAATTGCATAGTCTGATTATAACTCCAAGATTAAGGGGGGACACCCTAAACTACAAAAATTTATCGGATTGCATCAACATGAACTGGACTATCGAAGTGCCACACTTCAATTTAACCAACCAAAAAGATATAAGTGAAATAATTCAAAATTTAGCAGAACACGCATGGATTGCTCCGAAACTTGAGGACCTCAAATTTACGATACATAACGATTTTATAATAATAGTTTGGAACATTGTAATGACATGTGTTTTAGCGTACATACTATGGAGAATGGGCCAGAACAGAATCCCAGTGGCGGGAGGTGTGATCCAGCCAGTACAGGCGTTCCAGAATCCGGGAGAGGTATCGTTTTACAGCCTCGCGTCCATCACGGCGGTTGTCCTGGTGTTGATCATCGCCTATGGTATCTGGACTTGGTTTAGGCACATACTTAAATAGCTATACCGCTCATGAACCTATTGCGCATTCTGCCGCGCCGCGTAATAAAAGGAGTTAGAGAATGACGCCATTTTGATGGTTAATTTCCAGTGTATCTCAAAATACCGAGCTATATAGCTACCACAAAATATCTCAAGTGCCGTGAAACTGATCAAATTTTCTGCAATTTTACAATAGCGATCCAGTTTTCTCAAGTACCATCACGTAAGTGTATTTAGTTTTCTTGAAATTACGAAATACTCACATCGAGTTGGATGGTTGGGAGTCACTGTACTCTCAGTAAACGAAACGTCAAGTGACAGCTTTTTGACAGTGTAAATAAACATCACGTAGTTAACCGGACTTTTGGATGCTGGAATGATCGCACACCTTTTCTTCACCTGTTGATTCCCACTTGATGTTATTAGTGTTGATTCCACGTACTTTGAGGGAGAAGCAAAATAATGTCGTGCTTAGTCAAGTGGCCAACTAGCGAAGTGGTGCCAGTCCACACCACCCAAAGTCCCTAAATAACCATCAAGATGGCGGCGCCCATTATTACAAGTGTCGGACGTCTCTCTTGCGCGGTATAGCTATTTAAGTATGTGGGTTTAGGTCGCGTGGGAACCAAATCCCACGTCACGACAATCCACCCAGATGCAACGAGGTCAACATTGGCAAAGCAAGCAGCGAAGAGGACGTCGGAAATTCTGAAAAGTTCAAATTGACATTAACCAAGGAAGCCCTTAAGAAACTTGAAAAAGGATGTAAGGTTAAAGTGAAAGAAGAAGCGTAACGAACATGGGAAGACTCGAGTCAAAAATCAAAATTATACGAAGGACAGTACAAGGTCAACGAATCAAGGTATATTTCAGGAAATACAAAACGGCTAGCTTGGCCGATTTTGTCTTTTTTAATTTATATTCGGGATAAATTGAACAGCTACTCAATTCGAAATATCGCGATAAGATTTAGTAATTTTATTTTATGGAATCCCATGAGAAATGTTATAACATGGTAATGGAGAAAGTAGGTTACGCGAACTTTAACAAATAACCCCCGGGGGAGAATAAATTGGAAAAGGAAAAGATAGATTCAAGTTCGGACTAAAGTCATCGAATGTGGAGATGACAATAATATAAATGGGCAGGTTGATGATAATTTTTTTTTTTGTTTTGGTTATGAATGTCAAAAAGTTCACAGGAACATATCGTCCAAAAATATACTGACATGCATTCCGAGTACGACAATGAATTGGAAACATCAAGACCTAAAAGCTGTACCATATAAAAATAGATAATTAGGAAGTAGGTAACGCAATAAGCAATAGTTAAGAGATAGTTATTCATAAACTCTTAGCGCTAGGTACTAGTAGAGGTGTAGGAGTAGTATAGTAGACAATGATAGCGTGTAGAATTTTTTTTTTCTTACAGTAGTAGAGTTAAATACGAGGAAAATACAGACAAATCGAGAGACCAAAAGGACGGAGGTAGACAGATAAAGATAAAAGTAAGGTCTTGATGAGATTAGAATATTATTTATACCTAAGTCATAGTGGCAGGACGATGGGGTCGTCAACCCATAACCAATATGACAGCTTTGTAAATTCGCGGTTCACGCTTTTAGCGGTAATTAAGAGACATAAATATAAAATTGTCATAGTTTTTAATATTATCGGTAGGAGTCAGGCCTCACCATTGAAAAAACAAAAAAAAAAAAACCGGGATAATAAGTACGCTATTATGGCAATATAGGTCAGAAGAACCTACCATGCCCAATTTAAGGACTCAAAGAAAATTGCCTGTTGCTCCTCCCACAGACCAGGTACAAGCCTGCCGGTGGAAGGAACACAACCAGGAACGGGAAGAATAAAATACTCAGTTATTGCTTAAAAGCAAAGAACATCAAAATAACTTCATTATTTTGAATGTTTTCATAAAACAAATCATGAAAGATATAAAGCACCGCCGGAATGTTTTCAAACAAAAAACCGCTGATGTAGCGCGTCTATTGGTGGCGTCCTTTCAACGAACAAAATGTAAATTTTTTTGTAACATACCAGAGCAGAGAAGTTAATTGTATCCAAACACTAGTAACAAACCAACAAAAAACTACACACACAATTTGGCACCCTTCAGTAAAAAAAAAAAATTCAAAAAAAAAACGGGAAAACAGACCACCTGATGCTCTCACACTACTAAATGGACACAAACGCGTAACTGTGGCTGTACCAGTTGCATCACGAGAGGAGAGCCGCGCGAAACTCTCTTATCAAAAAAAGTATCAAATTCCAAGCGTCACAACACACACTAATTCCACACACAAACGAATAATGAAAAAGTATAGTAATTCTCCGTCACTACGAATAAATTAAATTTTGAACACAAAAAAAAATGGAACATAATAGAGTAGAGTTAGGGCCTTAGCGAGAAAAATAGCTGAAGACTTACCAGAGAGACGCCAGGAGACAAAACGACGCCCATCCGGCCAGGCAGAAGAACGAGCGAAGGCAACCAGTACCAAGATGGAGACACGTAACACTAAAAGAGAAAAAAGAAGGACCATATCAACAGTTAGCAGCCAAATTAAGCAAGGCATAAACACACTTACCAAGATCCAGAAGCCAATAACGACAAGCAGAAATTCCAGGGGCTGCGAATTTAGTACCAGCCCCGCGAAAAAATTCCAGAGCATCCCAGGAAAGCCTGAAAAACAACACGACAACAAACAAGCCGATTAAGTACAGGAGCAAAACTTACCCAACTCCAGTCAAATTCACGAAGGAAAACAGAAGTTACAAGGAAAAAAAAAAAAGCGCATCCAATTCTACTCCACTACATTTATTCAAGAAGATCCATCTACGATATTACTATAAGATGTCCTCCCGGGGCCACCTGGACGTACAAATCGCCCAGGGGGGACGGCACGACGCCCACCACATAGGCCGGCAGAAGTGGTCCCTCGCCATACGTAAGCATTGGAACCCGCAGGGGGTTGGTGGCAAGAAGGTCCGGCAGGTGAACCGCCAGCCAGGCATTCACATAAAGGACAGCGACGTTTTCGCTACAACCAACAAAAATCGAAATTCCGATGCAGCCAAACAAAAAAATTATATGGGACTTACGGATGCGACATGATAATAGACACTGGCTTGTCACAAGAATGACCAGAGGCAAACCACGAGAAGAGAGGAGAAGAAAAAACGCTACACAAGCAGAAGAGATAAGCCTCCGTGAAAATGTAATGATCAGCTAGCTAGAAGATTTCCTTAGAATTGTATAAAACAAATTCCTCCCCAAACAGACAGGAAGGCAAAGTTCCATGCATTTTTTAATTTTTTAAAATGTTTCAAACAAATTTTTTTTCGGATCCAACCAATCACTTCCGGTATCGATTGTAATGTAGTCCAGAATGGAGACCATTCTAACCTAAGGGGGGGAGAATTGTCAAGACCGGGTTGAAGAGAAATAAATTAGCGGGAAATGTATTCGAATAAAGGTTGGAAACACCAGCCAATTGTAAGTTGCAGGTAGCAAGCGCGCAAAGCAAATCAGCCAATGGGAAATTAACGAAGATCCACGGAGCAAACAGAGAAGGGATTCATTCTCCTCGCACCAAGAGGAGCGGCGCTTTGCTTACTTCAGCACCTTTACGACGGAAAAACACCATGTGCAGAATCTAACCCTATCAGCAAGAATTGCCGTCCAAGGTACGACTGTGACGCGACAGGAGGAGGCACGTGATCAACAAACCCAAGAGGACACGGCTATAAAACCACCGTAGCAGAAGATTCATGATCAATCAATTTTCACTAGTTTTGGCGGAAGCCCTTGCCAGTCAAAGACGCGATTTAATTAAACTAATAAAGATGTATTTCACTCAGGTAGAGACCGTGAACGTTGTTACTGCTATGTAAGTTGATCATCGCTTATCTTAAACCTACGCCAGATTCAATTACATGTGTGTGCCTCGAGTGTGTGTTCCATTTAAACATGTACTTAAATAATAAACTTATATTATTTTATCAAGTTGGGTTCGCATTTTTCACTTAAGTTGCTGCTTTCAACCCCCGACGCTCAAGGGCAATCTTGACCCGTGACAATATGAAGGCTAATATGGATAAGTTTGATACATCTAATTACCCCATAGACAATGTACATGGAATCATACCAAATCAATCTGTGGTAGGGAACTTTAAGGATCAGTATAAGGGAGGGGTAGTTTCTGAGTTTGTAGGTACTGGAGCTAAGGCATACTGTGTTGATGTTGAGGGGAAGCTATATAAAAAAGCTAAGGGGGTTAAAGAGTCTGTTGTTAAGCAAAAACTCAAAAAAAAACATTATGTAAGGGCTGCAACTAAATCTGGGACTACAATTTTTCGTCAAATGAAAACATTCCAATCCCATTTACATAATGTCTATACCAATATGCAAAATAAGGTGGCTCTATCATACTTTGATGACAAGCGATTTTTACTCAAAAATTCCTATCAAACAATCAGTTGGGGACACTATAAGTTGCGAAAGCTTGATAATGGTATGTAGTGCAAGAAAATGTAAAAAAACACTTCATTCTGTATAACACATAGCATACTAAGTGATATTGATACTCATACTTTGTCAAATCGTGTAAAATATAATGTTTAAACTATGAAATTATGCTCTAGTAGGTATTAGATTGGAAGTGAATTTGACTGTTGCTATCTATTCACTCGATTTGTCCAATATTGGAAATCAGTATAGGATAGTTATTTTTATCATAACCTTCAAGTGACAAGTAGTGTTGTATACATTATTGAATAAAAATTATGATGATGATGATGATAATGATGTAATACTATGTTATATTTAGTTTTTCAACTTATATTGTAATCTATATTAATAAACAATATCTACTAATAAAGTTGATCTTAGATTTTAATATTTCAATAATGAATTGTATTATCATAGGTATATTGTTAAGAGAAGAAGACGATGATGATGATGTAATGTTTAATTTTTTTCAGCCTAATATGTAACCTATAATAAGAATAAATAAATGAATACCTATCAGTAATATTGATCTTGATTTTCATTAACTTAGAGGTGTGGAAGGAGAGAGAGAGAGAGAGAGAGAGAGAGAGAGAGAGAGAGAGAGAGAGAGAGAGAGAGAGAGAGAGAAGAGAGAGAGAAAGAGAGAGAGAGAGAGAGAGAGAGAGGGGAGAGAAAAACAAGAAGTTTCACATTGATTTTGCTTTATTGAGGTAGTAAGTCTAGAATCCAATCATATAATAACACACAATTAGTCAAACTACATACATAATTTTTTAAGATATGATGTTTACAGTAATTAGATGATGTTTTAGTAAAATTTGATACATTATAGTGACCTCGTCCAAGATCGATAATTTCAACATATTTTTCATTCCGTCTATGAATTATCTCTTCGAGAAATTCCTTTTTCTGATATCCTTTTACAAAAATCACGTCAACTTCTCGGGTTATTTGATGAATCAGATCGAAGATTTCTTCATAAGGTAATGTCCCATCTACATATCTTAGTCCATGGTGATTCAATTCCAAAAACTTTACTTGTCTCTTGCATCTGGCATTCAGTTTTTGAAACGGCTTTGGGGGTTTGAAAAAATAATGGCCAATATTCTCACTCCCAAAGCCACGAATGTATGTGATTTCTTTCACGATAAACTCTGGTATACTAAACCCCTGAATATCGATTGCAATAAACCTCATTTCATCCCCTTATTCTTCCTCTTTTTTTTTTCTTCTTCTGATAGTTAGTGTCTGGTAGTATCAATGTGAATGAGTGAATTATGCCAGAGTATTTACATTTATTACTGAACTTCCAAAACGGTGGAGCGTAGAGGTAAGTATTGAAACATTTTATCGTGAACAATAAGAACATATCCCCGTGTATTGGCAGGGAAGTTGGCACTGGCCTCAAATTCAATATTAACGTCTACTGTAGAGGACTTTATCGATTCAATTTGCTTGGAGCAGTCGACTATGAAAAGAGTTTTTTCACCGAATGTGGCAAAATCAAGTGATGGTTTCTTCCCATAAAAATTCTTTGAAAAATCTATGTAAGATTGATACGCCTCGGTATACTTCAACGTTCCGAAATTAAAATTTTGATTCTCAAATGGATAGGATACACTGTTTAACCAAAGCTTGAAATTAATCATATTAACATGGTCGAACTTCGTAATATCAGTGAGTGGATTATCTTTTCTATTAGTCTGATATGCCGCAATAATACCGCGGGGTTTCTCCAAATTCAAACTTGTTTTTATGGAATATATCTCCTTTGTGGTGGTAGTTCTCAGAGCTGGTAGCTCATGTAGTTCATAACGACGAAAAAAAACTTTCACGGGTTTTTCAATACCAATGTTATGTAACATTTGCAATTTGATCTCGTCATTAGGATATACATGTTTTGCTTTTAGTGAAATATTATTGATAGTAATGGTAGCCCTACTTGTCCCAGTGCTTTGATAGCAATTACTATCGTTACGATATCTCACAAGACGAAATTTATGTTTACCCATCAATACACGTTGATAGTCATTGAATATTCCGAACAAGAATGTGAGAGGGATCCTAAGAGTAAACGTCCTCTGATTTGCATTATATGTGACAATAGTCTGGCGTGATGTATCCCACCCAGCAATTGATAGTTCATTGTTATCCTCCGCTCCATAACAAACTAATGATCTCAGTGAAGTTGTTGTCCCTGGATCTCGAATTTTGTCCAACTCTCGACCGTTTAATTCATATGTTACTGATTCAAAAAGATAGGCACCACAGTTATTGGATAGAGTACACACTCCTCCGGGACCACCTGCCTCCTCATTAACCGCATTGAAAAGACATTCCAAATAGAGATAACTTTCATGAAAGGAAATTAATGCATCTTCCTGATTAATCGGGATAATGATCTCGTCATTATTGCCGAAAGCTGTACCCTGAGCATTATATGTATGTACCTCCTCACGACATATACTTTCATCGAAAATTGGTTCGTCGAATATGTTCAGCTTTTCTGACATGATAGCCCAGCGATTGAAGTCTTCTGATACTATCAACTGATATCTTTGGAGTTGGCCCGTAGACTGAGTTGTTTGGTTGACTCACAGAACTTTTATAGTAGCAGTTAAATACCAAGCCCATGTTTTCTCAGTTCCAGCCGAATAACAATCTCCTCACCTCTGAAATTCACCGGAACTGAATCCTGATCTACTAAATCCAAGCTTATGTTATCTATATATTTACTCTGGACCAGGGGTAGATATATTGGGTTATGGGGTTCAATGTTAATTTGAAATCCTGGATTAACAGCAGGTGCAAATTCGTAAATTGTATGTGAGGGGGTGCTACCGTAATAAGAGCCGGATATAATATTACACTCGATGCGTATTGTATTAACAGATATTATATTAACCGGTAGGTCAGATGTATGTAATTTTCCAGCGGACAATCTTCTAGAAAATCCCAAAAGTATACCAATACTGTCTATAGCTGCAAAGTTGATATCATAAATTGACTTCACCTCACACTTCAAAGTATTGTTGTTTGCTTTGAGAGAGAAGCCATCGAGTGTCTTCAACTCTTCTTGGATATATCTTTCTATATCACTTATCTCGTATGAACCCGTCGGAAGTCTTATGGATTTATAATTTTCATCTGTTGGTAGTTTATAATATAACTTATTGTGCCCAAACTGTTCAATATTAGGAATACTATTGTAGGTGTGAAGTCCAATTAATGCTAACGAATAGCTATATTTAGAGTCCAACTCTATTGGCGGATAAAAATTTGCACTTAGACGAGAGCTTCGATCTTTAAGTGTGAACGTTTGAGACATGACTAACAGAATTCTATATGAGTCACATGTTTTTATCAAGCAAAAATTTCATACATAAATGTCCACAATTAAATGTATCATATTTTTGAAATCTGTCATAATTAAATAATATAGTATATTCATCGCCGAAATATTGCACCAACTCCGGCGGTGGTTTCAGAGAACCGAAACTGTCAAAGTAGTATACAGTATTCCCATCTTTCTTATATGCTACCCAATGTGTTCCGCTACCATCTGAGGTATCAAGATTTATAATTGCCGATTCATATCTCTTACGCGCTGGTTTGAGGTGAATTAGTTCATCGAGCATGTATACTCCGCGAAAGTGAGGTATTTTGAATTTTTCAGCGTACTTTAATATATCTTGATCGGTCAGAGGTCTGTTGGGTAGCATATCTAAAAGTTTTTTGATTCTGTACGATAAAGTCCCAGTCCGGATCGATGTTTTTTCAAGTACAATCCTTTTCCCAAAGCAATTGCCTCCATCTGTCTGTTATGCCTTTCCGATTCTTCAAGCCTCTTCTTAGCACTTCTTGCTTCGAGAACTGATTTTGTAATTCCTGCTGCTCCACCTGCCAATCCTCCAACAGCTGATAGTGCGGCAAAGAGTGGTATAAGAGGGAGAAGACCGCCAGTCTTTGGTAGAGGTAGAACACGTGGAATTCTTATACGATTACGACCACCGACATTTTTTATAATCCGACGTGCAGCTTTGAGTGACTTTTGTGATGCAGTTTTCACATCATCAGTATCTGATACATTTCGACCATGCTTTTTGAGAGGATCTAGTAGAGTTTTACGGAAAGCTACCATCTTTTTTTTCCTCTTCATCGCCGTCTTTCTCATCTTCCTTGTCTTAATCTTGCTCTCAACAATCCGTTTTTGTTGCTGCTTTTTCTGTTGCATACCCATTCCTAATTTACGTTTGACTTTCACAATATTGGTAACAAAATAGGCAGCTGTTTTTTCTCCAATTGATGCGTCTTTTGATTTAACTCTCGACCACGCCTTATTTTCTAGGATTTTATCGGATCTATGTCGATCTTCCAAATTATTAGAAGATGAGTATGCAATGTCGTGGTCTAATGCAGCCTGATCTAATTTATTTATGCCCGGATCACCACGTTCCAAACGTTTTTTCAACTTAGTTCCAGGTCCTAAATACTGATAGCCCGGTACATGTAGTTCGAAGGGTAAGCTGTTGATTAGCTTGTTGACCAAACCATCACCTTTAAAAGTCAACATTTAACTGAATGTTTTATTCTGATATATAGCAGTATATATACATCTCTTTCCTTCAGTCTGCATCAAGATGCGATTTGAGAAGCAATCGCTATCACTACCCGTTACTAACCATGATGATGATGATAATCACACCCGGAAACGTCGACATGGTGATTTATTACCATCGTCTATACGAGGAATTTTCTGTGGACCAAGCCAGTGTGGAAAGACAAATGCTCTTTTGAGTTGTATTTTTGAAGAAAATGGATTACGTTTTCAAAATGTCTACATCTTTTCAAAATCCTTGTTTCAACCAAAATATGAAATGCTCAATAAAGTACTGAATGGTATTGAGGGCTTGGGCTATTTCCCATGTAGTGATAATGATGCCATAATAGATCCCTTAGAAGCTTTAGATAATTCTATAATGATTTTTGACGACGTGGCTTGCGATAAACAGGATAAAATAAGAGCCTACTTTTCAATGGGACGACATAAGAATGTGGATTCGTTTTACCTCTGTCAAACATATACTCGCATTCCAAAACATTTGATACGTGATAATGCAAATTTTATCGTCTTATTCAAACAAGATGACATCAATCTCAAGCATGCATATGATGAACATGTGAATTCTGATATGACTTTTGAAAAGTTCAAAGAAATATGTAGAGAATGCTGGAAACAGAAATATGGATTTATAGTTATCGCCAAAGATGAGGATCTTGTGAATGGTCGCTATCGTCGTGGATTTGATGAACATATAATAACAAATTGAAAAAAATTGAGAAGGGAAAAAAGAGAAAATTTCATCTATATATTCTATTTTTATGAGTAGGACATGATAGTTCACACCAAGTCTCATCAGGATGAAGGTCGATAAGAATAATACCTTGAAGAGACGTATAATTGAAGCTAGGAAAAATGTTCGAAAAAAGTATTTATCATTGAAATTGAATCGTATGGTGGAAGATGATGAATTGAAGAAAGTATTGAAACCAGTAGTGGATCCTCTACAAGAAATTTCCAAGAAAGTTTCCACTGCTGTCACAGCAATTCCACCTCTCGCAACAACACATGCTACTACACCATTATCTCGATCGATTCAAGTTCAAAAAATGTATTCTACAACACCAGCACCACCACCACCTCCTCCACCACTACCTACCTCATCGATCTCTACCCCCTTTCAAATTATTTCTTCCACTCCAAGATCATCAAGCTCATCTGTTAGAAAAAGTGATGATAATAATGATGATAATAATAATGATGCCGATGATGGTGATGATAATGACATTAGTGAAATTGGTGCAACAGCTCTGCCCATCGATCGTGACATTTCTTTCACAGATGACACACCTCTGATTGATCAGCTTAAAAATTTGTTCAAATCTGAAAGCGATGAGCTAGATACAACATATGGACCACATGTTGAAGGAAAGAATTTGATGATGGGGTTGACACCCGTGAGCATAAGTGGAAGTACATCAAATATTTCTATTAGGGGTCAGTTGTTTACTGCCACTCCGGGTTTATACGAGTTGATATTCTTGAAGCACCCCAAGAATTATACAAATCTCGATTCAAGAGCATATAAAAAAATACTGAATCTAACGAACATTGCCAGACTTGACTTTTCTCCAAGGAAGCGAATAGTTGGAAATAGAGGTTATAAATATACGAACATAATCAAATCTTTGCTGGGCTATAAAGGTGGTTCTGGGATGGAATATCTCCAGTACAATGAAAAACCTATCGAATATAAATATTATGACAACTTAGATGAGCTCGTAGATAGACTAGTTTTGTTACATGGTTCTATGAAATCTGGTAATCGATCATGCATGAACGAAATCATTTCTCTAGAGGAGGAGCTACGTGAATCTGGTATAATATATTAACATAGAAAGTAACTTTCTCCAGTAGTTTTGCAATGTCTATCGATAAGTTTGGACGTTCATCCACGACACCTACATCATCATCACTATCACGCACTAAATCTCGACAATATTTCAAACTAACAGAAGATAATAATATTGATTGGGAGAATCGACGCTTGACCAATGTGAAATACCCCAAAGATGAGAATGATTGTGTCACTAATAAATTTTTAAATGATAAATTAGAATTATTTCTCAAAGAAATACAAAGAATGATAGATGCAAGACTCGATATTATTTGGACATCGATGGAAAATATTCATATTTCGAATAGTAAATTAGTTGCATCACCATCAGGGAAGAAATAATGGAATGGTGTATAATGAATGCGGTGATGCGGTCGATGACCTATGTACCATCTGTTGAAGTTTTCGACATGTTTGAACCTGTTTAAAATCCTGATAATTACTGTAATTCTCATCATCATCATCATGTTTGCTATAACACCGGCGAAAGAGCAGGTAGTAAATGAACTTTTCAAACCTGCAATCAAAAAGTTTAAACGACGTCGTACAATCATAAAAGGTCTTGATGATTTATGGCAAGCAGATTTAGCTGAATTCGGTAATTATGCGAAGGAAAATAAAGGTTATAAATATGTTTTTGTGGTAATTGATTGTTTTTCAAAGTTTCTATGGACAAGAGCTTTGAAAACTAAATCAGCATCAGAAGTAGCGTTGGCTATGGAGGATATGCTGAGACATTCAGGTGGTAGAGTTCCAAAGAATTTACAAACAGATCAGGGAACTGAATTTTTCAATTCAAAGTTCTCGGCCGTGATGAAAAAATTTAAAATCAATCATTACAATACTTACAGCATAATCAAGGCCTCGATGGCAGAGCGTGTCATAAGAACTTTGAAAATGAAGCTTTATAAACTTTTCACTTTACATGGGTCCAACAAATGGATTGATGGACTGCTGGAAGGTGTTGTAGGTGAATATAATGATACAAAACATTCTACAACAAAATTAAAACCAAGTGAGATTTCTGTTCGGAATCAAGCTCAAGTGCTTCGGGATACATATACTCATCTAAAAATATTTGGAAAAACCAAATTCAAGCTTGGTGATGTTGTGCGTATAAGTAAATGTAAATTTCTGTTTGAGAAGGGGTATACACCGAACTGGACAACAGAATTGTTTAAAATCTCAAAGGTGAATTCTTCCACCACCCCACCCACTTATATGTTGGATGATCTTAAAGGTGATCCAATCAAAGGATGTTTCTATGAATCGGAATTGCAACGAACAAAGCAGCCTGATATTTATTTGGTGGAGAAAATACTACGAAGATCTGGATCTAAATTGTACGTTAAATGGTTAGGAATGTCTGGAGCGAACAATAGTTGGATTAGATCGGATAATATTGTTTGAGCTCTCTAGTCGTTGATGAACCATCATTTAATCAACATCGAGTATCGTGTGTGTTTGCGTGAAGTATCAAAAATGGAAAATTTGATGCAAGCGGATGATGTTATAGAAAGAGATCCTTGGACATTTGTCGATAATTTGATGGCTAAATATGACGCTGACATTCAGTTGGAGAGTGATTTACTATATCACACAGTTTTAAATGGTAACTTTCTGAGAGTATCCATAGGGCTCAGTCCTGCTAGAGATTTCGCCCCTACTATCCATGTGACAACACCATCTGATTCAAGTTATATATCATTTATAAGAGAAGAGTGGTGTGACTTTATAAAAAGTGTCGGAATAGAATTATCTGAGGTTTCATCATCACCACCATCATTATCGCCGTCATCATCATCATCATCATCATCATCGACTTCACCATTGTATTCAAGACCATCAACATTATCGGGGGATGTGCTGATTTTCGAAAACTTCTCCATCAAATTTGATGCTGATGGTAGAGCAAGATATATACATGGGAGAGGACAGACACTATATTTGAATGATGACATCGTTAATGAAATTCATCGTATCAAAAATCTAGTTAAATATAGGATGGAAATGTTGGAAGTGATTGACTTTCCAAATTTCTATAAAAATGTATTGTCAACTGTTCATTTAATGTTAAAAGAATATCCCCTTAATACATCACCATATGGGATGATTAAACATATTCTGTGTAATATTAAACATTTAGCACATATTTCCTGTATGTTAGAGTGTACTGAGCTTCATTATAATAAAATTTTAGATGATCTTAATAGATATAAGTGAGCTTTATTATATGTATGATTATGCAATAAACAGGTATTAACAAAATATATTTTTTTTCTTTTACAACACCCCATTAGTTATGATCACAACCACTTTAAAAAAATATACAGTTCAATCACATTGCTCAATTAAAATAATTATTGATTATAACCAATCATTATAGAATTTTTCGATATTTCACATCAGTAGGTCATTGGATCTATATATATTATCAATCAGTAATAAGAATCAATTATCATAATGTCAAATATTGCCATATCTTCCCCTCCTCTTTATTCCGCACATGCGCGGTTGAGACCCTCCTCTTAATGTGCTTGAAGGAACCATCTCTATCTACTCCTGTATAACAAAAAGTAACGATACAAAATGGAAGTAGTAGATCATACCTGGTGCCAAAAATACAGCTTTTACATTGCTGAAAAAAAGAACAAAATCATTCAATTCATTTGAAAGTTATTAGTCCTCAAACTTGACTTCACAAATTTCAGCCAGTCGAATAGGGAAAAGTAGAGAGAAATAACGGTCGGAGTTTCAGAAATTTGACAGGAATGTTCGCTAAGGTATACTTATGAACATACTAAAAGTCCCCGCCTCTACTTATTGCGCTTGAGCCGCCATCTTGGAAAAATGGTCCTTCGATCAAGTTTATTACCATTTTTCCAAGATGGCGGCTCGAGCACAAGAGGTAGAGACGAGAACTTTTAGTATGTTTATGAGTATACCTTAGCGAACATCCCTGTCAGATTTCTGAAACTCCGACAGTTACTTCTCTCCACTTTTCCCCATTTGACTGGCTGAAATTTGTAAAGTCAAGTTTGAGGACTAATAACTTTCAAATAAATCAATCAGTTTTGTTCTTTTTTCCAGAAATGTGAAGGCTGTATTTCTGGCACCAGGTATGATCTACTACTTCCATTTTGTATCGTTACTTTTTGTTATACAGGGTGGATTTTCACATTTTGATTAATTCTTTTGTACTATTTTGGATAAGGCACATCAATATGGGGCTCATATACAGTTGAATAACCTTTGGACCTCCTGTATATCCTTTGCTGATATCTTTTGTTTCGAAATGTTACCTTCAGAACCAATCGACAACACTTTTTGGACTTAGCTATTATTCTTTCAGTTTAATTCATATCGAGCATTCCAGAAGCTCGTGAAGGCACAATACTGATGAAATCTTGTCTTGCAATATGTAAATATCAAAACTGATTGATGTTCGATTGAAACCTTTACTCCGCCGTGTTGGAAATGTCAAACTCAAAAACCAAATTTTTGCTTAATTTAAAAAAAAAATAAAAAAATATTCTCGCAATTTTTTTTTCTCTATCAACTGTCACGTTCAGCTTTGATGTGGACTGCCAACATCTTCACAAATTTTGAAGACAATATCTCTAGCCATAGGCAAAAAATCGCTTATTTTTTGATTTTTTCTTGTTAATTTAATTTAATTAATTTCAACAGATTCGAGAAAAAAATCGGTATGAAACAATTTTTGTAGACATTTTCATAGCCTTGATTTTTCATCAAACTGAATTGAATATCTCTGATGATTAGCGGAATATAAACAGAAAACTGGATCGAAGGACCATTTTTCCAAGATGGCGGCTCGAGCTCAATAGGTAGAGTTGGGGACTTTTAGTATGTTCAACAGTACACCTTACCTGACATTACTGTCAAATTTCCAAAACTCCAACAGTTTTTTCCCTCCAGCTTTCCTTATTTGACTGGCCTACATGTAGAGATGAGTAAGGAGTGCATTTTCACAAGCAAAGTTCCAAATGCTGCCTTTATACGTTGTTTTAATACATTTCAAGGCCAACTTTGTTTTAGTATAGGAAACATGGTAAAAAAATCTGTTGTGGGGCGACACAGAACTTTCCCGGCGGTATCCAGGGACGTCAGTAATGATTTTGATCGAAGTGTCCCTTCGGGAAGTTGGGACTTTAAGCTCAGTCCGCACGGGCGATATACCGCTGAAATTTGGCGATATGCCGCTGTTTTTGACATAACAACAATGACAACAATTGCATTTCAGCGGTATATCGCCGAAATTTTGCGAATCTGCCGCCCGACGCCCGTGCGGACCGGGTTTAATTCGGAAATTGATGGAAACATTTTACTCAGTTGTGCGCTACGCAATCATTCTGCATCCATTGTTGGGCCTACAGAACAAATGACAGGTTCTTAGGTTTCCATGGTGATGAAATATTTCGAAAGGTAGAACTAGGAAGAAGACAATGGGGCCTTGCAATTGAAAAACTCAACGTGAGGTCGCCACTACTGTAGGGGGCGCCTACTTCGATGAAGCGGCTGTAACGACGCGAAAAACAGGGGAGTTTGAGTAGTTTGACCAGTAACTGACAGTGACTGGAGACGTCAAGCAAGAAACAGAGGTTATCCAAATTTCAAATCAAGACATAAAATGACGGACGTCGGTCGCTGAAGCGTCAACGCCGTCAAAATCGTCGAATTTGCCCCCAACGGTCGTGGCGCCCTCGGTGTGTAAAAGTCATAGAAAAGGACAAAAGTAGAAGAAGGAAGAACCACTGCGCATCCATTTCAGCCGATATCGCATGGGGTCCGCCATTTTTAGGTCATAACGGCTCTCCCACGGCGGCAATTCAAATGGGGGGAGTACGCGCGAGTCAAAACCATAGACAGACGTCAAAACAGATGACAGTCATGAGACAATTTGTAGGCTATACTTTGTAAGTGAAACAAATAACTCAAGAATTTCTGCTCACGGCCTTGACTAATCCTCATACTCATAGTCAATACTTCGCTCGATCTCCGACTTCGCATGTCTCAAGTCCTTGGGACAATTATGACAATTGTTGCCATAGTCGGATTGTGCTTGAATCGGAGACCGAGTGCGAGTATGGGCCATAGACGTATGGGCATAAGGCCCACGATATGTGCTTAATTTGAGCTACAGAATAAAATGTCAAGAAAAATATTCAATGTTTTACTTTTGATAAAATAATACAAGTTTGGAAAGTGTTCGTTGAACATCACACTGAATCAGCTCCTCGCTTTACGTTTTGGCTAGATTGTGCACCTAATCTTATTTTCAAATAGCATTTTACAGCACTTTCCATTAAGATAAAATTGTGTGTTCCAAAATATCACTGTCCGAAACGAGGTTCTGAATCGGGTCCTGGGAGTCTGGAGAAAAATTTGTTCACATTACTTCGAAATGCCTCGAACAAATCAGCAGCACTGAGCCTTTCTCATAAGACGTTTCCAAGTTATTCCTTCATCATTCCAATTGCCTCGAGCCACAATCGAGACCCATCACCCCGTGGAAAACTAAAAACAAAACTTAGTTACCGGAGTGAAATTTGAATAAATTAATTCAGTGTTTACGTATGAAAGGATATCTTCTCATTTCTGGGTTCATCAATCGCTTGATATTCTTGCAAATTTCGATAGGTATAACAAGACATCCTGTAGTGATGCATTTGCTAAGTTCGATCAAACTTATTACACAGGGAAAATCGCCAAACGAACACTTCACACAGAGGCCTCGATATCTGTTTCACAGCTTCTAAGTGGAGATTGAACTGCGGACCCCATTCTCCATACTTCCATAGCGGCTTTCTTGCTTCACTTTCTTGACAAAAAGTCATCAAGTACCTCGTCAAGTACAATGCACTCGACAATGCATCAATGCAATGCATCCCAGGAATATAAATAATATCCGGTCATAAAGTAGAATTCGTGGAAACGAACATTGAATAACACTCAACATTCAATTCTATTGTTATGTTTTACACAAAACCAAATGTCGGCGCCGAGGAAAGTTCGATCACAACAAATCAATCTAACCTAAAACTTTGTAGCTGTCATCAAGTACACTGTCAGTACTGTCACCCACCTGTCATAATTGAAATTGCCGCCAGGAAAAACCGTTATGTAATCAAAATGGCCGGCCTACAAATTACACAGCCGCGCAGGTATCTTGCCTCTTCTACTTTTGTCCTTGTCTATGGTAAAAGTGGCAGTGCAAGGCCCCATTGTTGCGAAATTTGAAGAATGCAATGCTACATCCAGACAAGCTCAGACCCAATGTGTCACCTGAAGGCTTCCGATCAAAATCATCTACCTGAAGTCTAATCAGGTCATTCCAGGCTGAACTTATGCTTTCGTACCTGATTTCGATTTGATCGAATCAATAATTCGGTTATTATCGTGGCAGAACCGCTTAATTTGCACGATCGCATGAGCGGCTTTATATTTTCAGTAGGAAAATTCCCGGGAAATTGGAGAGGAATTATTGGAAAATGTTCAAGAACCAGTTATCTATTATTCTTTAAAAATAAATGGTAGAAATCTGTTCACGGAATAAAAAGTTGGAAAATTTCCAGTTTTTCCAGAGAGAAAAACTTGAAAACCGTTGGTCCGATTTTGAAAATTTTTTCTCCAAAAATTAATTCAGTCCTTTCTCCAACTTTCATTCGCAGCATGTCTGCACCTAAAATGAATATTTCATGTAGCTCACCGCATGTTGAAGTTTACGCTGCAGTTTTTTCAAATTCACGGAATGTGCAAATTTGTTATTGAAAAACTTACCGTCGGAAAACCGAAGCTGTGTCGATTTTGAAAACAGATCTACAAGACGCCCAGTTCAATCTACTTCCGATATCAGTCGAAATTTTTCGAAAAAAGTCGATCCTCGAGCAGGAATGAATTTTTGAGTGGAGTGCTGCATCAAAAGCGAGTCATCCTGGTGGAAATCCGGGTGAGTCGTTCTCTCGGGTGACAACGGCTAGGAGAAATTTTGAAAATTCATAATAGCCCAGTCAAATTAGGTTTTGACCTAGAAATAATTCGCCTAAGGCTGAATTTTTGCACATTGACAGCTTGGACCTAGTACAACAACATATCAAAATACCCAAACTTTCCCATGTCCGCGTCTTTGATTTCAGGTCCTCAGGTTCTTGAAGTTGCATCGCTGATCTGCGACTCATGCCGTAGCATTATTCTTGGACCGATCAAGCTCAGTTTGGGCTTGAATTGAAGAGAAAAGATCAAACAATGATTTTCTGGTGGAAAAAACCCACATCCGGTGCGCAGCAAGCTGGCAGACCCGCGAAATTCAAAATTAACGCTACGGTGAAAAATTGCAGCTAAAAATGGAGGAGATGAAATCCGTCAATCCATTGGACGCCAATGCATTATAATTCGACTAATCATATCCCGTTTATACCATTTTGGCACAAATAGTGTCGATCATTTTTGAAGGGGAGTCCTGGGAGGGCCAAGCTCTGCTAGGTGGTTAATTTTGTTTTCCTGGCTATGAAGAAGCGATCACGACAAGTTAGGTATCTTTTCCGACCGAATTCAGTCTCCTGAACTCGAATCCCTTGTGTAAACTTGGATAAAAACAAGTTTGAACAAGTTAACCTGAAACACTTCAAGTTACTTTGAACTTGAACTTTGACAATTTTGCCGATCTTTTGTTACTGTTAGAGGTGTTCATCATTCAGGAAATATTTCAGGGGCCATTAGATTGGAGTGTATTCTTCACGAAATTGATCCACTCGATGTATAATTTTGTTTCTCAAGTCGAAAAAATCGATTTGAACATGAGCCGGTCCGGTGCCGCATCTACACATGTCCAGAACACTACATCAAGCATCTTTAGATAAAAATACCTCAAACTATTGAAAAAATGATAGCTCATCTTTCAAACTTCGAAGATCTGTGCAGAACTAAATTCCCTGAACATAATTCAAATCGCCATGAATTGCGCTGCAGGATTTTGAGTTATTCGATGACGGGCATAACATTTCTGCAAGATTCATGCTCTATATTTCAAATGGGAACTGTTACGTCTCCCCTTATATAACTCAAAACTCTGTGGTGAGATTCACGGCGAATCTTATAGGGATTTCAATTCTGCACAGATCCTCGCATTCTCAGATATGAGTCATTATTCCTTCAATAGTTTAGGCTATTTTCCTTTACAGGTGCATGCTGTAGTGTTCAGGTCATCAGTAGACGCTGCGCCGCGCCGACTCAGGTTCAAATCGATTTTTTGAACTCGAGAAACCAAATTATATATCAAGTGAATGATTTTCATGAAGAAGACACTTTATTCTGATGGCTCCTGAATTATTTCCAAAGATGAACACCTTCAACAGTGAAATTTTTTTTCAAAATTGTCAAAGAAAAAACAAGCTTTATTCAAGTTAACTTGTTCAAACTTGCTTTTATCCAAATGTACACCTCGGATTTGAGTTTAGGAGATTGGATTTAGTCGGAAAAGATACCAAACATATCGTGATCGGTTTAACATGGCCCAGGGAAAAAAAGAACCACCTAGTCGAGCTTCGCCTCCCCACGGGCCCCCTTCAACAATTATTGACACTTTTTGTACCAAAATGATATCAACGGGATACAATGCATCGAATCACGGTGTATTTGCATCTAATAGATTGACGGGTTTCGACAATCGCCTCATATGGCGCCACACAGAGATCGCGTCACCCTGACCCACGTTTAGTCTGGGGGTGTATACTTGCAATCGGTGCTCTCACAGGCACCATAGATACACACTTGGAAAGCTGAAGAAGTGCTGAATGCATTGATTTCTGGTTTGTCACTAATCATTTTTGACAAACGATACAAAGCAAGAATTCCGTGAGAAGAGGTCGCGAATAGCAGCGTTAATTTTGAATTTCGCGGGTCTGTCGGCTTGCTGCGCACCGAATGTGGGCTTTTTGCAACAGAAAATCATTGCTTGATCTTTTCTCTTCAATTCAAGCCCAATCTGAGCTTGATCGCTTCAAGAATAATGCTACGGCATGAGTCGTAGATCAGCGATGCAACTTCAAGAACCTGAGGACCTGAAAATCAAAGACGCGGACGGGGGAAAGTTTGGGTATTTTGATATGTTGTTGTACTAGGTCCAAACTGTCAATGTGCAAAAATTCAGCCTTAGGCGAATTATTTCTAGGTTTTGTCGATTTTTGACCTAAAATGCCTGGGCTATAACGCCCGACGGGAAAATGGTGGAAAAATGCAACTGCAGACTTAATTTGACTATTATGTTTTGATGCTTCCTGTCAAATTTGGTCCCAATTCATTGGATAGATTTTGAATAATTGAATGGTAAAGTTTTGAACTTTGACATTTTTTATTTTTTGACAGATGACAGATAGGGCAATATTTTTAACCATTATGAATACAGTTTTTCATGGGCTTTCAAACGGCATTTTGCAAGTCAAGTTCTGTGAGATATAGCTTCTGTCATTTTTTGATAGTGATACTTCCGTTTGACAGATGACAACCAAAAACTAATCAGCTCATTTAACAGCAAGACCCTGTCTGTATCCCAAATTTCAAGTCGATCAGATTATCGGTTCGGCAGCCATCGTGTCAGAACGTTTCTCCTGCATCCTGCATCATTACAAATCTGTTGTGGGCGACACAAAACTTTCCCGGCGGTATCCACAGACATCAGTAATGACTTTGATCGGAACGTCCCTTCGAATGAGAAGTTAGAATGGAGAGAAAGATCGAAAATATTTGCAGGAAATAGAAAATTTTGTCAGGAAAATTTGAATTTTCAGAGCAAACCTCAATTTTTCTTCCAAATCATCTTATTGTGGAAATCGCCAATCAAGATCCACTTTAAGCTCCATCATCTAAGTCCGGTCTCGATAACCGAGGCCGGTTTTATATTCCCAGCAGGAAAATTTCCGGGAAATTGGAGAAAAATTGTTCGAAAATGTTCAACAACCAGTTATCTATTCCTTAATAACAAATGGTTGAAATCTGTTCGCGGAATGGAAAGTTGGAAAATTTGCAGTTTTTCCAGAGAGGTAAACTCGAAAACCGTGGGTCCGATTGTGACAATTTTTTCCTTTAAAAATTAATTCAATCTTTTCTCCAACTTTCATTCGCAGCATGTCTGTACCTAAAATGAATATTTCGTGTGGCTCACCGCATGTTGAAGTTTACGCTGCAGTTTTCTCAAATTCACGATATGTGCAAATTTGTTATTGAAAAAATTACCGTTGGAAAACCGAAGCTGTGTCTATTTCAAAAATAGATCTACAAGACGCCCAGTTCAATCTACTTCCGATATCAGTCAAAATTTCTCGAAAAAAGTCGATCCTCGAGCAGGAATGAATTTTTGAGAGGAGTGCTGCATCAAAAACGAGTCATCCTGGTGGAAATCCGGGCGAGTCGTTCTCTCGGGTGGCAACGGCTAGGAGAAATTTTGAAAATTCATAACGCCCGACGGGAAAATGGTGGAAAATTGCAACTGCAGACTTAATTTGACTCTTATGTTTTGTTGCTTTCTGCCAAATTTGGTCCCAATTCATCGGATAGATTTTGGATAATTGAATGGTAAAGTTTTAAACTTTGACATCTTTTATTTTTTGACAGATGACAGATAGGGCAATATTCTAACCATTCTGAATACAGTTTTTCATGGGCTTTCAAACGGCATTTTGAAAGTCAAGTTCTGTGAGATATAGCTTCTGTCATTTTTTGATAGTGACATTTCCGTTTGACAGATGACAGCCAAAAACTAATGAGCTCATTTAACAGCAAGACCCTGTCTGTATACCAAATTTCAAGTCAATCAGATTATCGGTTCGGCAGCTATCGTGTCAGAACGTTTCTCCTGCATCCTGCATCATTATGAAAATCTGTTGTGGGGCGACACAAAACTTTCCCGGCGGTATCCAGGGACGTCAGTAATGATTTTGATCGAAGTGTCCCTTCGGGAGGGTGGGACTTAATTCGGAAATTGATGAAAACATTTTACTCAGTTGTGCGTTACGCGATCATTCTGCATCCATTGTTGGGCCTACAGAACAAGTGACAGGTTCTTAGGTTTCCATGGTGATGAAATATTTCGAAAGGTAGAACTAGGAAGAAGACAATTGTTGCGAAATTTGAAGAATGCAATACTATATCCAGACAAGCCCAGACCCAATGTGTCACCTGAAGGCTTCCGATCAAAATCATCTACCTGAAGTATAATCAGGTCATTCCAGGCTGAACTTATGCTTTCGTACCTGATTTCGATTTGATCGAATCAATAATTCGGTTATTATCGTGGCAGAACCGCTTAATTTGCACGATCGCATGAGCCGTTTTATATTTTCAGTAGGAAAATTCCCGGGAAATTGGAGAGAAATTATTGGAAAATGTTCAAGAACCAGTTATCTATTCTTCAAAAACAAATGGTAGAAATCTGTTCACGGAATAAAAAGTTGGAAAATTTCCAGTTTTTCCAGAGAGGAAAACTTGAAAACCGTTGGTCCGATTTTGAAAATTTTTCCTCCAAAAATTAATTCAGTCTTTTCTCCAATTTTCATTCGCAGCATGTCTGCATCTAAAATGATTATTTCGTGTGGCTCACCGCATGTTGAAGTTTACGCTGCAGTTTTTTCAAATTCACGGAATATGTTAATTTGTTATTGAAAAAATTACCGTCGGAAAACCGAAGCTGTGTCGATTTTAAAAATAGATCTACAAGACGCCCAGTTCAATCTTCTTCCGATATCAGTCGAAATTTTTCGAAAAAAGTCGATCCTCGTGCAGGAATGAATTTTTGAGTGGAGTGCTGCATCAAAAGCAAGTCATCCTGGTGGGAACCCGGGTGAGTCGTTCTCTCGAGTGGCAACGGCTAGGAGAAATTTTGAAAATTCATAACGTCCGATGGAAAAATAGTGGAAAATTGCAACTGCAGACTTAATTTGACTGTTATGTTTTGTTGCTTCCTGCCAAATTTGGTCCCAATGCATCGGATAGATTTTGAATAATTGAATGGTAAAGTTTTGAACTTTGACATTTTTTATTTTTTGACAGATGACACACAAGGCACAGTTTTTAACTGTTCTGAATACAGTTTTTCATGGGCTTTCAAACGGCATCTTGCAAGTCAAGTTCTGTGAGATATAGCTTCTGTCATATTTTGATAGTGACATTTCCGTTTGACAAATGACAGCCAAAAACTAATCAGCTCATTTAACAGCAAGACCCTGTCTGTATACCAAATTGCAAGTCGATCAGACTATCGGTTCGGCAGCTATCGTGTCAGAACGTTTTTCCTGTATCCTGCATCATCACATAACTTTCCCTTGGACGGGCCGGGAAAGTAAAATTGCCAAAACCTCGGCAAAAACATGAACGTCCTGGAAACTTGATATTCTGTTCAGAATCAAGTGCCCTACTACATATCCGAAATTGTCAAAAATCGCACCCCGCTTTGAGTTATTGGAGGAGGGGTAAAAAATTGCAACTCAAAATTAAAGGTATGGAACCCGATGGAACCCGTCAATCTAATGGATGCAAATACGTCGTAGTTCGACGCATCACATCCCGTTGATACAATTTTGGCACACAAAGTGTCGATCATTGTTGAAGGGGGGGTCGTGGTGGCGGGCGAAACTCGGCTAGGTGGCTCTTTTTTCCCCTGGGCCATAAAGGACCGATCACGACAAGAATGGTATCTTTTCCGACTAAATTCAATGTCCTGAACTTGAATCCGATGTATAAATTTGGACAAAAACAAGTTCAAACAAGTTAACTTGAGAAAAGCTGTTTTTTCTTTGACAATTTTCACAAAACTTTTTTTTACTGTTAGAGGCATTCATCTTTAAAAATATTCAATTCAATTCAATTCAATTTTATTAGTTCTGAGGTAAGCATTTTGTATGTAGGTACAGTATTTGTATATATAAATAAAACAATACACTACATGCTATGGAACACGTCAAAAAACACCTATAACTAAAATTAACAAATATGTATATTACAAACACGATAGTAAATATCACAGTGGTTATTCCCTAAATACCGAGTCATCATGGATGAACTCGCTGATCGAGTAATACGCTCTCGTTCTCAGTATCTTTTTGAGCTTCTTTCGCAATGTGACCTCCGGCATCAGCCTCCAGCACAGCGGCACCCTGTTGTGGACAGAAATCACAAAAGATTTTACGTTCCTTTGAAGGCGAGTTTGAAGGTAAGTGTATTTCAATTTTTCGTTCCTATAATGATATCTGTTTCTTGTCATGTATTCATGTTGAAATTGGTTTTCTAAAAACAATTCTGATTTTTTATTGCAAAAATGATGCCCTCTAAAATTGCCAAGCTGTACAGAGTTAAAATTCCGTTACGAATAAAGTGGTTCCTGCAACTTTCTCTATTTTTTAGACCCAGAATGCGCCTCAAAATTCGCTTTTGAGTCAGGAATATCCGGTTAGCCTCCGTGGAGCTAATCCACAAAATTACGCCGTATCTGATTCTCGACTCCACCAGCGAATGGTATGCAGCGAACGCAGCGTCAGTGCCCACCATGTTCCTTATTGTACCAAGAGCAAAACAATATCTGGATAAGTCACCGAACAGGGCAGCTATATGACTCCTCCAATCTAACCGCAAGTCCACCGTTATAAGTAGTATAGCTAGGCCGGTTCCAGGCCACTTCAAGGTCATCTGCAGTAGCGCCACCTACCGGCGCGCAGAGGAACTAACATTACCGACATTTACAGAAACCTGCATTACCGGCATTTACAGGAATCTACCTATATTTACAGGAACCTGTATTACCGGCATTAACAGGAATCTATCGATGGAATCTGCATTACCGGCATTTACAGGAATCAACCGATGTTTACAGGAACCCGCATTACCGGCGTTTACAGTAATCTATCGATAGTGGCAGTAGCGCATTCTCCCGGTACAACTTCGAAGCTCCATTTAACATAGATACAAACCTATATTGCCAACATCTGTTAGCACAGATGCGAACCCGCATTACCATTAAATCTGGGATTAATTACTTGGGCCCGTATTCATATCCCACTTTTAAGCCACATTTAGCATGCCTCTAACAAAAAGCGCTCGGCTACCTGATAAAATCGGTCGTATTCATAGGCCACCTTTTACGTCCTGTTAGGGCCCATCTAACTAAAGGGGGTGTTGATTTGGCAACGTTGTGAAATGTACTCAAAACTACCTACCCGAAGGTGGACGCAGGTAGGCAAGAACCCCAAGCCGGTTTCGTTTTGCGCCGGGAGCCGCTCCGGGTAGATCACTAGATAGAGAAAGTAGATACATACACCAATCACGGCCCAGCTGGATCTGTTTTCTTTGTCTAGTGATTTACCCCGAGCAGCTCCGCCTGGCAAAAGGGAAGTGCTGGCAACTCTTGTTACATTGATGTACTGCGTATTGCATGAAACCTCGCAAAAAACTTTCAGGGAGTTTCTTCCACAGTTTCAAGAATCCCGGCCTGGATCTGTTAACTTAACAAGTGAACACCTCTTTCGACTGTTTTGTGCAAGTCGTCCCCGCCTTGAGTACAGTAAATAGTAAAGGAGTATAACCGAAAGGGACATCCAGAGCATTGCGCACTTCCTGCATTTCGGCGGCATGCTTCATTAATTCAATTAAATCAATATTTTAGAAAGAAAATGTGATTTTCGTTACACTTCCCAAGAACACACAGCATAGCTTGTAGGTTAAATGGACTCAAAACACGCCTGTTGGCACATTTGGATCCCATCTAACTTGACGCATGCGTGAGACCATCCAAAATCGCTTAAAGACACGTAAAAGAGACATATGAATAGACGCGTCTCTAAACATCCCCTTTTAAGACGACTTTAGAGACGCCTGTTTAAAGTGATGATAGAGGCGCGCTAAAACCACGTATGAATACGGAAATGTTAGAGGCGCATCTTTAAAACCGCTTCTAACGCTAAAAGGGGGATATGAATACGGGCCTAGGTGTACATCTGGTTGAATAGTTCCCCTCCTCCTCTCAAATTCAGCATAATCAGGGGTGTAATCAGGATGGTGGGGGAAAAAAGACAAATGTAAACAATAGAGTATTATACTTTTGAAAAAATATTTTTTTTCGATAGCATCGGAAACTATATTGAAAAAAAGCTGACCCGTATTTTTTTATTTTGCCATAAATCGTATCGTTTGGCCGCAATAAATAAATGAAATTCCTATATTCTGCCTATTTCTGACGTCATTTACACAGGCAGTATAGGCGGCGACTCCCTGTGACGTCAGAACTAGTTGATGTTGTTTATTTATTGCGCCCAAACGATACGAGTTTTGACTAAATAAAAAAACACGGGTCAATTATTTTTCAATCTAGTTTCCATTTCAATCGAAAAAGAATTTTAGTATAATACTCCATTACTGCTTTATTGGTGTATAGCTATATACATGTAAGAAAATCAATAAAATTATACGAATGGAATATTTAATAATAATTATTAATACATTATACTGTACGAACTGTAAGTAATTGAGCCTTTAGTTCTTTTTCGCACTTGATGCACGCCTCCAATAAAGCCTCACAATGAAGAAGTGGAATGGAATCGTCAAGTTGCAGTTGAGTACGCAGAAAGTCGTTAAAATTTTCAGGATGTCCATTAAACTGGTGACAGAAATCGAAAAATAAATTTTTCATAGCTGTAGCATCAAACTTCAAATTCTTCCTCCGCATCTTGGTCAGCAACAAATAGGAGAACAAATCTCGCACAGTTTTTTCTTGGAAGGTGAGTGCTGTAGTATCATCTCCCGCTTGAATAATTGACATCTCCGTGGTTCCATACACGCTCTTATAGGTGATGGCAAGATTATCGGAAATTTTTATATCTGTCTTTGTAGTAAAGCCTTGCAACAACTCAGCCTCCTTTTTCAGAAATTCTTCAATTCCTTCATCGCTTAGTTTCAAACCGATGGGAGTATTGCCGCATTTGCCATATATCCAGCTTTCAATTTCCCAAGTTGAGCAGTTGAGGGCAGTTATCAGCATTTTTCCTTCGCATTTTGTTAGAGAAAATAAAAACTGCAACACCAAACTGATGCTTCGATACCATAGGGGAGGCTTGTTTACATTTTCAGCTTGTGGTTGATAGAAAGTTGAGGGTTGGGGCCAATCCCAAGTGACATCTTCTTCATAGTGACTGGTGGAGGCAGAGTGAGGTAACATTCTGTTGCAAAAGCTTCTAAAAAAGATGAGAATGCAAATAATTAGTATCAAAGATTATATAAAAGAAGAAAGATCACTCACCGAAAGATCTGCATATTATGCAAACAGCTCACGACAAACTGACTAAAGTTTGGATTTTGCTGCTTCGTTTTTATAGGTTGAATTTGACCTTGAAATGACATTCCAGAACATTCTAAAGAAGTAAACAAGAGTAATTACGCAGTTTTAGGTATGTGACCTCTAAATGACCTTCTAGAACATTCTAAAGTAGTAAACAAGAGGCAACTACTCAGTTTCAGAGATTTGACCTTGAAATGGTATTCCAGAACATTCTAAAGTAGTAAACAAGAGTAATTACGCAGTTTTAGGGACGTAACCTTGAAATGACTTTCTAGAACATTCTAAATAATAAATATTATCTTAATAAAATAATAATCTTAGTGTGCCTATTCATATTTATTTGTTATTGTTGTTGTTTATTTATTTATTATTTATTGTGACGATGCTCATTGTAACATGTTTACTCCTTTTAAGAGATAATAAATGATTGATTGATTGATTGATTGATTGATTAAAGTAGTAAACAAAAGTAATTACGCAATTTCAGAGATTTGACCTTGAAATGACATTCTAGAACATTCTAAAGAAGTAAACAAGAGTAATTACGCAGTTTTAGAGATGTGACCTTGGAATGACATTCCAAAACATTCTAGAGTAGTAAACAAGAGTAATTACGCAGTTTTAGGGATGTGACCTTGAAATGACATTCCAGAACATTCTAAAGTAGTAAACAAGAGTCATTATGCAGTTTTAGGGATGTGACCTTGAAATGACATTCCAGAACATTCCAAAGTAGTGAACAAGAGTAATTACGCCATTTTTGGGGGGTTTGACCTTGAAATGACATTCCAGAACATTCTTAAGTAGTAAACAAGAGTAATTACGCAGTTTTAAGGATGTGACCTCGAAATGACATTTAGAACATTCTAGAGTAGTAAACAAGAAGCAACTATGGCGTTTAATAAATTTGAAATTGAAATAACATTCTAGAACATTCTAAAGTAGTAAACCAACGTTGTTTAGCGAACCGCAATTGAAAAAAGAACTTAAATATTCTCGAATAATGACTATCAGGAATGAAGATGAGGAAATGACACAATAATGATTTTTATTACAAACTTGTTCATGACTCATTATGTAATGTGAAGAATGTTGCAAGATATGACGCAATCACATCGAAAAATCTAGAAATGTAAAGCGATCTTGTTTGCCAAAATAGTAATAATAATCAATCACTGCGACAATAATTTAGAGTTGTTTACAAGATATCATGTTTCAAAGAGTGTTAATTCTTGGAATTTGTTTTTAACGTCTCATGATTTAGGAAGATTTGGTTTCAAAAATATGAAGCAAGAGATGTTTACGTCGAAAAGTCAAGAACAAAAAAAATAATCACGTGACCTTGAAGTCATTGCTATAAAAGGAGGAGCGCGATAATTCCAGAATTAGTCTATTTTCACTAGTGCTTATGTCAACAAGAGTTCCAAGATGAAAAGACAACATAGTGCAGTGGAACAAAATGTGGTGTGCTGGGAAGATGTTGCCAACGCATTGCGCAACCGACTTAGTGTTGGAAGAATCGCCAACATTGGGTTTAAAAGTATCAGCAGCTTTCTCCTAGCCTGTGAGGAAGTTGTGAAATTCAAACTGACTGAAAAACTTCAAGACCATGGACAACTCAAAACAAACAGCGAGTTGAAATGCCTGTTTAAAATAAAAAAGGGGTTGGAAGAGAAGGTGCATGAATTTTTCTTCATTTCAAAGATGACCCTGATAACAACGGGTAAGTTTTTTGATTATATTTCAAGCACATGTTTTATATAAGATATTTACAGCAACAAATTTGGATGACTATTTGCAACAACAAAGAGATACGCTGCTTACCAAAGTGGAGGAATTCTCACTAAGGGAATCGGGAAAAGCCCTGTACGAGATCTCCTAGTTGCAAGTAAGTAGAATGCACCTTTAAAGTTCATTATTTAATTTTCTGTTTTAAGATCAACATCGCAAAATGTGATCATCTGAAGGGAGGATCATACATTTCCCTTTGTTACCGGTATTTTCCCTCCTTGATGGTGGTGCTCGTGGCTGTCACGTAAGTACCTGCTGTCACAGTGACAGGACGCGTGTTTTTAATCAAGAAACGACAGAAATGGTGATCAACAAAAACACGGCTAGCGTACGGGAGCAGGAAACTAGTAATAAAAGTATAACAGGCGGTGGAAAAGTGAAATTCGTGTATTTGGCACGATGCCGATGGTTAACACGGTGAGTTGGGCAACCGGAAAGTAAATACAGAGTGTTGAATAACGCTTCTTCCAGGGACGTGCCAGGTGGTCGGTGGACTCAAGTGAAGTGGCGTCCCGAAGTCCGAGTCCTACCACCAATCCACCAGTCTACTACAGCAAGAAGTACCTAAAGGACCGTTTATCAGCGTACGACGTGTCGCAGTACCCTAATGTGTGAGCTCACCTATCAGTTACGACATGAAACGCGAAACTTCAACACCGGGGGTACGGGACTTACTGCAGGAGAATAGAGAAAAATGGCAAGAGGGGCTTACGGACGCTTGAGGCGATGACAACCCCCTCCCACGTGGCCGTCCGGATCACCGCTACTGAACGCGAAGCTCGGGTCGGGGCCCTTCTCCGCAGATGGATGGGATGGGTTCGGCTGCTGTTGGTCCACCCTGGCCGAAGAGGATGTCGTGGGGCGAGTGATGGTGCTGTGGGGTTCTGTGCCAGCCCGGCTGTCGATGTTGCCTCGTGGAATGAGGCACAGGATCCCAGGAACCAACAATTGGCCACGAACTAGTTCAACCAGAGATGGTGGTGGCGAACGTAACCTCACTCCGGTGGTGGGCAACAGGTGATTGTGGGGTACGGGGATCGTACTTCGTGAACCGAAGGTGTATAATAAAAACCCTAGATGGGGAGGGTTCTTCCACGCAGCGAGTGGGCTTACTTGCTGTTTCGCTCCGGGGTTCGCCGCTGGGACCGAGTCTGCTCCTAGACTTGGCGGTCGCCGATGAGGAGGACAGAATCGAGCTGTCGATATATATTGTGGTGCTCACCCCCCTTTTGACCCATTTACGTTGTGCATTTTAACCCTTTGTTTCCCGTGAATCAGTTCACCCCTTTCTTTTGTTGACAAACCTTGGTTCTACCTACGAGAGGACCAAATTAATCTATTTCCTACATAGAAACAAACAATTCAAATCACAAGTACCTTTATTTTATCTGATTAAATTTGAACAACCATAAGCCTTTTGCTTTTATTGAATCTCATTGTCTGATTCTTCATTTCACTGCTTAATTAAACTAATTTCGTAACATTTACAATTTAATTTCTGGAATACGTCATTGCCTTCTTTAGCAATAGTTTACACAATTTTAATTACATTCCAAACAGCATGGCAAATTCATTATTTGTGGAGTTCCCCTGTTAAAGGGTTATTAATCGAAAGAGTTAAATTGGAATGTTTATAACTGCAATAATTCCCAGTTTTGTCGGTTCCCAATTATTGTCATAATGTCGTCAGTTTAATACCATATACGTTTCAACTCAAACCTTAGTTGATGGTTTATTTACAGGTATGATGGGCATGAATTAACCCTTTGGGTCTTTGTTTGGTAAAGTCCTTTCAATAGACTTTTCGGACAGAACTTTATTTCTGATCACGTATTAGGTAGCTTCAAATGACTTGGCTTTTCAGATTTTGTGTGGGGAATTTCTCGCTTTGCATTTCCTAATTTCCGCAATTTTCCGCTCTTATTTTCTACCGCTTCGCGATGGTTGGCAGCCAGGTGCCAGAGCTTGATTGCCACGAATATCTTTCCAGACGATTCGGGTTAACTCTGTCCTGTCGCTAACTGCCTGTTGATTAACCCTTTGGGTCAGGTAATTGTTGCTTTGGCTTAGCCTTAATTCATGGTGACATCTCACCCGGTTCTTTGTGAAGATAGCGTCAGTTTAGTAGGCTCCGGACATCACTTGGAGTTTGCTGGTTCGTTCCGCAATGCCGCACCTGACCTTAACCCTTTCTCATTCGCGTCTAACTCTCACTCCTAATTCTTCTGAGCTTAGAATTTTAACGCACTGACTAAAGCTTATATCTGAAAGGGTTAACCGCATAGAGAAGAAAAGCCACGTCAACTTGAAGCACCTTTACAGGTAGGAAAGCCCAGGTAATTTACTTCTTGAAATTCGATTAAATCTGACATTACAACTGTACTTGGGTTCCAACAGCTGAACATTCATAATAAAGATTG
>OX421962.1:120124724-120129724 GCA_949128115.1 Anaspis maculata | reverse complement strand
TGAATTCTCTTTCTGAGAAAAATATAAACATCATCAATCACCCCCTGTCGTCCCCACCCTACCCCTACTTATAAAATTCCATGTATATAATCTACTTTGTGGTACATCAAATTGAAAACATCAAATTCTCTTTGTGAGAAAAATATTATAAATTTTTTTTATCAACCCCCCTTTTGCCCCATCTACCCTTACATTCAAAATATCAAATGGTATCACGTGCTTTTTGGTTCTCCAGGTTGAACACTCTTTCTGAGAAAATTATAAAAATTTGTAATAACCCCCTTTTGCCCCCCCTGATTTAAAATTTCATGTAGAATAATCTATTTCGTGATACATCAAATTGAAGACATCAAATTCTCTTTGTGAGAAAAATATTATAATTTTTTTTGTTCAACCCCCCTTTTGTCCCACCCACCTTTAACTTCCAAATTTGAAATGGCACCACGTACTTCTGATTAACCCGATTGAAAAGTCTTGAATTCCCTTTCTGAGAAAAATATAAAAATTATCAATCACCCCCTGTCGTCCCCACCCACCCCTACTTAAAAAACTTCATGTATATTGAACTACTTTGTGGTACATCAAATTGAAAACATCAAATTCTCCTTGTGAGAAAAATATTATAAATTTTTTTGATCAACCCCCCTTCTGCCCCATCTACCCTTACATTCAAAATATCAAATGGTATCACGTGCTTTTTGGTTCCCCAAGTTGAACTCTCTTTCTGAGAAAATTATAAAAATTATTAATAACCCCCTTTTGCCCCCACCCCCCCCTAATTTAAAATTTCATGTAGAATAATCTATTTCGTGATACATCAAATTGAAGACATCAAATTCTCTTTGTGAGAAATATATTATAATTTTTTTTGTTCAACCCCCCTTTTGTCCCACCCACCCTTAACTTCCAAATTTTAAATGGCACCACGTACTTCTGATCAACCAGATTAAAGAGTCTTGAATTCTCTTTCTGAGAAAAATATAAAAATTATCAATCACCCCCTGTCGTCCCCACCCACCCCTACTTAAAAAACTTCATGTATATTGAAAAAAACTGAAAATTGCAAATTGAAAACATCAAATTCTCTTTATGAGAAAAATATTATAAATTTTTTTGATCAACCCCCCTTTTGCCCCATCTACCCTTACATTCTAAATATCAAATGGTATCACGTGCTTTTTGGTTCCCCAGGTTGAACTCTCTTTCTGAAAAAATTATAAAAATTAGTAATAACCCCCTTCTGTCCCCACCCACCCTTAATTTAAAATTTCATGTAGAGTAATCTACTTCGTGATACATCAAATTGAAGACATCAAATTTTATTTGTGGGAAAAATATCATGAATTTTTTTGATCAACCCCTTTTTGGCCCACCCACACTCAACTTCTAAATTTCAAATGGAACCACGTACTTTCGGTTCACTAGATTGAAGAGGATTGAGTTCTTTTTCTGATGAAAATATAAGAATTTATAATTACTCTCTTTCGTCCTCACCCACCCACTTTAATATTTCATGTAGAATAATGAACTTTGTGATACATTAATTAGAAAAAATCATATTCTCTTTGTGAGAAAAACATTTTTTTTCTATTAACCCCTCTTTTGCCCCACCCACCCTTGATTTCCAAATTTCAAATGGAACCACGTACTTTTGCATGGTTCACCAGATTGAAGAGAATTGAATTCTCTTTCTGAGAAAAATATAAAACTTATTTATCACATCCTGTTGTCCCCCCCCACACCCACTTGAAAAAATTCATGTAGGCTTATCTACTTTGTGGTACATCAAATTGAAAACATCAAATTCTCTTTGTGAAAAAAATATTCCAACACCCTTAGCTTTCAAATGAAACCACGTACTTCTCGGTTCATCCGATTGAAGAGAATTGAATTCTCTTTCTGAGAAGAATATAAAAAATATTAATCACCCCTTCTCGTCTTCACCCACCCTTACTTTAAAAACTCATGTAGGATAATTTACTTTGTGATAAATCAAATTGAAAACATCAAATTTTCTTTGTGAGAAAAATATTATAATTTTTTTTAATCAACCCCCCTTTTGCTCTATCCACTCTTTTAAGTTCCAACTAAAAATGATAACTGACACGTACTTTTTGTTTCACCAGATTAGAGAGGATTGAATTCTTTTTCCAAGAAAAATATAAAAATTATCAATCATCCCCTTTGGTCCCTACCCACCCTTTTACTTTAAAATTTCAAATGAAACCACCTACCTTGTGATACATCAGAAGAGAATTGTACTGAGAAAAATATTCTAAAAATTTTCAATTTTCCCCTTTTGCCCCCACCGACCTCTATTTTACAATTTCAAGTAGAAACATCTATAATATGCTGTTCTTCACGTTGCAAATTCAGCACTAGAACTTTTGGAATCAAAAACAAAGTGATAAGTTAGAGAGCTACGGCTACGGCTGATGGGACCTGCAAAGTTTTGGCGCAAATCTATCAGGGCCCATCAGCCGTATACCTTTCCAGATTTTCACTTTATTTTTGATTAAAAAATTTCTTGTGCTGAATTTGCAACGTGAACGGGCATTACTTTGTGGTACTTACATCAAATTAAACAAAATTATTATCTTTTTTGTTGAGGAAAATATTATGAATATTTCTTATTACCCCCTTTTGCCCTCACCCACCTCAACTTTAAAACTTCAACTAGAATTAGGTGCCTGCGGTACGCAAACAAAAAGTGGCATTTGATGATACAAGCAAGCCATTTTGCACAGTTGTTGTCCACACCCATTAGAAAGTTTTGACCCGCAGCACCTAAAAAATGTTCCCTTAGGACTCGAGATTTTAGAGGGCAAAGGGGACCCCATGAAAAAATCTAAAACATTTTAAATAAAGCCTGATTAGTGAATCTCAGTGTCAACATAAGCATACACTGTCATTTTCAAAATTAGGTTAAAAATAAAAGAGTCATTTTTGAGCGTCATACAATATATTTTATCAATATCAGAGTACAAAACATGTAACCCACAACCTGTATAGTAATTATATTTAAATAAACCGTCACAACGAAATTGGTGAAAATGTGATTAGGAAATGCCGAGTTTACAATAGAGTATTATATTTTGAAAAAAATATTTTGTTTTCGATGGGAACAGAAACTACATTGAAAAATAACTGACCCATATTTTTTTTGTTTAGCCAGAAATCGAATCGTTTGGCCGCAATAAATAAACGAAACTCTTAAATTCTTACTAGTTCTGACGTCATTTACAAAGGCAGTCACAAGTAGTTGATCTTCTTTTATCGATTACGCCCAAACGATTCGATTTTCGACCGAATAAAAAAATACGGGTCAATTATTTTCCGATGTAGTTTCCATTTCGACAAAAAAACATTCTAGTATAATACTCCATTACGTTAATTTCACAGGGTGTCCATATGTCCATGGTTATGTTTTATGCTCTGCTATTGATAAAAAAATATTGTATGAAACTCAAATGACTCCTTTTACTTTGAATAATATTTTGAAAATGACAGTGTATGCCATGAGTGTATGCTTATGTTGCCAATGACATTGGTGAAACATTTACGTAAAACATCAAACACGACAAATTATCCTACCCGTAGTTTAGGAGGATATCTTAAATAATATTTCCAACATGTCAAAAAATGCGCCAATATTTCCAATAAAATTTAAAAAAAAGTTCAACTCTACGCGCATTCGTTCTCGATTTATCGATTTTCAACTTTCGGAATTAATAACCCTGTACAAAAATGACCAGAAGGGGGGTGATATCGTAACCATGGTAATTACGATGTGACATGAAGTTACTGATGTTACGTCAAGATCCCCGAATTGGTAAACGCATCGTATCCGCCACAGCATGCTTCATTTCAACCCATTCCAAAAGCGAATGCTGGCGTCCACCGGGTGGCAGCCCCCTTGGGGGTCGTTGGGGTGAATTTTTTCGTGGGAAGGTGTATTAAAGTGAGTTTATGCATATCTGCCAAATTTACGTCAATAATATGGCCAATAAGAGAATTGCAATAAAAAAATGTTAATTTTTGAAAAAATCACATAGCCTTTGAAAAGAAAGGAATATTTGAAAATTAAAAAACCATTTCGGGATATTATTGCTACCTTTCAAAAAACGATATCATAAATAATCTACAATTTTTTTTAGAAAAGTGACACAACGTTGACAATTTACCCTTTTGACCCTCTTCCTTTTGGCGCACTGTATATCATGTACATTTTCAATTATGAAACTATCCTTTACATCATCACGTAGCCGAAGTAGGCCCTATCTGGCGTTGTCTTCCTTTTTGAAATCGGAGAATTTTTGTTCGAGATATTCCCATTTTACAAAATGCGGAAATTTTCATTACCCCTATTCACTTCTGAGCAGTTTATAAAGGTATGTATGTACCTACATGGAAGAAAGGGATAGTACAGAAACTTGAATTTGAGCCAAAGCAACAATACTTAATTATAACCATTTAAAACAAAAATAGAGTAATACTTATACACACTTCTTTCCATTCGATCTTCCGGAAATAATCGGAAGAGCCATCAACATTTGATTTTCAAATACGACACCATATTGTTTAATATTAGCATTAGGATAGATATTATATCTCCGCGAGATTCCCTATCAAACATAAAAAGGCCTCTCTAAATCAAGGAGTTTAAAAATTTGCCCCTCCCCTCTTCCCCGGTTTCAAGGATGTGAGGGATTAAGTGTCATGGAATTTTCTTGTCCCCGCGAATTCTCTCATCCAACCGAAAAATGCCGGTTTAGATCGGAGCTACTTGGAAAAAGGGGGTGGTTTTTGGAAGAGTGGAGTGAGGTGGGGGTTGCTGGGGAATTTGTGCAAGGCATATACTTAGGAGATTTTCTCTCCGCAAGTTTCCCTATCAAACAAAAAAAGGCTGCTCTAAATCGAAGAGGTTGAAAAATTTGCCCCTTTCCCCTTCCCCTGTTCACGGATGTGGGGGATGGTAAGTGTCATGGAATTTTCTTGTC
>OX421962.1:119819724-120119724 GCA_949128115.1 Anaspis maculata | reverse complement strand
TTTTTTTTGGATGGAAACGGCAAGCTCCAAGTCTACAGTTGCATCCAACTAAGCGGATAAAACATGTGAAAAACTATAAATCCGCTCTCTACTAATGACCGAGGAGTCATTTCACACGTTAACAATTAATTACATTGGTAAAATAGTCCACACCTGCTCGATCTATGCTTAGTTCAAGCTGGAAGTTGATGTCCATCTTCCCTCTTTTTTTCCCGAAGTTTGACAGATAAATTTGTTGAATAAAACAATAACCCATCGGTCCATATTTGACCAATATAGTAGTTCGCGCAAGTTTGACAATATTGACGCCAAAAACTTACTAGGTGTTCAGATCCTGATCACCATAAATAACTGAACAGTTTTTTCTCACCTAGTTCTTCAAGTAATGAAACAACAGTTGCCCATTCGTCCATCGTTTCGATGCTGACGAGATCACCACCAGCTAGTTGGCAAATTAACCGGGCTTCGTGGTAGTTGGCCTTAGCGTTCAGTACCATGTAATTTTTTCCAGTGGGAAAATTCTTCGGGAAATTCAGTCCAGTTTCACAAGTCTCGACACAAAGCCAGTGCAAAGTCAAGAGAAGTAGAAACATTTTATCAGCCATGTTCAGAAATGTAGGTGGGTGGGTGAAGTTAGGTACCTTTGAACTGAACATTTCAAAATGAAAACCGGCTTTTTATGCAGGTTTTGGTCGGTACGTTATCTTCGTCAAGACTGGCTTTCAGGCCGTTAAAAAGTGAACATATGGCCCGTATTCATATCCCACTTTTAAGCCACATTTAGCATGCCTCTAACAAAAAGCGCTCGGCCACCTAATAAAAGCGGTCGTATTCATACGCCACCTTTTACGTCCTGTTAGGGCCCATCTAACTAAAGGGGGTGTTGATTTGGCAACGTTGTGAAATGTACTCAAAACTACCTACCCGAAGGTGGACGCAGGTAGGCAAGAACCCCAAGCCGCTTTCGTTTTGCGCCGGGAGCCGCTCCGGTTAGATCACTAGATAGAGAAAGTAGATACATACACCAATCACGGCCCAGCTGGATCTGTTTTCTTTGTCTAGTGATATACCCCGAGCAGCTCCGCCCGGCAAAAGGGAAGTGCTGGCAACTCTTGTTACATTGATGTACTGCGTATTGCATGAAACCTCGCAAAAAACTTTCAGGGAGTTTCTTCCACAGTTTCAAGAATACCGGCCTGGATCTGTTAACTTAACAAATGGAAATAGTCTATTTTAGGCCGTTAAGAAGGTCTTTTCAAAACAGTTAACTCGATTTTGAGTCCTGTCCCTATAGCCCCAGGCATTTTAGGTGAAAATTTGGTCAAACCCTGAAATAAATATGTCTCTTTTGAAATTTTGCACAAACGGCCTTTGATCAATGCTAAACAACATATCAAAAGCTCCGGTCCAAGGGTGGCCAATGGGCACTATTTTTGTTATCCATACATCGTTATCATTATTCTCAAAAAACAGAAGATCTCCTGTGCACTTCGATGAAGTTGAACTTCGCCTCGGGAAATAATGCTACAGCCCTTGAAGATTGAACTTTATCCGGTGGATAGCTTAGGTCCTCAAGGACCAAATAGGCAGGTTGGCTTTCATAATTCGGCCGCCATCTTGGCTGCCATATTGAAATTTCTTATTAGTGGAACGATTGTCATGAAACTTAAAACTTACCCTTGTCTAGTACGATCATTCTTATTTTCAAACCAAATTTCATGATTGCCTCACCATCTTGGTCGCCATATTGAAATCTCTTAGAAGTGGAAGGATTTTCATAAAACTTGAGAGTTACGCTTGTCTCGTATGATCATTCCTATTTTCAAGCTGAGTTTCATAATTCTGCCGCCATCTAGGCCGCCATATTGAAATCTCTTGTTAGTGGAACGATTTTCATGAAACTTGGAGCTTACCCTTGTCTAGTACGATCATTTTGATTTTTAAGCCGAATTTCATGATTCTGTCGATATTTTGGCCGCCATATTGGAATTTTTTTGCCCAGGACGGTAGAACCCTAATCACTCAACATCTTGCGTTCACTAATCCTCCAAAAAGGAAGTGCGCTATTGAGCCTCATGCCCATGAGGCGTATTCGCTTGTTTTTCCTACCTTCTTTTGTTCGCACAAAACCTCGGATTTGCGATAAGCGTTACAATTTGATATTATAAGGTGCCTACTTATTTTAAATCTATTTTCGAACAATTATTTTCGTGAAGCGAAAATTAATTGTTACAACATAACAAGTGAAGAGTTTCAAGATTCCCGAGGTGATGAAATATTTTGAAAGGTAGAACATGGAAGCTAATTGTTGTGAAATCTGAAGAATGCAATGCTAGCTCATCCTCAAAATTTGTGTTCCTACTTCAAACTCTTAAGATATCGTGATCAAATTACACGAATTTGATTCAAGACCTTCACTGCTTCTGTTTGTCAATTTTCAAATCTATATCTTCAATATGTTAGATAATGAGATAACATAATTTGAAGTCAAAAAAATATTTGAGAAAAAAAACATATTTCATCACGCAAAACATCAGAATCTGATACGTTCTTATAATAATACCAAAGAAGGAGGCAGGCAAAGAAATTTTGCAATCGAATATAGGTAATAAAAATGCAAATGGAAATAATAAAACTTATAATCGTAATTATTGAACTTAACGTTCTGACTCTAGTTTTGTTCTGAGTAATGTACATACCTACCGTAGAGTGCTCAAATTTTATTAAGGACGGTGTTGAATTGGTAAAATAAGCGTTGCGAAATCAATCCGCCTGGGTTTATTCCTTGACGGATTTTTACCATTTTGATCTCTTTCGAATGCTACAAGGATGTAGGTACTTTGGTTTCAGCCGAGGTTTTAGCCCATTGGCATTTCCAAAACCAAGAAATAAACCAAAGTAGGTACATCCTCGTACCTTTCGAAAAAGACGTAAATGGTGAGATTCTGTCAAGGAATTAATCCACAGGGGTTGATTCCGCAACGCTTCTTTCACCAGTTCAACTCCGTCCTTAACCTAGATGATAAATTTTCAGTCGCCTTCCTAGTGGGTGTTGATTTAGAGTAGGGTTACCATACTCAAACCACACCAAAAGAGTACAAGTGCGAGCGAAGCAAGCGAAATAGCACCGCAAGCGAAAATTTTTCAGCAAATTGGGCGTGGCCAATTAGTCTTGAATACCATGAAGACTTTAGGCGGATTCCCATTCAAAGATATTCGCAAAAAAATTTATCGTCAAACGTGACACTCGTCAAATTCGACTTTTTGAAGGATTTGCTGACCCTTCAAATTTGACAATTGATAATCAAAATCTTGCGATATTCGCGCATGAGAATCCACCTTTTTGAGTGTATTGATGATGTCGCCCTAATGTAAAACACAACGGAAAAGTGAAATATAAACAAAAGAATACTTGATAGGGATTCCTAATATTCTTGGATTTTGGCTGCATGCGTGATTGCGTGCGAACGTGACAGTAGGCACAGGGAGGTTTGGTTAGTGATTACATTACTGACAGTACTGACACAGATGTCACCAATATCGCATTCCATAGTAGTCACAGTACTGGAGAAGAGACACTGGAGTGAGATTATTAGTCTTGAATGTGTCTTGAATCTACAGCAGTATGCATGCGCCCAAGAACATACCTAATTTGTGGAATCACTAGCGGAAGAGGGAAGTGCAAATTATTATATATTATATGGTCTTTAGCAATAGGGAAAAAAGAATGGGAAAAATTCGTCGGAATGAATTAAAAAGAGTACATTTGGCTTCAGAATGTGAAAAGTGAGAGTACGCTACTCTATCATCTCAAAAAGAGTACCTGTACTCTTTAAAGAGTACGGTTGGTAACCCTAATTTTGAGAAATTCAAGGGAACTCAGGTAATCTAAAATAAGATAACATAACTTGGAACTTGGAATACTTGGAATAATAATAATTTATGTGTTCTTCTTTGAAGTAATTATTTTGTGTGTCACTTCGATTTCCTAGCCTTTTATCTGGTTGGCGGAATGCATCGGTAGGTATGTGTGGGTATGTGCTAGTCCCACCATCAGTTTGGCACACACCTAGCACTGCCATGCATTTCTCTCTTCGATGAGAGGTGCATATCATTTGCTCGCGCGACTTTGAATATATGGCGTGCTCTAAAGAAATAATAATTTGATGATTTCTTGATTTACTTCTGCACATGCGTATGTTGATTAAATGCTTTGCCATTCACGAATGATAGTAATCAAATTAAATCCGCACAATTATTGATTGATTAAAAGTAATTTTGTTAATTATTGAGTAATTTAAATATTATTGAGTAATTAAAATTCACGACACTCCAGATTGCTATTATTTAGTAATTTTAAAATTCACGGCCACCACAGTGAAGATGAGCTAACCATTTCGCAAAAAAACTTTTGAGAACTAGGTAGGTACCTACTCTCTTTAAGCAAAAAATCTAATTCAAATATACTATATTATAATAAATAATAAGTGATATTATGTGGTTAAGTATGTGCAGGAGAAATGTGAAAACGCTTATATTTATTGACATACTATAGCTAAGGCAATTGTCTGTAGATAATTATTGATCATTGAGCAAAAATCTAATAAAAAAGTAGGTGTTCGGCAAGTACCCATTGTCAGAGGGCACCCATTGTTCCATTCAAAACGAGATTTAAAACAATATGTCGTTATAACTGCAGCACTAAAGCTTCCGCTAGGATTTTTCTGAAGCATGAAAATTTGGAAAGAGCACAAAATTTTAGCCAAAGTCTGTCTGTATATTTCACTACTAGACGATTTTGTTTTGAGGTAAAAACCTAATAATATTCTTGGGCTACCGATATTCAGCGTAACTTTTTGAACCATGTAGGTACCTCGCCATGTACCACTCTATTTTGTGAAACTATCATGTGTGTATAACTAGATTTCGTAATATCCACTCAAGAAGAAACGAATTTTTCAAAAATTCGAGTAGCATTTTTTGCACATATCTTAAATGGTCAAGATCGGCCATGGTACCAATTTCCATAATAGCAATAATCCAAAGAAACATTGATAGAAACAAGCGCAATGGGAGAATTATTGATTGATTTATTTAGATATTTCCGAGTTTTTTCCGAAAAAAAAAACGCTCGAACAGGTCGATTTCTAGAATAGGCAAGCCGTTTTTCCATAACACGTATCATGATCAACCGTCAACCCCTTAACCCCTAGCCACCCTTAGCATTTTTTTAAGGCACCCTGACTTGGGGGGGGGGCTTGTTGGGAAGCTTGTCAAAAACTGTATCCAGATTGTAAAGACCAGTTTTCCCACTGCGATGGTCATTCCTTGAATTATCAATTAGGTGCCTACCTACGTAGGTACCTATATTTTTATGTCGGATTCCATATCTCTGCGCAGCAAAAAAGCGGTACCTACCTCAAGAAATCGCCCGTCAGTTCGATACATGTGCATCAAAAATCTCTTTCCGCTGATCCAGTTAGGTACCGCAAAAAAATTATATCGTTGTTAGTTTTTCATACCCATTTGGGAGATTTTCCGGCAGTAACTGAAATATTTTTGACTCCTTCTCAGTGTTGGACAGGATCTCGAATCACTTCTTGGTGGATTAAGCGCAGCAGAAGCGTAATTAATTTGGAACCCATTTCATTAGAGGTACGGTACCTATATGACATTTTCGATTCTCTTCCTTGACGTCATAGATTATTCTTTCGAGGTTTTCCGTACCTACTTTACTACTTTACGTACATGTGCTGTATTGAACCGGAAGAACAGAGTCTTTTCCTTCCGCGGAATAGGCCTACGTGGCCTACTCTGTGGTGTGGGGTGTTCGCACTGACAGTAAAAAAATAACAAAGTTTTAGGAGTACTTGATGGTGATTTTATAGAGTTGAAATGCAGATATCGCAGAGGTATGGTATATCATAAAAATGACTCTAATTCAAATAAACAAGATCTCGTTGCAGGTCCGGTTCTACATGAACGACTCGATGAACGAGGAAAGACGGACCGTGTCAACTGACATGTGAGGTTATGTCAGGGGGCCATGCCACTGATATTCTTGATGGTACCTGAAACGCTTACTCAAACACACCCCTAGCGGTACGAAACACCTAAAACGCGTCTTTATATCGGCTCTTGACCGAAATGAACGTGATTATAAACCTGCAGTCTTAGATCCAACACGCAAAATCTATGTATGTATCACCGATCTATGGGTGAACGAAAGTGATGTCAACGACGCGTTAATTAGGGTTCTTAGCCTAGGTTAGTGGAGAAGAAAATGGTATGACACCTCACATGGAAAGCCAACACGACCGGGCCAGACTCCTCGAGGATGTTCGGTGTCGATGTCGGACTAACAGTAGCCGGGACAAACGCAGCACGATGCGGGACCTCGATCCTCAGCCAACGGAATAGCGACGCGACGATCTCGGCGTCGCCGTTAGCTGGGCCTATCGTCCACTAGAGCACCGGGACTGGAATTGCGGCCACGACCTACAGCCGGGACAGTACTCGAAGATATCGAAGTCGGTTGCTTATTTTGAGACGGAACAAAACAGAAAGGGTGTCACTAAAATGCAGGTCAGCCGATTTTGCAGGTCAGCAGAAATCGTACCTATACCCCATTCACTTCCCTTGTGAAATACATACGTACCTACCCACCCATAGGTATACCTTCTAGGTCGGCGAAAATTCTTACTGGTCGGTATACAGGGCGTTGCTGTCACCTTCCCCGAGCACTTCCAGACAACTTCCGTGGTCCTCCAGGTCCTTGGACGTTTGCTGCTTGCAATCAAAGTAGGAAAATTTTGCAGATCGGCAAAAAATCTTGCGGGTCGGCACACAGACCGTTGCTGTCACCTTCCCGAGCACTTCCAGACAATTTTCGTGGTCCTCCAGTTCCTGGGACCTCTGCTGCTGGCGATCAAAGTGAGAAAATTTTGCAGGTCGACAAAAAATTTTGCAGGTCGGCACACAGGCCGTTGCTGTCACCTTCCCCGAGCATTTCCAGACAATTTTCGTGGTCCTCCAGGTCCTTGGACATTTGCTGCTGGCGATCAAAGTTTGAAATGTTTGCAGGTCGGCACCAATTCTTGCAAGTCGGCACCAATTCTTGCAAGTCGGCATACAAGTCGTTGCTGTTTCCTTCCCCGAGCACTTTGAGACAAATTTCGTGATCCTCCAGGTACTTGGACATTTGCTGCGGGCGAACAAAGTACGAAATCATTGCAGGTCACAAGGATTTGTTTTCCAATCATTCAACCATATTTCCTTGCTGGCTGGGCATAAGGAGTGGCACTAGAACCTTGAAATTTTTGTAGCAGATACGACACAAGAATTTTTGCCATTACTGTAGCATTTTCTCGAGCATTTTCTCTACGGTTTTAAATTTTACAATTCTTCCATGAGAGAGCTAGGTTTCTGTGTAGGTACAATAAAAGAGTTTGTGAATTGTCCTTCAACTGTGCATCGGTCTTTCCTAGCGAAATAGTCGGATATAGAAGACTTTAAATGTGTGCGCAATTTTCTTGGATCTTCGCAAAATTTAAACATATAAGCCATGTTTTCAAATAGAACGGTCCCTATTTTATCTAATCATTCCTTCTTCCCTCCGCTTCCATTTTTACTAGACATAATGACACATTTTGCCTGGCTATGAATACTAATGTCAAGTCTTGTTATTGAACAGTCACGCTAAAACAGTTAACTAATGATAATGATGATAGTTTCAACATGGCGGGCGAAGCAGGCGGCACGCTTGCTGCGCTCTGCGGAAAATGTAACAGGAAGGTAGTTAACGGAATAAAGTGTTCGATCTGCGGATTGTTGTTCCATGCAAGTTGTGCAAGGCTTCGGGCATCGGCCAGAATCGTTGGAAACTCCTTCACATGCTGTGAGGGACCGGAGACCGGCGACGGCGAAGACACCGAAGAGGAGCCACCTTTCGACGACAGCGGCAGTGACAATGAGTTTTGTGATGCCCTCGAGGCTGTGCCTGCTCAGAAGTCCGCAGTGATCTTCAAGTACATCATCAAGCAGAAGAATATGTTGATAAATGAGCTGAGAAAGCGTATACAAGACTTGGAACTTCGCCAAACGAAGAACAAAAACATACCGACCGGAGCGTCCGGACAGTTTTTAGAAGCAAAAACGTTGCCTGTCGGCGATAAGAACCACCAGCCGCCTGTAACCGAAAACCAGGGAAAATCTGATGAAAAGAAATCCAGGCCAAACCTTCGGAAGGACGATAAGAAGAGTGAGAGCAATACGCCATCCAGCACCGCCCAGTCTTACGCTCATGCTGCGAAGACTAGTGCAATTGAGGAAAAAGCAAGGGTCAATGATATGAAAGTAAAACCAATCAAGGAAAAAAAAACATCTCGGTCAAAAAATGAATTTATCATTGGCGGAGCCATTTCAGACACCAGCTCTATAAAAACAATACCAAAGAAGGCCTATTTCTACCTCTCTCGACTCGACCCAACCACTGAAGGGGACTCAGTTGTAAATTTTCTGAAAACCGCATTCCCTGAAGTCGTATGCGAGGACATAGAAGAAAGGCCAAATCAAAACTACAAAGCATTTAAAGTTACCATTGACTTAGCAAATCTAGAAAAAGGAAAAAATAGCAAATATTGGCCTGTGGGTGCTGTTGTAAGACGGTTTTTCCACCGACGCCGGGACGAACCGAATCGAAAGTAGCAGAACAACACGGCCTCAAAATTATTCATTTAAATGTACAAAGCATTACTAACAAGATCTTTAACATGGAGTCTTTCCTGCTACAAGAAAAACCCGAATTGCTATGTATAAGTGAGCATTGGCTAACTGCCGACACCGTCAATCTTGTCCGGCTGGAGGGATACAACTTGTGCGCCCACTATTGCCGCACTACGTTCAGGCACGGTGGTGTCGCCATATATTCAAAAAATACAATCACAGCGAGACAGATAGAACTGCCCCGTGAGGTGAACATCGACAAGGATTTCGAGTGTTGCGGACTGGAACTGAACTTGTCATATGGTGCGGTCTGCGTCTTGTGTGTGTACCGATCGCCGGACGGTTCTTGGGACAGTTTTATGCGTCGGATGACCCAAGTGCTCCAGTGCGTATACTCTGGATTCAAGTACATTGTTATATGCGGCGACCTAAACGTGGACTCGCTAAAAAGTAGCCAAAGACTGGACCTTCTAATGGACCTGCTCGATGCTTTTGGGCTAAGGTGCGCGCTACATGGTGCTACACGTGTGACTGCGGGTCCCGAGGGGACGGTGACAGCTACGGGGTTGGACTACGTTATTACGGACTACCCAGATAATATGTTCGACGCCGAAATGCTTGACGCGGGTTTTTCCGATCATTTGGCTCAAGTTCTAGCAGTCTGTCGGGGCGCCCCTCGGCGAGACACTCCTGAGCCGCCCGGCTACCGATGGACGCGAATAATATCGGATAAGGGCATGTGTGACTTGGCGGATGCGCTTCGGAACACGGACTGGGGTTTTTTGTGCCGGATTCAGGACGTTGACATGGCATCCAGCACATTCATTGAAACGTTGATTCTCAAGTTGAATGAACATTTGCCAGTGGTACAAAAAAAAAGTAAAAACAAGTACGCGACATCAGGACAAAAAGTGGCTAACCTGTGACCTGAAACGCGAGGGCAAAATCCTTAGGGATATGCACCGCGAACTGAGGGGTTCAAGTGATATTCGGCTGAGGAAAAACTACGTTGAAAGAAGAAAGCTGCATAATAAGGCGATAATCCGAACAAAACACCATTACTATAAGAACTTCATTGATAACGCACACAACAAAAACAAAGCCATCTGGAGAATAGTAAACAAACGACTTGGGAAGCCTGACAGAAGACTAAAGCCGGTAAAGCTTTGTGTCGACGGCGAGAGCGTTGAGGACAATGCTGCGGTGGCTGAGGCGTTTGCTACGCATTTTACTACATCGGTGAAGAACAGGGTAGTGGACACATTTGGAGAGTTCAGCGGACATATTGAGAGCGGGCACAGCGGCGCCTATGTGACGGGTTCGTTTTTCTGCGGACCGATTACGTCGGAGGAGGTCCAGGTTGTCCTGGGAAGCCTGTCGTCGGGGGGATCATCGGGAATCGACCACGTCCCAAACAGTGTGATAAAAAAGATAGGTGCTCTTATCAGTGCACCCCTGTCCTATGTGTTTAGTTTGGCAGTTGATGTTGGTCGGTTTCCGGACGGGCTCAAGACGGCTCGAGTGATACCACTCCACAAGAGAAACGACCCGCAGTGTACCGGAAATTACAGACCTATCTCTATGCTTAATGTGTTTTCAAAGTTGTTTGAAAAAATTATCCACAGACGAATGATGAAATATTTATTAAAGTATAAACTAATTAACAACTCGCAGCATGGATTTGTGCCGGGGGGCTCAACCGAGTCGGCCTGTATTGAACTTGTGGATTTTGTACATCGTGAACTGGACGAAGGAAGACGTGTGATGGCCTTGTTCTTTGATTTTAGCGCGGCATTCGACTCGGTTGAGCCCTGCATACTGTTCGAGAAACTCAGGTGTCTCGGTTTTAGAGGGACTTTTCTGTCCCTGCTGAAGTCTTTTCTGACGGACCGAAAGGTCGTTATCAGGGTGAATGGGGCGGAGTCTCGCCCTCGCGGGCTGAGGCTTGGGGTGGTCCAGGGGTCTGTCCTGGGGCCATTGCTGTTTGTTCTGTTCATTAACGATTTATTTAAACATCTCACACAGGGAAAAGCGGTGTTGTACGCCGATGACTCGACCATTCTGGTATCGGCCCGCGGGGAGGAGGAATTACGTCAGGCGGTTGCGCGCGTGGTGTCCGAGTTCACGAGTTGGACAAAAAGAAATCGACTTCTTTTGAATGTTGATAAGACGGAACTTGTGACATTTTTTAACAGGAGGCCTCTGACGGGAAACGACTTGAATTTTAACTTTGACCTTCAGCTCCCGGCACCCTCGGAATGTATTAAGTATTTGGGTACGGTTTTGGACTCTCGCCTGGATTGGTCCGGGCAGATCCAGAGCGTGACGAAAAAACTCAACGCGGCATTTTTTGCAATATTGAACCTAAAATCGTGTTTGGGAACGGAAAGTTTGATGAGTGTCTATTACTCGTTGGCACACTCCGCTCTGAATCATAACGTCTGTGTGTGGGGAGCTGCTGTTAACATGAATCGTGCTTTCATTGGACAAAAACGCATAATACGTTTACTGTTTGGCCTTAACGCCCGACAGTCGTGTAGACCGCTGTTTAAGACTCACATGATCTTGACTGCTCCATGTATGTTTATTTATAAGCTCATCTTGTTTATCAAGAGAAATGTCAATAATTTTGTCACGAACAACAGCGGCCACAAGTACCCTACTCGGGGCGGAGACCTTTTGCGACCTGACAAGCATCATACATCAATGTACGAAAGATCTCCAAGTTACCTCGGCGTAAAACTGTTCAATGCTTTGCCACCTGCAATCAAAGATATTCAGAATTTTAGATCCTTCAAGATCAGGCTCAGGAGTGTCCTCGCCGAGGGGGCGTATTATAGCTTATCGGAGTATTTTGCTGCGACTATTATGTGATTAATAATACCTAGTACTGTATTATAGTGTAAGTCTTGTTTTTCTGTATTGTTTTGTTATCTATGTCAAAGTCTACATTCTTGTATATGAATCAGAGACAAATATATTTCTATTTCTATTTCTATTTCTATTCTAATGTAGGTACCTAGTGAAAAAAAAATCGTTGCCCAAGGGAAAAACTAAAGCACTTTTCGCGAAAACAAAAAAATCTTCAAATTGTCAAACTAAGAGGTCCGTACATTTTGACATATGATTTTCTCTCGGATTTTTCGTATTAAAACCGGCAAAGAGCATGAAAAATACAAATAAACGACAATTTTCATCAAATTTTTTGATCAACTCAGAAATTATGGAACGATACTGTAGAAACTCTTTGATTGTACACAGAAACCTCTAGCTTCCTCATAACAAAAGTGCGAAAATTGAAAGCGTGAAGAAGATGCCACAATGATTCTCATAGATAATGGCAAAGATTCTTTTGTCGTATCTGCTATCAAAGTTCCAAGGTTCTAGTAGTAGTTAGTAGTCCAGTCAAAATAGGTTTTAACCGGAAATAAATTCGGAAGTTGACAAAATTTGGTGGATCGATGCGGAATTTAACGTGGAATAACATACTGAAATTCCCGAGAATTCCAAGGCTTGGCTTTTTTTCTAGGGCCAATAAAAGAGCGCCATCCTTGGAAATTTTCGGTTTTTTCTGAATAACTTGTAAACTATCACCTTTAAAACACAAAGACCAGCAAAGCAAATGTAGTCCGTTAAATTCTCAAGAGATAAGTACTAAATTTATTACTCTATGGTCAATAGCCTTTGAGATACAGCGTCTGCTAAGACGCAGTGAAAATTACTCAAAATTTATTTCCGGATTTTACGTAACAATTTGCATAATGTCAGTTCAGGGGCTGTAACGTGGACAGCAGATGTGCGGATTTTATTGTGTTTTACATTTTTGGAAAGCCAATTCAACCTTTGGTATCACACTTTTGTCTAGAAGTCGCCAACTCCAAAATGGTACTTTTCCTCGACCTCTGAAATTGATACTTGATTACCCAAAGAATCCCCAAAAATCGATTTTTTTCATAGCATGCCATTTGCCCAATTTTTCAAGTAGAGCAAAATCATCCAAGGAATATATAAAGAATTGGATACCAAAAAAACAACATGTTCCAGAATCTTTTTCCCAGTGATGGTTCCAGAGTTTCATGAGTTGAAAGACTAAAACGACCTATTTGGACAAAAAACTGGGTGGTCCGACATTAACTGCGGAATACTGTACGGACCTTGCATTTGAGATGTAAGATGTCACTTGGCAGACGTGGAAAGTACATAACGAGGTACATAAGTATATTCAATACGTCTGCTAAATGGCATTTTGCATCATAAAAATGCAAGGTCCGTACAGTATTTAGCAGTTAGTTTCCGAACTACCTATCTTTCTTCCAAATAGATCGTTGTAGTCTTTCAATCCATATAACTCAGGAACCATCACTGGGAAAAAGATCCCGTTACGTGTTGTTTTTTTGGTATTCAATTCTTCATCATATATTCCTTGGATGGTTTTGCCCTACTTAGAAAATTAGGCAAATGGCATGGTATGAAAAAAATCGATTTTTGGGGATTCTTTGGGACATCAAGTATCGATTTCAAAGGTCGAGGAAAAGTACCATTTTGAAGTTGGCGACTTCTAGACAAAAGTGTGATACCGAATGTTGAATTGGCTTTCCAAACACGTGAAACAGATTGAAATCCGCACATTTGCTGTCCACGTTACAACCCGTGAACTGACACTATGCAAATTGTTACGTAAAATCCGGAAATAATTTTTGAGCAATTTTCACTGCGTTCCGGCAGACGCTGTATCTCAAAGGCTATTGATCAGAAAGTAGTGAGTTTAGTACTGATCTCTTGGGAATTCAACGGGCTACATTTGCCTTGCGAGTATTGGTGTTCTAAAGGTAATAGTTTACAAGTTATTCAGAAAAAATCGAAAACTTTCAAGGATGGTGCTCTTTTATTGGTCCTAAAAAAAAATCCAAGCCTTCGAATTTTCGGGAATTTCAGTATGTTATTCTACGTTGAATTCTGCATCGATCCACCAAATTTTGTCAACTTCCGAATTTATTTCCGGTTTGGCCCGATTTTTGCTTAATTTGACTGGACTATAGTGGCCCTCCTTTCGCCCAGTCACCAAAATTCCAAATTAAATTTTCACGTAAAACTACCTTCCATGAGGGTGACTGGGACTGGTATTATTTTCTGGTAGCATTCCTACCTACATCACTTTGAGTCTACTATTCTCTACCAGAGTTTCACAGTTTTAGTGCCACCTCTTATGCCCGATCAGCAAGGATATACGATTGAATAATTGGAAAACAAACCCTTGTGACCTGCAAAAGTTTCGTACTTCGGTCGCCGACAGCAAACATCCAAGGACCTGGGGGATCACAGAATTTGTCTGGAAGTGCTCCTGTACACCGACCTGCAAGAATTTGTGCCAACCTGCAAAAATTTTGCACTTTGGTCGCCGACAGCAAAGGTCCAAAGACCTGGTGGACCACGAAAATTGTCTGGAAATGCTCGGGGAAGGTGACAGCAACGGCCTGTGTGCCGACCTGCAAAATTTTTTGTCGACCTGCAAAAGTTTCGCACTTTGATCGCCAGCAGCAAACGTCCAAGGACCTGGAGGACCATGAAAATTGTCTGGAAGTGCTCGGAGAAGGTGACAGCAACAGCCTGTGTACCAACCTGCAAGAATTTTTGCCAACCTGCGCAGGTACCTATATGGGTGGGTATGAATTTTACAAGGCAAGCGAACGGGGTATAGGTACGATTTCTGCTGACCTGCAGGCTTGGCTGACCTGCAATTTAGCATTCCCCAAACAGAAACGTCCTAATTGACGGGGGCTGCATGTAGCCAACGTCCAGCGCTGTGGAAAGGGTGGATGGTTCCAGCTTGGGCCTAAAATAACGGTTTTAAGATGACCTAACCAAACTGTCATTTTGATAGAGCTCACCGTTTCGGAACGTGGTACCCTCCCTCGAGAAAATAAACAAACGAATTCGCCGGGTGAGAGGTTTTGCAATACACGGGGACGACTAGGGACCCCTTTTCGAAAATTTGCTAGCTTCAACACTCTCCCTTGGCGCAGCTCAATCGTTCTTGTCAGTTTTTTCATAGCTTCCCTTTCCTACTCATAAATTGTTATCTCTGCCGAAATTCTCCACGCGCCAAAATGTTTAAATAAATCCGTCTGTTTAAATCTTATTGAGGTGTTTGATTTTAAAGTAAGCCTGTTATTATTAAATGTAGCGGTTTGGTAAAATAAACCGCTACATATGATCTGCTTTATTTACCACCCTGTAGAAACTTTATGTGCAGTTTTTCAGGTGATATTTGAACATGGTAGATAGCCAAAATATTAGACAATCGAGCAGTGAAAACCGAATTGAAATCGTCTGTGACAATCAAAAGTTATGTTGACTCAAATTTCGGTGAAAATTTCTGTTGCGACACTTATTTTGTTGAGCACTTTATTATAGTGCATGATCCACTGTTGACCATATTATGGTGTTTCACTGTTGACCACCCCTGGTGAACAGTGGATCATTATGCACATGAAGGTGATATATTTTTTTTATATTTTGCTTGTTGTACAATGAAGCGTGAATTGCTGTACTTTGATAGAATGGTCGTTAATATAATTCTACTCAAAATTTCAATGAATTCCATGAACTTTTTCCCGAGATATTTGGTTTTGAAAAATTGGTGATCATCTGTCGACCACCCTACCCTAAGTAACTTTCAATTCATGGATCTTCAATTCTTTACAGTGTAAAACGTCTTCAATTTCAATAATTGTCAATCTATCTTATTTAATTCTTGTGCCGTTGATAGAGACCCACCTACGCGTGTTTTCATGATTTACCGTGTGCTAATTTTTCAAAATCTTGTGGCGCCCTAACTACTCCCTTCATTCATTTTATTGAACCCCCCCTAATACGCACCCTCTGTCTGGCCGGGGGGAAATTAGCACAATTCGCGTAGGAACGTTTGTAGGTACCGAGCCACAAGTACTTCTGGACCGTTTTGGTCGGTTATAAGATCTACAATTGAAAATTAGATCGAACGCTTCACCATGAAGTTTTGAGGAACCCCAGGGTTACTCAAAAGTCCGGAACAAAATTCATACTTTCTTACCATTTATTAAAAAAAAAACCGCTCGAACAGGTCGATTTCCAAAAACGATAAGTCGATTTTCCATGATACGTGTCATGATCTACCGTCAACCCCTCAACCCCCAGCCACTCTTAGTATTTTTTTAAACTTTTGAATAACTCTGTATATTATCGTAATAGGTTTTCCGCTCTTTGTATGTTTTTACAATTGGTGCACCCATAAATTCAGCTATGTTTTTGAAGAAAAGTAGGGTCGAGAAGTTGCTATAACAGCAACTTCGCTGAAAATGAAGTGAATACTACTAAAAACCCAAATTCATAGTAGATACTACCAGTGGCAGACTGATGGAATTGGGGGCCCTGGGCGGAATTGCGAGATGAGGCCCCTAAGGAGTGAAAGTTGAGAATATGAAGGGGGGCCGGCAGACTTTTTGGCGCGCCCTGCCCCGCCGTAATTGACGTTTCCAATTTTAGGAGATAGAAAATACATGGTTTTTCGAGGTCACCTTTGACGTTTTAGATAGATAGATAGATAGATAGATTTATTTCCAACAGGCGGTGTACCCAATACAGGAAATGTTCAAATAACTAAAAATAACAATAAATTATCACACATGAATCACAATGGAAGATAAAATTTCACAGTAGACGCTGGATATGTTTTATGGGAGTAAAATTTATATCACAACTGTTTGAAATGCTATTAAACACATTACACATATAATCAACAGGGGACTTTAACAATAAATTTGTCTTAGGACGTTCAGTGTAGAAAGTGTGCTGGAGTCTAGAAGAAGCCCTAGGTACCAAAAACATCAACCGACCCAGCAAGTAGGGACAGTCTATGCTCCCGCGACACAGCCCAACGAGGAAAGTTACCGCAATCTGCAATCTACGTCTCTCGAGAGACACAACATCAAACTCATTCAGCAAAGCACCGTGATCGAAGCCTTTGCAAGGGTACACACCATCCGTCCTGAACTTGAGCAACTTCAAAAATTTCCTCTGGACAGTCTCAATTATTCTTACTTGTGAATTGTAAATAGGATGCCATATCGCAGCTCCGTTTTGACGTTTATGACGTTTGGACGTTTCGTTTCTGACTTTTGCGGGAATTTTGGATCGGATAGCTATACTGTTCCCATTATCATGTGGGGAAAGTCACTAGATAGTCATAAGGGAGTTTTTAATGGATGAAGTAATAGAGTTTTTTTGTCGTAAGATGCACGTGTCTGGTGCAGCGTGATCCCTGGTGGTGCTGGTGCAGCCACACTTCCATCAAGTTTGGGTCTTTCCTGAACCGGTGCATGGTGATGCCGGGTGTATTCGTCTTATTCTCGCACTCGCATAGAGCGACACAACACCCTTGAACCATTTCTGTAAGTATCTTCTCAGTTTTCCCAATACATATAACACACTTATTGGCAAGAACGAGGGTAAGAACAAGTGAAATCGTGAAATCCATGCTGAAATCAAATAAATACACGACAGAGCGCTTGTCAGATTCGAAAAATTTCCCATTGTCAGAAACGAAATGTCATATCTCAAGAAACATAGGACGCTTTCCAATAACTGCGACAAGACGGATACACAATGTCAAAGTGCACTTGCCAGCTCAATTCTAAACTCAGCCTCGCCAATGTTTCGATTGTGTCGACATGTGGTGCTATTACTGCTATTGGAACGCTAGCTGTGTCAAATTGTGTCCATATGTGTCGAATTGTGTCCTTATACGCCTTATTGGGAAGCGCCCAATGACCTCGATTAACCGTCTCTTATACGCATGACGTCACAGTAGAGAGAGACAACGGAAAATTGGAGACCTCAATTGAGCAAAAGCCTAAAAAATAAAAAAAGAGTTGTTAATTGACTATAAAACACACAGTAGCGCAGTCAAAATTTGAGGGCGGAGAGGTCAAAGTTAAGGCAACGGCGAGAGTGCAAGTCAGGGAAAAGTAGCGCCGCAGGCGAAATTTTTTGGGCATAATAATAATAATGATGCTGAAGATAAATGGTATATTTCATACGTTTTGCGATTTCGGTTTTTGACGTTTTCACCAAAGTTACTTGATAATCAAACTTCTTTTCAGAAAATTTTTGCACTTCTTAGAAGTTTTCGCCAGAATTTTTTTCTGTATCGGTTTAGTGTGGGATGAAATGCCGTGGGCGCTTGGGAGGTAGGGGGTGGGGTCATTCGCCCACTTCCGCCCCCTTTGGCTATGCTATAGTACCTACAAGAAGTTTTCGGTTCCAGCTTTGGATGTTGAATTGGATTTGGACTGTTGACTTAATGCTAAAACCTACTCGTATATACAAAATTAGGAATAATATGAATTTCTACTAGAGATATACAAACGTATGTGTGCGAGTAAGACGTTAACGACTTCGCTCGTTGATATTTCCCGTTAGTGGAGTGAATCTAGTGCTGTTTTAATCCCAGAACCGTCCAAGCAAAGTTCCCCCTGGATTGAGCTGTCTGCGGACGCAAGAATTTTTTCGTTGGAGCGGTAATTAGTGTTGGAATAGCTAATTTTACGTCCAAGGTAGGAAATTTCTAATTTTATTCGTTATCTGCTGGGACAAAAACACTACGGTTTTTGTGCTACTACTGAAGGAGCGACAATCGTTCGCTTTCAAAACCTTTTGTGTATTCAATACACATAATATTATGAATATTGTACACAAAATTCCACCATAGCGCGTCCTTAAATCTGGTTATGTCCGATATAGAACAGAGGACTTTTGTGTACAGGAGTCCTCAACAAACAAATACAACTGAAGATCACCAAAATGTAAACACAGCAGGTAGAAAATCTCCAACAAACTCTTATGCTACAGCCCTCTCTCAACAACCGACCTTTACTTTTCCTACCAAAGAACAAGGCATTATTGTTGATGCATTGGAAGGTATTAAAGTGGAAGAATACATCAAAACCATTGGTAAAATTATTGGTGCCAAGAAAATATTGTTCGCATCCAGAATATCCAAAAATCGTGTTTGTCTTTATCTGGCAAATAAAACCACAGTGGAAGATTTTGTGCAAAATAATCGCTTTATCCAGATTGGTGAAAACAAAATCAATGTCAGAAAACTGATAACCCCCACTCAACGTTTGGTTTTATCAAATGTTCATCCCACTATACCCCACTCAATTATTGAAAGCGAACTGCTCCAATTAGGCTTGAAGCTTGTTTCACCAATCACTTTCCTAAAAGTAGGTATTTCTGACAGTGAATACAACCATATTTTTAGTTTCCGGAGGCAGGTCTATTTCTCACAAACGGATGATGAAGTAGCTATTCCAGAATCAATTGTATTGAATCATGTGGATACTCAATACAGGATCTTTCTCTCAAATAGCGACAATATGCTCTGTTTTAAATGTAGACAGACTGGACACATTGCAGGTACATGTCCAAATGAAGAAATGGTAAGAAGTTCGCAATTAACTCCAGATGAGGTTGAAAAATCTAAAGCAAATAAAAGACCACTTTCAGAGACTACAGAGACCTCAACTAGAATCAGTATAGACACCAACATTCCCGAATCACCTTTGACGTTAGATGTAGCAGCACCAATTAATATTGATGATCCTTTCAAAACACCTCGGAAATCTGCAAAAAGACGAAAAAAGTCAAAAACCCCAAGTCAAAAATCTGAATCTGAAAGCGATTTCCCTGATACCTTGGAAGAAAAAATGGCTCCAATAAAAACTATTATAACTGCATCACCAAAGACTTTTATCTTGAATTTTGATCAAATCTACAGTTTCTTTGAAGAAGTACACAAATCTCCGGACCCACTGGGTATCTCAAAGAAATATACTGAAGATACAGACTCGCTCCTTGACATGCTTTATAAAATCTACCCCTACTTCACCCACAAAACCATGAAAGCCAAATGCACAAGAATTCAGAACAAAATCATATCCCAACTGAAACAATTAGAACCTGTCGATAGTGAATCGGAGAGTGACGCTATTCCTGACACTCGTACTAGCTTTTAAATAAAACTCAAAACATCACACCTACCACTCACTATTTGTTAAAATGAACACGCTAATATTACAATGGAATTGCAATGGTCTATATACTAGACGCCCACAAATCGAAAAACTAATTCAAGAACACCAACCTAACATCATTTGCCTACAGGAGACTCACCTAAAACGCACCAATCAAATTAAATTGAAAAACTACACATCCTTTCGAAACGACCGAGATAATAATAATAGAGCCAGCGGTGGTGTTGCTATTTTCTCAATGTGTGAGAATATTGTTGAGGAAGTACCTCTAACTACAAACCTCGAAGCGCTTGCCATCAAAATTTTGAACAAAAAATCCCTCACCATCTGCAATGTGTATATTCCTCCAAACAGACCCTTCACATATGAAGAAATTGAAGACTTGGTAAACCAACTTGATCCACCCTTCATTTTTACAGGTGACTTCAACTCCCATAACACTGTTTGGGGATCCCAACATACAGACGTCGTCAGAGGTCGAATTATTGGAAAAGTTGTTGATTTTGTTTACTAAATTCACACGACCCAACTCACGTCAGCTACTCAACTGGTACCTTTTCTAGTATTGATCTATCATTTTGTGACCCTAGAACGGTAATATCTTTATCTTTGGAATGGGAGGTTTTACAGAACCCATATACATCGGACCATCTACCAATACTGATCAAATCTCTTGATCAAAATAACTCCTCCTCAATATCACCACAGGGATTTATACCTCGCATAAACCTGGCGAGAGTAGACTGGGAGAAGTATCAAGCTCTGACTTCACCAGATACTCTTAAAAATCTCCATGAAGAAAGCGTTGACCAATTAGTTACAAATTTGAACAATCTGATAATGAATGGTATAGAAAAAAGTTCCTCACTTTCATCAAATAAAATATCCAAATCTGTCCCTTGGTGGAACCATGAGTGTCACGTGGCTACAAAAAATAACAAAAAAGCTTATAACCGTTTCAAAAAACATAACACCTTAGAAAACTTGATTCATCTTAAGAAATGCAGGGCAATTGCCCAAAGAACAATCAAACTAAGTAAACAAAAATCTTGGGAAAAATACGTTTCAGAATTTAATAATAACACATCACCTCGCACATCACCATCAGTAGTCTGGAAAAAGGTGAAGAAAATTCTGGGGAAAAACTACCACCAAAGCATCACCGCACTAAAAATCGACAACGACAGCCTCATAACAGACCCCCAACAAATAGTAGATCAAATGGCTAAAGAATTTCAAAAAAGCTCCAGTGACCAGCAATACCCCCAACATTTCATTGAGCAGAAATCAAGAACAGAGAAAAATCACATCGTAATGAATAAAAATTCCCAACATCCCATCAATGACCTTTTCACAAAATGGGAGTTTAACGAAACCCTCAACAATCTTAAAAATAAAAAAACACCAGGGCCTGACGGTATCTCATATGAAATGATACGAAACCTCCCCCAAGAAACATTAAACTATATTTTTTCCCTGTATAACCACATTTGGCAAGAAAATGTTTTTCCAACAAAATGGAGAGAGGCTTACGTTATACCAATCTTGAAACCCAACAAAAATCGTACCGATCCCTCTAGCTATCGCCCAATCTCGTTGACAAATTGTCTATGTAAAGTTATGGAGGCAATGGTTAATAGACGTTTGATGTGGTACCTTGAAGAAAAAAAATTGATTAATAACAACCAATGCGGCTTTCGAAAAGGGAGATCCACCACCGATCAATTGGTTGCCCTTGAATCTGAAATCTCTCTTGCATTTAATGCAAAAGAACAAGTGACAGCTATATTCTTTGACCTTCAAAAAGCATATGATACTGCCTGGAAGTTTAATATACTAAAATCTCTAAAAGAGTTTGAGATCGATGGGAACATGCTGTGTTTCATAGCAAACTTCCTAAAAGATAGAACTTTCAGGGTAAAACATAACAACTACATTTCCCTTGAAGTAGAGCAAATGAATGGTGTCCCCCAAGGTGAAGTTTTGAGTGTCACTCTTTTTATGATTGCAATAAATAAAATCACCGAGGCTATTTCTCCCCACATCAAAACGTCGTTGTATGTGGATGATCTCGCCATCTACTATCGAGGAAAAAATAGAACGATTGCAAAAAGATTATTACAAAACTCGATAACAAAACTAGAGGAATGGTCATCAAACACAGGTTTCACTTTCTCACCGCAAAAAACGAAGTGTATCTTTTTTAGTCGACTCCATAAGAAGAACTCACAACCCCCAATCTTCAAACTCTATGACTCCAATATCGAAACTGTTGAGGAAATCAGATTTTTGGGTCTAACATTTGATAGCAAACTTACTTGGTTGCCTCACCTCAAAAAATTGAAGGATGATTGCTACAACAAAATGAAAATCTTAAAAACCTTATGTAATTTTGATTGGGGAGCCGATCAAGAAACCATGTTGAAACTGTACAAAGCACTCATTCGATCAAAACTGGATTATGGTAGCGTCGCTTACTCTTCAGCAAAACCAAACCTCTTACAAATGCTTGACCCCATCCAAAATACCGCCATCCGCCTTGCTTCAGGAGCCTTTAGATCCAGCCCCTCCATCAGCCTTTTATGTTATGTTGGCGAACCCCCCCTGAGCCTAAGACGGAAAAAACTAATGGTTAAGTATTGTACGAATTTGGTTAATAGCGTCGACCACCCAACACATGATTACATTTTTCCACCATTACCAACAGCCCCTCGATTAAGATACGCCCCTCCTATTATAGACCAAAGACTGAAAGCAGCTTTGAATGAAATTAATCTCACTTCAATTGCCAAACCAACTTGTAACCTTCATTCAGAAACTCCCCCATGGTCTTTAACACCCCCTGAGATCAACTTAGCATTAACTAAATATAATAAAGAAAACACCCCTAGAGATATACAGGGTGGTCCAGGTTTTAGTCGACAAACTTTGCAGGCTGATAGAGAATAAAAAAGAAGTCGACTCACCCCAAAAAGTACCTATCTGAAATACATATTAAAAAAGTTACAGGCCTTCAAAGTTTCAGAAAAAAATTGTTCTTTTCTTGATAACTTTTGAACAGCTCCACCGATTTCACTCAAATTTTGCACATATAGTTAACAAACATGTCTCCAGTGATTTCTTCAAAAAAATTCTGTCAGAATGACGCAGTGCCGTAGATATAGGGGGGTACTAACCCTCTTACCCCCCTACTTTCTACGCCACTGAATATTTTGGGAAACCGTTAAAAGTATTTAATTCGGCGTTCAATTCTGAAGAGAAAATTGGCGTATCATTGCTACATTTGGAGCAGCGGTTTCGGAGATATTTGTGTTTAAAGGTTCAAAAACACCGAATTACGCAAATGTTTCAAAATTCGAGCAAGCTTTGATCCATCAACTTCCAACTTTTTTTTCAATTTGAAGTTTATTGATCCATAATTTAGCTCATGAGAAATTGGAAATTGGTTGTGAAAATTCATAATTTCAGCAACAATTGAATATTCAATAGGTACCTATTCACTTACTAACAGTTGTTCTAGTTTAGTAAGAACAAGAACCAAGGGCCCTTTGTTTGTTATTGGTCACGTTACTGAAATTAGAAATTCTCACAATCAATTTTCAATCTCTCATGAGCTGAATCATGGATCAATTAACTTTAAATTGAAAAAAAAGTTGAAAGTTAATGGATCAAAGCTTGCTCGAATTTTGAAACATTTGCGTAATTCGGGGTTTTTGAACTTAAACACAAATATCTCCGAAACCGCTGCTCCAAATGTAGCAATGACACGCCAATTTTCTCTTCAGAATTGACCGCCGAATACACTACTTTCAACGGTTTTCCAAAATATCCAGTGGCGTGGAAAGTAGGGGGGTAAAAGTGTTAGTACCCCCCATATCTACGGCACTGTGTCATTCTGACAGAATTTTTTTCAAGAAATCACTGGGGACGTGTTTGTCAACCATATGTGCAAAATTTGAGCGAAATCGGTCAAGCTGTTCAAAAGTTATTAAGAAAAAAACAATTTTTTTCTGCAACTTTGAAGGCCTGTAACTTTTTTGATATGCATTTCAGATATGTACTTTTTGGGGTAAGTCGACTTCTTTTTTATCCTCTATCAGCCTGCAACGTTTGTCGACTAAAACCTGGACCACCCTGTATACAAAGGAATCCTTCGTGAAATAATCCACAATTCACCCGAACATGACCAAATTTACACAGACGCTGCGAAATCTGAAGACAAAATCGGCGCAGCTTTTGTACATAACAATACCACTCGGACATATAAGATCTCAAACACCTGCTCCATCCACACAGCTGAACTTTTTGCGATACTACAAGCGGTAAAATACCTTGAAAACCAGACCAAAACAAAATTTCTGATTCTCACGGATTCCTTGAGTTCGCTTGGGAGTTTATCCCAGTATAACTCATTGAACCCGCTGTCACGAGAAATCCAGGAGAAGGTTAATAATCTTGAACTAGCCGGCAAAACAGTTGTTTTCATTTGGGTGCCGTCTCACATAGGCATAACTGGGAACGAGAAAGCTGATGAGGAAGCAAAGAGGGCACAAATAAACGACACACTCTACGAACTTACAATCCTGTCAGATATCAAATCCAATATACAAAGTCTCTTTCGACCTCGATTTAAAGATCTTTGGGTACAAACCACTGGCAACAAACTGCGTGAGATCTCTGCATCTATTGGTCCTTGGCCGCTCAGAAAATCAAGAAGAGAGAACATAATCCTTTCGAGACTTAGGATAGGGCACTGTTTCCTAACACACTCCCATATCTTCAAAAAACTACCAGCTGAACAGTGTAATTGGTGTAACACTATCAACTCAATCCGGCATATCCTAATAGACTGCCCACAATTTCAGGAAGAGCGAGTCACAGCTGGCCTACCTGAAAATCTCCCTTCTGTCCTGAGCTCATCTAATGCCGACATAGCAATTACTTTCTTGAAAACAATTGGAATTTATCATCAAATTTAGGATCTACATCTATTTTTCTTAAACCGATCCGGCGCTAATAATCTTGATATTGATGCGCCTAATCCTGAGTGAAAAAAAAAAAAAAAAAAATGAATTTCTACTACCTCTGCAGCGCACAGACAAGATAATTTTGTTGTTTTGTCTTTTCCCTATTGTGGAAAGAAATAATCGAATACAACGTTTCAAAAGTCTTGAGGCCCCTGGCATTCTGTCATTCTGATATCCGGGGCCGGGGTCCCTAAAGCCTAAAGTGAAAATAATTCGCAGAGATTTCGTGATACAGACACATCTCCATTGCCTGTGCGTGGGCCCCCAAACCTGTTGTCATGGGGCCTGCCAAGGTAACTTTCAAATGGAAAAAATAGAAAAACAATGTTTCTCACCTAAGTAATACGCGAAAAAATGATCAGTGGGAGAAAAAATTGAATTTTTTGCATTTTATCCCAATTTTTTATGCAGTGTTTTTTACAAACAAGAGAAATTGGGGGCCCCATCAGATGATTGAGGCCCCGAGGAACAGGGCGGACCGCCCCCCCTTAGTCCGCCACTGGATACTACAGATTCGGAGTAGATGCTTGTAGCAATTAAAATTCCTACATTTTTTTCACATAAAAATTTATTTAAAGTTTGCAAAATTCCATATAAAACCTGAAGAGAGTGGTCAATAAAGCAGTGAATTATTTGAATTATCGCGGTACAGATGAGAGAGGAAACGGCAAAAGAAACGACATGATAGAGAACTTTACTGATAAGGGAATTCAATTCAAGAAAAGAAGAGTGACAGTTAGTATTGTGGGAGGCAAATTGTTCCGTTTCTCCGTTGAAGGGCAGGCCTGAGAGCCCCCATGAGTTTCATGTTGCCTCCTCCTGTCTTTTCGCACCTCTTGTGTGCCATGAGAATAACCTGAAAAGGGTGAGTTAGAAAGTTCGATTTTAAAGTCAAAAAGTTGCCGAACCTCAAATTTTAGCTTTATCTGGGATCATCCACGTTTATACCGCTACATCTACGTTTTCGTACGTTATCTACGTTTCCCACGTTCTCTCTCCGTCCTTCATATCATCCAGTTACGCTGCCGACGAATTTCCATAATATGATGTACGCTGTTTTCACCGGTGACCACCAAAGCCGATAAGATAACTCGCTGCGGTCAACTCCTTCGATTTTGGCTGCTAGTACCATCTTCGCTGAAGCTCGACCAGCACGCCTTCGTCCACCTTGTGCCAGAGTGCTGCACGTCATCTGCGAGTCAAGCCACGTGCCCGGACCGGTGGAAGACGACTTCGCGCTGCACCAGGGGTCACGTGAGATGTTCTAGTTCTTCCGCATCCCTAAGTTTAAGTTGCCCATTTAGCGTTGTTGTTTTGTTTTAAGGAATATCATTTAATCAAGTGAGCGCCCCGAAACCTTTTAACTTGGATCCAAGGTATTATAGGTTAGGTTAGGCAAACGTTCAGTTATTCGACAAAACCTTGTCGGAACCAGACACGCTGGGGGGTAGTTTTCCTGGGGTTTCGCGTTTGAAGAGCAGTAGGCATTCAACACCTCTGCCAACATCCTCACGTCTTGCCTGTGCCCTGTGAAGCTCGTTTTCACTGGCCGAGGAGGCTCGGGCTGAAATTTAGCAAGAAGTCAATATCATACTTTTATTTGTTACTATTTTACATTGCACATACCTTTCGATAATTCCGTGTCAATTACGTCGAATATACTCCAATTATTCTCCCGATTTGCCTAGTTTAATTCATATTTTCCATAATTCAGCTGCATTTATTTACCATTAACTACTCTTGTTTTTTTTGACACTTCGAAGACGTCACCCGTCAGCTGTTTGACAGCTCTCGAGTGCGTTCGAGTTACAACCATCTGTAGAGCGTACAGCCGTGTTTCACACAACACGGGAATTGTGTAAAAATCGGGAATATATCAATTCCAACCATCTGAACTAGCTACACGCCCGATTGGCGCCTTTTGAAATATAAATTTAGTGGTGGCAGTTTTTGTGTAAACTTTAAGAACCCACGCCTTGCTCTCCACATAGAAAAAAAACTGAGTGCCGCCTTCAGCGACCTGAAGGGAAAAATAGGCGACATGCTTCAAAGGCGAAGTAGAAACTACTACGTACCGTTGTATATAGAAGCATTTACTACCTGGACATAGTAAGTACTACGCTAGTGTAGTACATACTCCTCTTACGGAGTAGATACTTGTAGCATTAGTATCAATCTACCTCTTTTTATGGGGTGTCACTAAAACGCATGCGGCATGCAAATTGCATGCGGGGCACAAGGGCCCCTCCGACGGGGCTGATTTTTTGCACACGTGTGCTGCAAGACCTGCAGAGTCTATCCACAAAAAATCAGCCCCCTACCTCTAACATAAGGGTAGTTTACTCGAAATTAAAGGGGTATAGGCAACCAACAATACACCAACAGGGCTATATTTGGGACTACTGGTTCAATGATGGAAATTCATGTAATTTCTACGATCACTCCAGCCATTGACACCCCCCCCCCCCTTGCTGCACTCAATCCCTCATCGTGGAACCACCGCCACCGCCCCCCTGCCCCCACTCACCCCCTCACATGAATTACCGCCACCACCCCCTCACCCACTGACCACTGCCCGTCTCGCCTAACTTTTATAACACCCCCCTTTATCAATTCGCCTTCTTGCCATAGCCACTATGCCTCCCCCCCCCCTCACCCATTCACATCACCACCTTCACACCCTTATAACTATATACAATAGTTTCCCCAGAAAAATTAAAATTTACAATTTCATCTGAGAGGTTGTAGTTTTTTAATCTATTTTTCCAGCGTAAGAAGCACAAGCAACTTATAAAAGGAAATGCCAAAAATCTACCCCGCACAGCAGCCGAAATAGTGTTTTACCCCAGCTTGTCTATTCTGCATGCGGGTTAATAACTTTAGAAGAAAAAATACCAGCGCCTCCAGATTTTCACAGAACCTATTTCTCAGGCTGCAGCACCTTTTGGCATAGGAGAACTACCCCTAAAGTCACCCCTTTGAAAGGGTGTTTTTGAAAAAAATCTCTATCTATCAAGAGGGTGGTTTTTTTTCATGCGTCCTTTCTCCAAAAAATACACAACCAAATTATCCAAGAAAATGCCAAGAATCAACCCCGCAAGTCTGATGCAGCCGACGCAGCAGCCGAAATAGTGTTTTACCCCAGCTTGTCTATTCTGCATGCGGGTTAATAACTTTTGAAGAAAAAATACCAGCGCCTCCAGATTTTCACAGAACCTATTTCCCAGGCTGCAGCACCTTTTGGCATAGAAAAACTATCCCCAAAGTCACCCCTTTGGAGGAGTGTTTTTTAAAAAAAATCCCTATCTATCAAGAGGGTGGCTTTTTTTCATGCGTTTTTTTTGCTAAAAAATACACAACCAAATTATCCAAGAAAATGCCAAGAATCAACCCCGCAAGTCTGATGCAGCCGACGCAGCAGCCGAAAGAGTGTTTCACCCCAGCTTGTCTATTCTGCATGCGGGTTAATAACTTCTGAAGAAAAAATACCAGCGCCTCCAGATTTTCACAGAACCTATTTCTCAGGCTGCAGCACCTTTTGGCATAGAAAAACTACCCCTAACAACACCCCTTTGGAGGGGTGTTTTTGAAAAAAATCCCTATCTATCAAGAGGGTGGCTTTTTTTCATGCGTTCTTTCTCCAAAAAATACACAACCGGCTTATCCAAGAAAATGCCAAGAATCAACCCCGCAAGTCTGATGCAGCCGACGCAGCAGCCGAAAGAGTGTTTCACCCCAGGTTGTCTATTCTGCATGCGGGTTAATAACTTTAGAAGAAAAAATACCAGCGCCTCCAGATTTTCACAGAACCTATTTTTCAGGCTGCAGCACCTTTTGGCATAGAAAAACTACCCCTGAAGCCACCCCTGGCGGGGGGTGTTTTTAAGAATAATTCATATCTAAGGAGGGAGTTGCTTTTTTTCGAATAACGAAATTGAAAAAAGTGAAACAGAAATGAGCGACAGGTGGAAGGGAAGGGTTGGACGGTAAGAGTAGGGATAGAAAGGGAACGAGGCAGGTAGGTGAAAAGGTGAAAGAGATAAGAGGAAAAGGAAGGGGTGGAAACGGAGTAGGCAAGGTGTAGGAAGATGAAAAGGGAGAAGAGAATGGAGTGAAAAGAGTGAAGAGGCAAAAAGAGGGGAGGGTTGGAGGAAGGGGGGAAACGAAGTTGGCAATGTGAAGGAAGAGAAGAAAGGGAACGAAAAGGGGAGAAGGAGAAAGGGCAGGGAGGGAATAAGGAGGGGGCGGTAGTAGGGGAGGGAAAGGAAAGGTGGGTTGTAGAAAATGGGGGGGAACGGTAATGTGAACGAAGAGTTGAAGGGGAAAGAAAAGAAAGGGTAGAGAAAGTCAGGGAGGAAACAGGAAGGGAGGGTAATATGGGGGTGGGGAAAAAAAGGTGAGTCGCCTGAAGGTGGGGGGCAACTGGGTTAGGTTACAGGAAGAAGAAAAGGGAAAATGAGATAAAAGTATGAGTAACACTCTGGCATGGAGTAAAGGAGTGTGGTGGTAAATTGATAAAAGGGTGGGAGGGGCAAGGATAGAAGATGAAAAGCAAGGAGGGACATAGGGAAGATCATGTAATTCCAGGAAAGTTGAGGAAAAAGGGAATAGCAGATAGATGTACCGGGTGTTTATAAACGTCTGTGATCGCGGCAGGCTTTGGTCAGGCCAAAAGTCGCAGTGAAAGGCACGATTTGAAAGAGTGATAGGAGATTCCAAAGGCGATATGATAACAAACGTTTATAAACACCCGGTACTTGCTGGGATTGAAATTCTCGTTGCGCGGGTCGAGCGCGTGAATGAGAAAACGAAACCGTGATCATCGTCTTCGATGTCGTCGCGGAAATGAGACGTCAGAATCGTCGCGTAAATAAGATGTCGGAATCGTCGCAGAAATGAAATGTTGAAAATGTTACGTAAATAAGACGTCTGAATCGTCGCGGAAATGAGACGTAGTGACAGATTCGAAAATAAGACGTCCAATCAGACTGGCTTGAAAAAAACACTCGGTACCTTGTGCATCCTCCTTGTTGGAAGGAAAAAATGTTTCTTGGGTTTTCGTTCCTCTTGACCATCCGCGTTCACCCGTATACGTCTTTACGGTCGACGATCTTCTCTATAGCTCATCTCCTGCTTTCTCTTAGCAACACTTAATATCCCTATCTCAACCCCAACAACCCCATTTCCAGCAGCAACATCCCCATACTCAGCCCTTCTTTTAATACCCTCCCTCTCTTCGAGCTTTCCTCATCCTCCCCCTTAATTTTTTTGTTTCAATTTTCATTACAGGGTGGACCAACGAAAAGAGGGTTTCCAGGGCATTCCACCTCATTTTTTAGAAAAAAGCTCGGACAGGTCGATTTTCATATATGTGGAGGGGAACATCTAAAACATAGGTACATTGAGGAATTTCCCATATAGCACAAGTACATCCAATGGACGTCCATAGGCTATCCTGAAATGGACATACGGAGATCCATTGGACGTCCATAAAAGGTCCAGTGGATGTCTTATGGACAGCCTATGGACGTCCATTTGGCACTAAGTTGTACGTCCCTAAAATGTCCTTTATGGGATGTCCATAAGATGACCATTTGTGATAAATTTGGACATTCAAATGACGTTTCTCAAAAAAGCGTTTCAATCATTGAAAATATTTATTAAAAAAAAAAATAAAGTTTCAAATAACAATAAAGCAAACCAGCATAGCTTGGGTTGTTGTTGCCCTCGGCATAGCTTGACTTGCTGACGATTCGGGCATAGCTTGGTTGTTGATGCTTTCAAAATAACTTGGCTTGTTGTTGTTGGAGCTTCCGGGATAGCTTGGGTTGGGTTGTTGTTGCTTCCGGGATAGCTTGGTTTGTTGACGCTTTCGGCATAACTTGGCTTGTTGTTGTTGGAGCTTCTGGGATAGCTTGATTGTCTAAAGCTACTGGAATAGGTCTCGGCCTCGGGGTAGGCAAATTAAGTGAAGGAATTACATTTGGTTTCAGTTTCATAGGCAATCCAATTCGCTCCTAGTCATCATCCAAGAAATGATCTGAACGAACATGCGCTGCTGAATAATAAATGTTTGTTGATCCTGGCCTAGGGATGGCTACTCCACTTTAAGTCGTTTCGGAAACCTGAAACGATTCTTTTGTAATAAATAAAAAATGGAATAAAAACATCGGAATCATACATAATAGGTTATGTCGGGTTTTTCCGTTTGTCGAAATGTTTGCAACTGGGCACAGAACAGGACGGCATTGTCAATTTCCAATAAACACTATAAAGTCTTTTTGTCCAAAGAATCACTGGAAAGCGCGGAGAAAACTCTTCACACAGTAATGCGGGTTTGAGGTTTGGGGGAAACGACGCGACCTCCATGGACGCGAGTGACGCGACGCTATCACAGTGACATTAGAGACACTCAGGGATGATAAGTATTCGCAGCTCTGCCAACCGACAAGAATTAAAGTTACTAAAAGGAGTAAAAGGTACTGTTGATGTGCGTAAATTATGTTAATTAGGAAAAATTGCTTTTCTTTCAAATTACCGCAATAATAATTATAATAATATGATATTAGGCCCGGTGGCCTAATTTTTGAATTGTGAGTCAACTGTCATCTTGTTTTTGTTGCTGTCGAAATAACCACAACTGAAAAATAATAGCTGTCAATAGCTGTACCTTGTCACATATTTCTACACTTTTTTTTATGACAATGGACTCTATATGTTTAGATGTTGAAAATAAAGAATGTCCATAAAGTGGTCCATGAAAGACGTCCATGGGTCGTCGTTTCTGTACATCCATAGAATGTTCCCTAAATGGATGTCTTATGGATGTCCAAATCAAGTCCATGGACATGAGGACTTGATATGTACTTGAAATGGACGTCCATAAGATATCCTGTGCTATATGGGTTCTATCTTTAGCCCCCTCACCCCCACCCACCCAGACTCCATAATTTAAAATGACACCACCCACTTTACGATAAATCAAATTGAAGAAAACCAAATTCTCTTGCTGAAGAAACATTTCCATAATTTTCAACCCCAACCCTACCGCACAGCATCGAGGAAGAAAAAATTTTGTGCAAAAAGTGCCACTCAAATTCACTCTTTCACTCCCCCACCCCAACTTCTAAGTCTAAAATAACACTATCTACTTTGTGATACATCAAATTGAAAAGATTCCAATTTGTTGTATTTCTGCGTTGAAGCCATTTTTTTTTGTTCGACAATATTCAGACTGACTAACTGACAGCTGCGTACTTTTTGGCTTGTCTGTCATTCATCACGGTCAACTCAATTTTTGGAAAAAAAAAACTAAAATATAGCACATTTTGTGAATATTTCCGATTATCTCGAAAAAATGGAGTTTGAGGGTGGGTTACCCCCAGTAAAAATGAAAGAGGATAAAACAAGCTATCAGATAACATTGAAAAACAGAGGCATGACGTTTGAAAAAAAAAAAAGTCATGATAAATACTTTGAAAATTATAAAGTTTGATTTTTTTTGTGAATTGGAATTCTTTGACAATGAGATATTGGTCTTCCACTTGAGTATCACCATGTCAACTTTCATCCCTTAGTTTTGGAAAGCAAGGACGCTACGATTTTTTCAAGAAAACTGTGAAAATGCGATTTCTTTCAATTTTCAATTTTTTGTTGGTAGCACTGTCCATAGAAGACGCACTGTCACACAATTTAAGAACAGAAATACAGGCATAAGACAATTGAAGAAGCTGAACACTCAGAACAGAAAAATGCAAAAAAATATAGGTGTTCCATTCAAAAAAATTGACGTTTCGCTAATTCCGTCAAAATGGGACACTCTGTATAGCTGCAGATAATTTTAGGTTATGGATCTTATCAAACCATATAACTTTTCTCCCACATCTTTTTCTCTATCTTGAACGGTAAGTCCGCTATTGGATTATTACGCTAGGATGAACCACCTCGTATATTGATGAATTTCCACCTCTAACCCATAGAAAAGGACAAAAGTAGAAGAAGGAAGAACCACTGCGCATCCATTTCAGCCGATATCGCATGGGGTCCGCCATTTTTAGGTCATAACGGCTCTCCCACGGCGGCAATTCAAATGGGGGGAGTACGCGCGAGTCAAAACCATAGACAGACGTCAAAACAGATGACAGTCATGAGACAATTTGTAGGCTATACTTTGTAAGTGAAACAAATAACTCAAGAATTTCTGCTCACGGCCTTGACTAATCCTCATACTCATAGTCAATACTTCGCTCGATCTCCGACTTCGCATGTCTCAAGTCCTTGGGACAATTATGACAATTGTTGCCATAGTCGGATTGTGCTTGAATCGGAGACCGAGTGCGAGTATGGGCCATAGACGTATGGGCATAAGGCCCACGATATGTGCTTAATTTGAGCTACAGAATAAAATGTCAAGAAAAATATTCAATGTTTTACTTTTGATAAAATAATACAAGTTTGGAAAGTGTTCGTTGAACATCACACTGAATCAGCTCCTCGCTTTACGTTTTGGCTAGATTGTGCACCTAATCTTATTTTCAAATAGCATTTTACAGCACTTTCCATTAAGATAAAATTGTGTGTTCCAAAATATCACTGTCCGAAACGAGGTTCTGAATCGGGTCCTGGGAGTCTGGAGAAAAATTTGTTCACATTACTTCGAAATGCCTCGAACAAATCAGCAGCACTGAGCCTTTCTCATAAGACGTTTCCAAGTTATTCCTTCATCATTCCAATTGCCTCGAGCCACAATCGAGACCCATCACCCCGTGGAAAACTAAAAACAAAACTTAGTTACCGGAGTGAAATTTGAATAAATTAATTCAGTGTTTACGTATGAAAGGATATCTTCTCATTTCTGGGTTCATCAATCGCTTGATATTCTTGCAAATTTCGATAGGTATAACAAGACATCCTGTAGTGATGCATTTGCTAAGTTCGATCAAACTTATTACACAGGGAAAATCGCCAAACGAACACTTCACACAGAGGCCTCGATATCTGTTTCACAGCTTCTAAGTGGAGATTGAACTGCGGACCCCATTCTCCATACTTCCATAGCGGCTTTCTTGCTTCACTTTCTTGACAAAAAGTCATCAAGTACCTCGTCAAGTACAATGCACTCGACAATGCATCAATGCAATGCATCCCAGGAATATAAATAATATCCGGTCATAAAGTAGAATTCGTGGAAACGAACATTGAATAACACTCAACATTCAATTCTATTGTTATGTTTTACACAAAACCAAATGTCGGCGCCGAGGAAAGTTCGATCACAACAAATCAATCTAACCTAAAACTTTGTAGCTGTCATCAAGTACACTGTCAGTACTGTCACCCACCTGTCATAATTGAAATTGCCGCCAGGAAAAACCGTTATGTAATCAAAATGGCCGGCCTACAAATTACACAGCCGCGCAGGTATCTTGCCTCTTCTACTTTTGTCCTTGTCTATGCTCTAACCCCCTTACCGCCACCCACCCGCCCAAACTTCAAAATTTAACAAGACACCACCTACTTTGTCATACATCGAAGTCAATATAATTGGATTATCTCTCTGAAAACAATTTTTCAGCCCCTCCCCCATTAAACCGCATTAAACTGAACATTCGGAGTATTTTAGGAGAAAAAAGCGGGTTTTTCAAAATTTTAAAAATATTTGATCTATATGCCGATCAGCTTTTAAATTCAGCACTAGAACGGTAATTTTTGCACATCAAGTTGGCAATTCTGCGATATTTGGGGATGTTCAAATTTGTAATGTTGGATCAGTTTTTCCCCAGACGACCTTAAATTCGTACTGTCAATCGAGTACAGCGCTGTTGCAAGATTGTATGTATGCTCTGTTTTTGACTGCAGCTTCAGTGTCCCATATGTCCTTCCAGTGTCTTTTCACCTCGCAATCTGCAGTTTGGAGTTCTTCAGCTGTAATTCAGGTCGGGCGTAAACGGCTCGGCACTCTGTTACTTACCTGCCATTCTGACAAGATAACAGTCATAACAGCCAAGACAACACTGTAGCGGAATATGATGCAAGGAGACGCCAGAATTGGCATTTCATGTCAAAATTTTCTAACCTCACTGGACTTCGCCACAAAAAGCCCGTTTTCACGGAACTTAGTCTGCCAGCGTCCGTTACACTCTAGGGAACATGGCCAACCGCGTTTTAATTTCTACTGAATTTAAAACGTGATCGGCATATAGGAAGAGAATTCGATTTCTTTCAATTTGATGTATCACAAAGTAGGTAGTGCTATTTTCGATTTCGAAGTTGGGGTGGGGGAGTGAAGGAATTTGGGTGGCACTATACTTACACAAAAAATTTTCTCCCTCGATGCTGTGCGGAATGATAACTGTACTGAAGAAAATTGAGAGGTTAGGAATATTGAATTGGAAACTCAGATAATTTTAGGGTGTGGGTTGAAAATTATGGAAATGTTTCAACAGCAAGAGAATTTGATTCTCTTCAATTTGATTTATCATAAAGTGGGTGGTGTCATTTTGAATTATGGAGGTGAGTGGGTGGGAGTGAGGGGGCTGGCGAAGATGGGAATTACTCAATGTACTTTTAGATGTCAAGATGTCCCCCTCTACATATATGAAAATCGACCTGTCCGAGCTTTTTTCAAAAAAATGAGGTGAAATGCCCTGAAAACCCTCTGTTGTGTTTTCGTTGGTCCACCCTGTATTAAAAATTTGAACAAAAATTAAGAGGGAGGATGAGGAAAGCTCGAAGAGGGGGAAGGTATTGAAAGAAGGGCTTGCGTCGGCTGCAACGAACTTGCGGGGTTTATTCTTGACATTTCCTTGGATTAGTCGGTTGTGTATTTTTTTGTGAGAGAATGCACAAAAAAAGCACCCCCTCGATAAATATGAATTTTTCACAAAACCACCCCTCGCCCGGGGTGATTATTCTGTGAAAATCTGGAGGCGCTGGTATTTTTTCTTCAAAAGTTATTAACCCGCATGCAGAATAGACAAGCTGGGGTGAAACACTATTTCGGCTGCTGCGTCGGCTGCATCAGACTTGCGGGGTTGATTCTTGGCATTTTCTTGGATAATTTGGTTGTGTATTTTTTAGCGAAAGAACGCATGAAAAAAAGCCACCCTCTTGATAGATAGGGATTTTTTTTCAAAAACACCCCTCCAAAGGGGTGACTTTAGGGGTAGTTTTTCTATGCCAGAAGGTGCTGCAGCCTGAGAAATAGGTTCTGTGAAAATCTGGAGGCGCTGGTATTTTTTCTTCAAAAGTTATTAGCCCGCATGCAGAATAGACAAGCTGGGGTGAAACAATATTTCGGCTGCTGCGTGGGCTGCATCAGACTTGCGGGGTTGATTCTTGGCATTTTCTTGGATAATTTGGTTGTGTATTTTTTAGCGAAAGAACGCATGAAAAAAAGCCACCCTCTTGATAGATAGGGATTTTTTTTCAAAAACACCCCTCCAAAGGGGTGACTTTAGGGGTTGTTTTTCTATACCAAAAGGTGCTGCAGCCTGAGAAATAGGTTCTGTGAAAATCTGGAGGCGCTGGTATTTATTCTTCAAAAGTTATTAGCCCGCATGCAGAATAGACAAGCTGGGGTGAAACACTCTTTCGGCTGCTGCGTCGGCTGCATCAGACTTGCGGGGTTGATTCTTGGCATTTTCTTGGATAAGTCGGTTGTGTATTTTTTGACGGAAGAACGCATGAAAAAAAGCCACCCTCTTGATAGATAGGGATTTTTTTTCAAAAACACCCCTTCAAAGGGGTGGCTTAAGGGGTAGTTTTTCTATGCCAAAAGGTGCTGCAGCTTGAGAAATAGGCTCTGTGAAAATCTGGAGGCGCTGGTATTTTTTCTTCAAAAGTTATTAACCCGCATGCAGAATAGACAAGCTGGGGTGAAACACTATTTCGGCTGCTGCGTGGGCTGCATCAGACTTGCGGGGTTGATTCTTGGCATTTTCTTGGATAATTTGGTTGTGTATTTTTTAGCGAAAGAACGCATGAAAAAAAGCCACCCTCTTGATAGATAGGGATTTTTTTTCAAAAACACCCCTCCAAAGGGGTGACTTTAGGGGTAGTTTTTCCATGCCAAAAGGTGCTGCAGCCTGAGAAATAGGTTCTGTGAAAATCTGGAGGCGCTGGTATTATTTCTTCAAAAGTTATTAACCCGCATGCAGAATAGACAAGCTGGGGTGAAACACTATTTCGGCTGCTGTGCGGGGTTGATTTTTGGCATTTCCTTTTATAAGTTGCTTGTGCTTCTTACGCTGGAAAAATAGATTAAAAAACTACAACCTCTCAGATGAAATTGTAATTTTCAATTTTTCTGGGGAAACTATTGTATATAGTTATAAGGGTGTGAAGGTGGTGATGTGAATGGGTGAGGGGGGGGGGAGGCATAGTGGCTATGGCAAGAAGGCGAATTGATAAAGGGGGGTGTTATAATAGTTAGGCGAGACGGGCAGTGGTCAGTGGGTGAGGGGGTGGTGGCGGTAATTCATGTGAGGGGGTGAGTGGGGGCAGGGGGGCGGTGGCGGTGGTTCCATGATGAGGGGTTGAGTGCAGCAAGGGGGGGGGGTGTCAATGGCTGGAGTGATCGTAGAAATTACATGAAGTTCCATCATTGAACCAGTAGTCCCAAATATAGCCCTGTTGTGTATTGTTGGTTGCCTATACCCCTTCAATTTCGAGTAAACTACCCTTATGTTAGAGGTAGGGGGCTGATTTTTTGTGGATAGACTCTGCAGGTCTTGCAGCACACGTGTGCAAAAAATCAGCCCCGTCGGAGGGGCCCTTGTGCCCCGCATGCAATTTGCATGCCGCATGCGTTTTAGAAACTCCCCTTTTATGCATTGACTCGAAACCAAGTGAAAAGAAGAATCATCTACACCGAGATCTACACATTAACATTCGTCCTCCTCTGGAAATATTGAAAGTAATTTTGTCAATATGATAGTTAGGTATGATTTATGAAACCTGACCTCAGTAGCGCGAAGCGTGACTATGACGAATCGACCGACGGACAAAGTCAGGACATAAGCGCCTTCTCGTTTGGAGAAGTAGTTACGTTAAAAAACCGAAACACGTATCTGCCGTTACTTCTTGGATATGATGTTATAATGCTGAAGATTTTATCGCACCATTATAACATGGTTTATTTGCATAGAATCTCGGTAAAATGCTTGCGCTTACCTTCTCAAAAAGAACGATTATCCAGCAAGGAACAGATAAAATGCTTAGCCACGAAAAGTGCTTGATGCCAGGAAGTCTTGAATAACATCCACAGTGTGAGTAACTGTCTGGCAAAGTAGTATGACAACTTGACAACTTGACAGCTGATTTCTATACATTTTTGCGGGAAATTTGACTATGTATTAAGTCTCCCACTGTATCAACCCTCCCTACTCTCCCCGACCTTATGGCATAAATTTTTGACATTTTTCGAAAATTGACAAGCCCATACCAGCCTAAAGCCCCCGGTCTGACATGTAAGACAAAGAAATTTTCAACAACCTGATCAACGCACATTAGACCTAGCTACAGGGCTAAAATCATGTACCTTATGACGTAAGTTTTGAGGCACCAGCTCCCTGTCCAATGCTTGCTTGACTTTCAAGGTGCCCATGCTAGCTTTGCCTGTTTGCACACCGTGAACATATAGAGAGATGGTTTTTGTGGAAATTTGTTTTTCGCAGCGTTTGCCAAGATGAGCGGGGCTGTTGTTGGTGAAAAGCAGGTGAATTCGCTAATTTTGAAACGGTGATGATTGCCATGTTTCGATAAACGCTGCACTGAGGATTGTCGCCGACGCCGTGTACGTAGGTTTTTCATGGTCTTTCCACCGCGTAGTCAGTGTCGGACTGGTCCACCGGGCAACCCGGCAAATGCCCGGTAGGCCAGTCTCCAGTTTGGAGGCCAAATTGTCCACATTTAGAAAAAATTGCACTTTGATGCTTTTTTTTTCAATCCAAATTTTTAATTTTTTATCAAAGTCTGGTCCACTTTTGTTTGTGCATATCATGCATTGATGATTTCTTAGTAGGTAGTCACTAGTCGTGGAATGACAAGATTAAGATTGTATGTGTGAGCCTCCCGCTGCTCAGGGCCGTCGTATAGTCTTCATAGGCCCTAGGCACATTTCACATGGTGAAGGACAAGCTGGTATCAGGGAATAAAGAGCCGCAGCTGAAAATTTTCTGAATTTTAGGGAGTCTTGGCCCCTCGACCCCCCCCCCTTCTGACAATGTGTGGTACACTGAATAAAACACAAGCGATTATCATAAATAATCTCAAGTAGTTAGTAACTTTTTATCGTGACATTTTCTCAATGGCCGGATATAATGAAAAACATATTTTTATTTTTGAGTTTGAAAAAGTTGAAATAAATCGAAGACGATAGTTTGTAGGCCCTTAAAAGCTCGTTATTGTGATATTTTCTCTCAATAGCTGATAAGTACCTATATTGAACAAAAAAAAATTGTTTTCTTGAGTTTAGAAAAAATATTGGAATAAATCGAAGAGGATAGCTCGTAGGCCCTCAAAACTTCGTAGGCCCTAGGCACTCATAATAAGACGGCCCTGCCGCTGCTCCCACAGTTGGTTTCTTTCATCTGCCATCTAGTCGCGCTCTTTCTTTACCGTCTATGTAGAATTCTCATTTTTAGCCACATGCAGAAATCATCGACAAATTCGCAAGTAGATCAGTAGGTATCTTTGAAATCAAAACTGTTGATGAGCTTATATGAAAAAATCCGGCTGGGTTTCATTTTTGTTCGCTATTATTTCTGTAATTCCTGGACTAATAATAGAATAATGTAACGAGCGGCGATTCTGGATGACACGCGATCTTTCAAGACTCTTCCAGTTAGATCTCAGTGTACTAGTACGGAGCGTTTTGGTGTGTTTCGGAGCGCGCGTGTAGGTTTTTTCCTATACAACTGTATGGAGACTTCAGCAGTGGGTCAAGCTACATTTGTCCATTTTGGCGGAGGCGCCGGTTCGAGAGCACAGCAGAATTATACGGGTAATGTGCAAGATTTTTCGGGAGTCATGTATGGAAACCGTATGTCGGGTCACTGTGGAAACTTATGGAGAATGCATGGAACATTCGAGATGAATCAGTCGGACCTATACAGGATGTCCGTTTTTCGAGGCTAAGCATGGGTATCTCGCTTATCTTGAGAGATACAAAGTAGGTTAAATTAGGAAAAAGTTGCTCATTTTCATGACGATCAATGATCCAAAAAGAAATTTGACGTATCGATTTTAGTTTTTGAGATATCGTGAGAAAACAGGAATTTGAATTTTTTATTTTTTATTCAAAAAACGGTTGAAGGTGGCCTTTTCTAATCTAGACATTGTCAGGGCACTTTTTCAAGAGGAATTCAAAGCTGCCAAAATCTTTATTTTAGCTTTCAAAACAACCGAGATACGACATTCAACTTTTTGCTCTAATGGGCGCCATATTGGATTTTGATATTTTTGAATACGGTATTCTTTTCTGGTTACAACGATGTGCCACATGTCACTGTTGAATAAATGTTCAACATTTACGTTTTTTTATTGTCGGTGCTGATTTTGTTTCCAAAGCACTCTTTGAAAAATAAAAAAATAATTTTTTGCTCAAAAGCATGAGTTCAACAGTGGAATGTGACACATCATTGTAACCAGAAAAAAATATTGTATTAAAAAATGTCAAAATCCAATAAGATATAATAACGCCCATAAGAGAAAAAAGAGTTGAATGTCATATCTCGGTTGTTTGGAAAGCTAGAATGAAGATTTTGGCAACAATGAATTCCCCTTAGAAAAGTGCCCGCACAATGTCCTAATTAGAAAAAGCTACCTTCAACCGTTTCTCAAATAAAAAATAAAAACAAAAAATTACAAATTTTTGTTTTTTTCTCGATATCTCGAAAACTAAAACTGACAAGTCAAATATCTTCTTGGATCATTGATCGTCATAAAAATTTGCAACTTTTTTCTAATTTACCGACTCTGTATCTCTAAAGATGAGCGAGATACTCATGCTTAGCCTCGAAAAACGGACACCCTGTGTAAGGCATCAATCGTCGCCACGAGCAGTTATGAATTGGAATGCGAAGTGGTAGCGAGCGGATCAAAAGCGAGTAATAAATCACAGCGATATTTCTAAGTAAATAATTGTTGGCGTGTATTTATTGTAGTACGCAGTAATAAACAGTGTGTGTTTTAAAACGATCGTCTCAATTATATTCGAACCCGTACGCGAAATACGAAAAAATATATTTTTTTTCCTCCGTCGTTTTCTTTATCGTAGTGTATTTCAAGCAAAAGTTTTGGGCTTGAAGAAATCTATAGACAATTTGGTCAGCGTATTTTTTCTGTTATTAGCCTTATTATTATTATTATCATTAAAAAAGTCGCCTGCGGCGCTAACTGGGAGGCAAATCTCTCTGACTCCCCCTTCGGTTTCGAGGCCACTTCCATTCTTTGCCCGGTAGGCCAAAATTTGCCAGTCCGACGCTGCGCGTAGTCCGGGTACTAAGGGAAAAAAACTCTGCACTTGGTGATGAAGTTTTGAAACTTGGCACACATGCTCTTTGAATTATTCTCAACAAACCTGGATGTGGAGCAGACTTGACAGGTAGCGTACACAGGGTGAAAAATTGAGTTGAAAAATTAAAAAATTCTCTCTGACGGACCAAAAGCGCTGGAGTCTTGTAATTCACCATATACAGGGTGTTTCCAAAATGGTAATACAAACTTCTAGGGGAAATTTCCCATCAAGAATGGATCAGGGAAAAAATACATCTTTGTTGTCTTAAAATGCTCCGCTGAAAAGTTACAGGGTGTTCAAGTTGAATCTTAAATATCGAGTTTTTGACACAACTTTTGAACCGTTGAACCGATTTCGTTCAAATTCAAACCAAAGTTCAATGAAATATGTCTCTATTGTACCGAGCGTTCATAAATTAAATGGGTCAAGGGTGCCTATGAGTTTGAAAACATCTGTCGGAACTAGCATCGTTCATTTGATGTCTGTAATTTTTTGGTTATCGTAATCTGTCAAACCAGTCGCAGTTTTCGCTTTCGGAACATTTTAAATGTGGTTTTCACGGCACTACATGATCGAGGAGTATTTTCGAACTTGAAGTATTCTCGTGCACTTATGGCAGATTAGATATCAATAATATAGGACGTAACTTGTCAAAGTTTGACAAATTTATTACAAAAGGATTACGCTAGTTTCGACAGAAGTTTTTGAATTCACAGGCACCCTTGACCCGTTTTATTTATGAACTCTCGGTACAATGGTAACGTGTTTGAGAAAATATATTCAGGAGCGTAGATAATAGGGAGTGTCTTTATATTTCCCCTCCTATTTTCCACCCCATAGCTATTTTCCTAAATTGTTTCAATTTTCGGATTTTACGTCCAATTTTGAAAAAAAGTTACTCTCGCAAAATTTTGATTAGAGGCTTCATTCTCGAGATATTTGGGTTTTAAACTGTGAAAAACATCTCGAAATCGCCACTTTCAATGAGCCCAATTTTTTTTCCCCTGAAAACTTCTCGTTTCTCAGAAAAAATAGTGTTTTATCAACTTAAAAATTTTAGAGAACCTATTTCTGCTGAGAAATCATGAGTTTTTTGGATTCTAATTTTTAGGCCTTTGAAGGAGGCAATTTCGAGATATTTTCCAAAGTTTCAAACCTAGATATCTCGAAAACGAAGCCTCTAATAAAATTTTTGCAAAAGTAACTTCTTTCTCTGAATTGAACTTAAAATCAAAAAATAAGAACAATTTGGAAAAATAGCTAGGGATATAAAAATAGGGGGGAAAATATGAGGACAACCCCCATTATCTACGCCCCTTGACTTTTTTCTTCAACGCGTTACTATTATTCGATAGAAACTCATTCCAGTTACCTTTAGTGAGATTTGAATAAAATCGGTTGAACGGTTCAAAACTTATGTCAAAAAATTAGTTTTAAAAAGTCAACTTGAACACCCTGTAACTTTTCAACGGAGCATTTTAGGACATCAAAGGTGTATTTTTTTCTGGTCCATTTTTGATGGGGAATCTCCTCTAGAAGTTTATATCACCATTTTGGAAACACCTTGTATATGTGTAATTTAATGTTTATGAAGATGCCTGAAACAGTTTTGGAATATCTTGTTTCTTCCCTGAGATATTTTGCAAAACGTGAAAATGCTTGAAAAAACGACTTTTTGCCCATAATTCAGCAAATTTTCGAGACTTTAAGATGCAACTTGGTATTTCTACCATATGTGACGTTAGAAATTGAATAAGATCAAGAGCCAATTTCTACGCCTTCTATTTTCAGAAATGCGGTAGTCAACTTTTTGTTGTCTTCACGGCGGCCATTTCGAATTTTCTTGTAACTGACTATTGCAAAACTTGGTCGGCAATTGTGAAGAAGACTACATTATGGATCATTACATACAGAAAAAGACATTCTGCAAGAGAAAGTATTGATTTTTACGTAAATTAAAATCAGAGTTAAAATCTGTAAATCCATAGTTTTCCCTGGTTTTACACATTTTCAGTGTGGATGACGGGTAACGTTGTACTTGAAGAAGTGAAATACAACCAGAAATTCAAACCTTCACCTGTTCCGAGATCTCGTGCCAAAATTCATCATCATCAGATTGAAAATGTCTTGTGAGCGACGTCTAATAAAATATTACACTTTTTTAACAAAAAGGAAAATCTCATAGTCCTCTTCACTCCATCGAGGAGGGTTCCTGTTTCAGAATGTCTTTCTCTGTATATAATGGTCCAATGTAGTCTCCTTCACAATTGCCGACCACGTTTTGAAATATTCAATCACAGGAAAATTCAAAATGGCCGCCGTGAAGACAACAAAAAGTTGACTATCGTATTTCTTAAAATAGGAGGCGTAGAAATTGGCTCCTGATCTTATTCTATTCCTACCGTCACACATTGTAGAAATACCAAGTTTCACCTCAAAATCTTTGAAATTTGCTGATTTATGGGCAAAAAGCCGTTTTTTCGAGCATTTTTACGTTTTTCACAATATCTCAAAGAAGAAACAAGATATTTCGAGACTGTTCAAAGAGCTTCATCAACAATTAATTACGTCTAAATATGGTGATTTGCAAGACTCCAGGGTGATGTTTATGACTCAGGTATAATGCTCAATGCCATATGTTCGGAAAGTGGAAATTATTCTGCTTTTCTAGCGTTTCATTTGATACTATTCAGAAACTACGCGAAAAATTGTTCCAGGGAAGTTTTTTATGGGGGGGTATCCCTCTTGTGTGAACACCCTGTACAGTGACATTAACATTTAATAAATATTATTGTTTAATCATTATAGCAAACCTGGGATAAATAAAACACTTTCATAGCATTCTAGAATGAAATAGTTTTCATCATTAGTACAAACATAAACTTCCAAGTTAAACGACATGGAAAGCATAACTGAGAGATTAATAGCGACTCTGTGAAATTAAACCGGCCTTTAAATTTTTTTACGGGCCCTTAAGTCAATTCTCGAGAACCTTTTCTTTTCAAAAGATCCTAAACTTTTCAAAGGATCCTAAAATTTTAACGGTCGTTTAAATTTAACTGCTACTCTGGCCACCTACCAAATAGGTTTTATGATTTGATTTTTTTAAAGACCTTTAATTTTTACTGGTTTAACAATAAACATTGCCTGGGTTTTTGTTAGCAACTGGACAATTTTCAAAGTCTGTATCTCGGTCTGTATATTCTCGAACGCCCAAGCAGGGAACTATAAGAGACGTGTTTCGACCTTTTGGGTCTCATCAGTAAAAGCTCCAAGCAAGGACACTCGACAATATGCAGAAATGTCAAACCGAGACAAACTATAGCCAGTTCCAACGAAGTTCCATGAGCGAATTATCTTTATCATGCTCATAGTTCCCACGGAACAGCCAAGAGCATTGCCAGCTGCTTAAAGGCTGTTTGATTTCTACATGATTCTAGTGGGCTGCGATTCAGACCGCGATCGGCCGATGACGACCAGAAACACAGCCCACTAGAATCATGTAGAAATCAGACAGCCTATAGTTACTGTTGGCGCAATAAAGCTGTGTGTCCGGTGTGCTGTTCCACCGGACTACATATCTCATAGTCTAAGAGCTAGCGACGGATTTTTCATATCGTTTCAACAAAGCTACAATGTTGATTTCAACATCCCCCTAGACCTCCTGATGACCAGAACGAACCTTTCCCGGCTGGCAGCCGGGGCCTTTGGCCGTTATAGCTCTTTAAAGAAAGAAAAAATGTTTGGTAGTTGGATCGAAAAAGTTCGAGCGGAATGTCTGCCGCAGGAAGAAAGGGCGCGAGGTCCAGCAAGCCATGTCCAAAACGGGCCCGGGTTCGAGACCCACCAAATCCGATCTTTTTTTCTAAAGAAAATCGTTTCTTTTTATTTTTAAAGCAAACGTAATCCAAAATACTGATTCCCGAGCTGAGTCCTCACTGGATTCTTGACTTTTTTCCGATAATTGAGTAACGCCTTCTCGAATTTTTCTTGTTACTTTTTACACGGACTAGGTACTTAACAAGCGAACGCTATACTGAATTATCCGAAAAAACGTAGGTGCGTGACCATGGTCACCCTTGGAAAAAGTGAAACTTGGAAAAACTGAGGTATGAGTCGAGGTATGAATCAATGAACAAATTATGTTCGAAGAGGTGTTCTTATTGTATTTGTGTTATTGAAATTGACATATTTGATAAGTAGATAAGATGAAGTATGATATCATTTATGTGCTCGCCACCGTACTTACATTGAGAATGTCACATTCAATTCAGGTAACATCAAACCAATCAAAAAATTAACACAAAATAAAGTCAAAAAATTATTTTTTAAAAGAAAAATTTGAGATTAAAACCGGTACCTGTATCGATAGAATCAGGTGATATATGGAGCATTAAACAACTTTTTGAGCTTTCATTATCGAATATTCCATTTCCCTTCTTGAGCCTGGCTCATCCACCCCTGCTAAATAGGTACATATGTATACAGGATGTCCCGGAATAAGTATTACTGAACTGTGCCCTACCCTTTTTCACCCTATTTTTGACCTCTATAAATTACTCCCGCTGAATTTTGATTAGAGGCTAAGTTTTGCGAGATATTTGGGATTGAAACATTACAAAACATCTTGAAATCGTCACTTTCCTGGGTCTAAAAATTAAAATTAAAGAAAACCCATGATCCGTCAACTGAAATGGGTTCTCTGGGCGTTTTAAGTTGATAAATCATCATTTTCGCTGAGAAACATGGAGTTTTTCAGGAAAAAAAAAACAATTTGGGCCTTGAAAAGTGGCGATTTTGTGATGTTTTCTAATGTTTTGAACCCAAATATCTTGAAAATGAAGCCTCAAATCAAAATTTTGCAAGAGTAACTTTTTTTCTTAAGAACGCAGAATTCAAAAAATTTGAAAGGTTCCCAAAAATATTCAGGGAGGTAAAAAATATGGGGAAAGAGGGGGGGTATCCCCTATTATCTTCGCCCCTGAAAATGTCTGATGAAATTCGTTATTATTGTTCAATGAAGACCTGTCTTGATAAACTTTGGTTTGAATTTGAATAAAATCGGCTGAACGGTTCAAGAAGTATGCAAAAAACTGTTTTAAAAAAACAACTTTGAAGCCTGTATCTCCGTTATTAAACGTTTGGGAGGGTATGTTTATCAACAAAAGTCCCATTATTTTCCAATTTTCTATCTCCCTGTGAGTAACAGTGAAACCTACTAACCCAACCTACTAACAGTGAAAACAAGCGACACAACACATTCCTCCCCTTCTTCCATTTGCTGGGACGGCACTGGTAATAACCCCAAGGTCACTTATTCGTTACATGATTTCGTTACGAAGCAAATACGCCTTCATCTGTGGTTCTGCTTTTAGTTCTCTGTTGTGCTCTGGACGAGCGATAAGAAGTGTTTCATTCCAAAAAAAATCGGATTTGGTGGGTCTCGAACCCGGGCCCGTTTTAGACGTGGCTCGCTGGACCTTGCGCCCATTCTACCTGCTGCGGAAATTCCGCTGTAGTGCGGGCGCTAGGAGCCAAAATCGGGATGAACTTTGCAAATGGTGATGAAAGCATGAAACTCGGTACACAAACTCTAAATCAGCCCCTCTTTCAGATAAGAGGTGGAGTGTGGAGCCACGCCGAATTTTCTCCGGAAGGGGGCTCGGGGGGCTCCTGAAAGTCGAAAGTGCTAGTACTTCCACCAAACCGCATATCGGTTCGTTTTATCAATAAAAAAGAAAACTTATGAACATATAGTGAACATTGACGGCGTTTATCGCCTTGGCCCGGGAATTCTTCATTATGAAAAAAAAGTTCTTCAGCGGATCACAATAATTAGTTGTTTTTTATTTTCACCTACAAAGAATTAATAAGGAGATGTGCAACACGTTGATTCCAACAAACTCGTATCCCCTGAATTCGTTTGTGGAGTCCAAATTTTGATGGTGTATCCTCTTGAAGAGGGACATTCCAAAGAGTAAGCTATTTTCAACATTAAGTTCAAACACAATTTTTTCAATGTTCTGAATTGAATATACCTACTGAATTTCTCCCAGCAAAACATACCCTGAACCCAGGGCCGGATTAAGCCTTATTTGAGCCTTAGGCTATAACATTTTTAGGGGCCCCCAACAAACATTTTCAAATTTGTTTCTTGCATACCTACCTACTTACATACGACTATACGAGCATAGCATACCAAGGCGGCACACTGACGTCATAATGCCGTCCATTTTTGGTCGTAGACCGTCGACGACGTCATGGGCCCAATAGCGTACGGACAAACGACGTCATGCCCGGGACAAAAATATGACGTCGTCGTGGAACGTCACAGGGACGTCTCCATTGGTCATTGGTAATCAAAAAATATTCTCAATTTGGCTCCAGCAGGTTACTTATTTCAAAGTACCTACTTAAAAACCAAATTTTCTTACTTGAATAATTCATATAGGGTAACTCATTGATTAATTACCTACCTTTCTTTCTGTAGAAAGGAATTTAGGTATAGGTACCGCATTAACCATGGTATAGGTACCATTTATATGATTCAACTTTCATTCCACGATCCTTTAAATTTTCAAACAGAATAAGTGTCGGAATGCATCAAGTTCAAATAACCCTCCTTAATTGTGGTCCGCGGTTCGATCAACGAACGGATGGCTCGGCTATGCTCGTCGATTCGATGCCGGACGACCGCCAATCCCGGCAATTTCCAGCCTCGCGGGTCGCGGCGCAGCCATCACGCACGCCGTCTTTGCTTAGTAACGCCGTCTTTGCTTAGTAACGCCGTCTTTGCTTAGTAACTGCATCAGCATCATTCCGGCTTCTCTTAGTAAGACGTAACCGCCATAACCGTGTTTTCACTGTTTTCTATCCCTGGCGTTGTGGCCGTTGTGTTTTCTGCTTGGATCTTGGATGTGTGTCCTGTGTTAATTTTTTTATTACTTCGTGGGGTGTAGTACTTACTCATCAGGTGTGCTCAGTGCCAACCTATGCACTTGCCGTTGTTTTGTTGCCACCATCCCACCTGTTGGTTTTCAAGGTGAGTTAACAATATTTTATTGACCTATAGTCTTCACAATATCTGATACCTTGGTGGCGGCCCTCTTCTTATCCTAAACATCGTATCCCTTTCAGATGATAATAATAATGACTTTTGTTGGCGTTGAGTTTAGCAACGATGGAGGTATTTCCATTGCCCTCTCTGCTTGGCTCACCCCTTTAAAAAAGAAATATACTGGCCACCAATGTCAACAACAAAAAAGTTCACCGAATTACTGCAATCAGGAAGAGATCCACCGGAAGACGACAGTTGGAAATTGCACAGTTTGAAGCGTACATTTTTTGAAACGAGAAACGGGTATGTATTATCAAGAAGTAAAATAATGTGTCGTATTATACTATTTATACTGGTACCATGGTACCAATTTCAATTATTTATTGCTACCTTTTCAAATTTAAGATGACTACGTATGAAACCGCTACTAAACGGATTGAAAAAGCAGAAGATACTTCCAATTTGGAAACAACTGATGCAGATGTAATAAGTACGGGTCAAAGTTCGCAAAATAAGAGAGTAAGACGACCTAAAAGAAAATATTCTGAAAGTGAAGGTGATCAGCTGTCCGACACAGAACAGAATATTATTAAAAAAAAAACAGATAGCAAAAAAACCACTTCCCAGGCCACCACGAATTGACAGTAAGAATGGAGGTATTTTCAAATGTATTAAAATTGTTTGTTGTTAATTTATTATTCATATTATTTTTATAGGTTTTGATTCATCAGTTGGAAGGAGGGTTGGAAGTTCATGTAGCCAGCCAGTACAGCATGTAAGAGGTGAGAATCACCAAGTAAATTATTATAGTTATAGATTGTGCACACAGTATTCACGCAAGAATTGCCCCTCCCCCCCCCCCGTTCCTACTTAAATCTTTATTTTTAAGATCATTTGAACGGGCAAAGTCTTTTTTTAACGGAATGCTTTATCACCATTGATGGAATGGTCAAGAAATCCAAGGTACCTTTGACGGTTTCTGAAATATTTTGAAAAAACTGAAAATTTCTAATTTCAAAAATCATTTGTAATTTTTTTACGATTATAGGTATTGATTTATAATTTGGTATTTTGGCATTGTTTCATAGGAGAAATCTAGTGATGTCAATTATTTTTTCCTAGGCTTACTAGTTTCAGAGATATGATAGTAAACTTTTGTTTTTCTGATGGACACCATATTGGATTTTAGCATACAGGAACTCGCTTTTTTATTACTTTTCAATTGATGTATCATAACCTCACTTTTCAACTCGATAATAACTCGATTTTTTCTTGCTCCAGTCCAGCTCACTGTAGTTTTTGTTGCCTACCCCAAGCAACAAATTAGGGCCAAATTAGGTTAAAATCTACCTCACTATTGGTCAGCGACCAATTTTCAATAGGTCGGATTTACGTTTAATCGACGTCGAATTCAGGTAAGTGGGGAAAAATAAGTGGGTAATGTAAACGTCGAAAATTGGGCACATAGGTCGATTTGACTTATAGGTCAGATACCCTGTTAGTCGGCTGAACCTAAAATAAGTTACATTCTTGGTAACAATAAATAATTTGAGACCTATTTTTACTAATTTGTGACCTGTGTCTTACAAGACTTGAATAGGTATTATTATCCACTATGGTATTATTTTGGGTTTTCCTGACTTATAGTTGGTCATACGACTTTAAAAGACATTAGTGCACAATAGTGTTGTTGATGTTACCATAGTGAATGAGTTTCATGGCGGACCTCCGTCCTTCATAGCAAAATATACCTACCTACCTATAGCACGAAACATTTTGCGAACTTAGAGACTCCTCCCTGGTCATAATATTCACACGAAGGAAATATTTTTGAAAAATGTGCCTCTTGCACCTCCAAATATTGCAATGCGCCTTGGAAAAATCGATTTTTTGCAGAACTTGCGGAAATAACAGCTTAATTTTTTTTTGGTCAATCACAGTTTAGAGCACTAAAATGTTGATATTAAGCTCTTAAATTGAACAGTGTTTCTTAATTACACTTTTTTTGCCTGGTGCCTGGCAAAAAAACAAGTAATTAAGGGAATAAAAAAATTACAGAACAGCTTTTATCGTAATGGCGGACGTGGAACCTGCTGGAGTAAGATGGCGTGTCTGGTGATATTCCGAAATTTGGCTTTCAGGGCAAATTTACCATTGTTTTTTACTTATAGGGAAAATTTCCCTTCGAACAGGGCAAAATTTCTTGACATTCGAACTTTGAAGTCAAAATTGACCTAATTAGGTAAATTTTACCTCATAGTCTACTCATGGTTTTTTGTTGTTATCGACTTCAGAGTCAACTTTCCCTAAATTACCGATTTGGACCAAATTTCAACTATGAAGACTACAATTTTAAATTACGCGCTCAATAAATCGGAGTCGGAGAGCGATGCTGGTATGTCGATGTCCGCCATTTCTGACGAAAGCGGAGTTGGATTTTGAGCCGCGCCGGTGACACTTTTTTTTAATAGGCGATAGTAACCTGCGGTGTGCCTATACAGCTTAAACTTCTTACTTGGAGGACATTTTCTGCTTTGCACTATTTCACAGCACAGCACAGCAGATACTGGTAACACTGACAAGAGATGATCTGCATGAAAAACTCCAAACAACAAAGAGCCAGCTCATGTTCTGCTGACCTCAAAAGCCACATAAGACGGATTTCCTTTAAAGTTCACTATAATGGTACTTTCGCCCTCTTTTTGACCAGTGTTCCTTAATAAGTCAATTTTTATAGTAATTCTGACTTCAAAGGCAAATGTTCAAATTGAATAGGTCCGCTTTTTTACTAAAATAACCCTTGTTATTTACCATGACCTGTAAGGCATTGTGTAAAGTTGAAAATTACCAAATTTGGACTAGTATAAAGAGGTTATTCATAACCAGACTTTGAAGTTAAAATTAGGGTAATTTCGAAGTAATTGCGACTACCGTTGATAGCTTAAATCAACCTCAGAGGTAAAATGGACTTCAACGGCGAAAGTCAAGCGAAAATGAACAAATTTTTGCCCTAGATAATGCCTTATAGATTTTAAAGAATTTGAAGGCATTTTTTAGGTGGAATCTAGGTAATTTTCTGTCATTATGTCGAAAGAAATTATTTTTGAAACCTTTATTTTTCTTTCAACAATTCCAACAGGGGTAACTCGTAAGGAGTGGGTGAGGCGGGAGTGATTATTCGGATGAGGAGCCTCGTACAATTGTGGTCGAACTTCACAGGTAAGTTTACTGTTAGTTTGACCTAGGAATTGTACTTCGGCTCCTCATCCTCTAATCACTTGATTAGACAACTTGTAGATCTTCAAAGAACTTATATTGTTGTAAACGAAAAATAAAGTGTGTACAAGATGGGAATAAACATCAGTAAATCCCAGAAGAAAATCAAAACGTGAAAAAATATTAATCAATATTTTATGTCAATTCATCAAAATTGCATCGACAACACGGTTGTTTTAATTCAAAACAGGCCGATTGTAAAATGTTTCGAAAACTTTGGATTTTTCAGTCCAGCCAGCCAATTTTCTTATCTCCTCGACTGGTACTCCTCTGCGATACGCAGCGGAGGTAGAAGCATGCCGCGTCGAGTGAGAGGTGTACAAACTAGTGTCAACTCCCGCGGCCTGGAGAGTGCACTTAACCCAGCGCGAAATTGTCTGGGAAGAAGCTCTCTTGTGAGGGCTCGACCATGTAACAAAAAGGTAATCCTCTTCTTGACGGATTGATTCTGTGGCCTTGATGTAATCAAGAACACATGACGCCACACATAGCTCGGGTTGATCCTTGAAGAACTTGAAGGTGAAACTCGGGTAGATGCCGGTCTTGATGCTTGTTTTGATAGGATCTGTGATCATGATTCGAACCTCTGAAGGACTTGTTCGGATATCCTTCAACTTGATCACACTCAAGGTCTGAACTCTGTGGGTAGTTGCCAAAGCCAACAGAGTGACTACCTTTGAAGACAGCTTCCTTAGGGAAAGCTCTTCGTGAGGGAACATTTTCCTCAAGAACGCCAGGACCGGTGCGGGGTCCCATGTACTGATATATTTTGGTTTCATGGGCCTTAGCCTTTTTACACCTTTCAAGAACCTCTTCAAGTTTTCGTCATTTCCAATATCTTCTGCACAGATAAGAGCCAGAGCGGATCTGTGTGAGTTAAAAGTTCCAAATGTGTGAACTGATCCCGACAAAAGATATTGGAAAAACTCCATTACTTGAAGAGATGAGGCTTGATAAGGATCTATGTTGCGATCTCCACAATACTCCCACCAGCGTCTGTACGTTGTTTGGTACTGCTTCAAAGTTGAAGCGCTGATTGATTGGATCATTGTGGAGATCGATGTTTCGGGAATACCCTTATTCAAAAAGGCTTTCCTGATAATACTCCTACCATCAGGACAAGGGTTTTTGCCAGTGGATGGGTCTGCCTGAAAGGAGAGGTCAGCAATGATTTTTTCGGTCCCAATTTTAAAGGGTCCCTTTTCAATAGTCGATGAAAAATGGGGTACCATGGTTGCGTCGGCCAGTCTGGCACCACCACAATTCCTTCTGCTTCATCCGAGATTATCTTATTTAGTACTCGAAGAACTATTGAAAAGGGAGGGAAAGCATAAAAGAAAAAATCAGCCCAGGAAATAGTAAACGCATTAACAACCATCGAGTCTGGGTCTTTGAACCAGGAAACGTATAACTCACATTTGCGATTAATTTGCGAAGCAAATAAATCTACGGTAGGAGTACCGAACTGAGCTGTTATACTTGCAAAACTTTCTTGGGAGAGTTCCCATTCAGTCTCTGTGGAGATAATCCGTGATTCTCGATCAGCTTCCACATTATCCTTTGAATTAATGTAGGATGCCACTATCCAAAGGTCCCTTTCCTCGCACCAACGCCAGATTATTCTGGCCATGTCAGCCAAGTTTGGATATTGGATGCTGCCCATCCTATTAATGTAGGCTATGGCGGTTGTATTATCAACTCGCACCAAAATATTACAAGATCTTCGATCTTTGGCAAAACACTTCAAACCATAAAACACTGCTTGGAGCTCTAAAAAATTGATGTGTTTTTGTTGGTCTGTGGTGTTCCACCAACCATGGGAACTTTGACCTTCACTGAAACATCCCCAACCAGATAGTGAGGCGTCAGTAAAAATTTCCATCACAAAATTTTCCTTCCGAATTTGGTTGTGGACTCCCTTCAAGTTTTCCTTCCACCACTTCAAGTCTGTCTTGACGGAAGAGTTCAAAAACATTCTTGCATCGAAATTACCATGAGATTTTCGAAGGGCCAAAAATTTCTCTCGCTCAAACACTTTGGTATACAACCAGCCATATTTCGTGGCTGGACAGATGGATACTAACATACCAATAAACTGGGCAAACTTACGTATCTTGCACGTATTCAAATTTTCAAATAAATTAATCATTTGGAAAATTTTTTGTTCTTTACTCGAAGGCAGAGAGATAGATAAATTCTCACTATCAAAAACAAAACCCAGAAAAGTTTGGCGCTTTTCCGGTACCAGTCTGCACTTGTCTTTGTTCAAAAGAAAACCGAGCGAAACAAGTAAATTTTTCGCAATAGAAACTTTTTCTGCGCAAAGCTCGATCGATTCAGCAAAAAGTATAAGATCGTCCAGGTACATGGCGCAAAGAATATTTTTGGACCTGAGAAATTGACAAATTGGTTTTGTCAATTTTGTGAAAACAAAGGGAGCCAGGGACAAACCAAACGGCAAGCAAGTGAACTCGTACAGTTGATTTTTAAACTCAAAACGGAGATACTTCCTATGGGTTTCGTGAATCGAAATCTGATAGTATGCATCTTTCAAATCGATTGTACACATGTAAGAATCTTTTGAAATGATTTTGGTTACAGTGCGGTAATCCTCCAGCTTAAAATGTGGAGGATTGAGAAAAGCATTGAGCTTTTTCAAATTCAAAATGAATCTTTTCGACCCATCTGGTTTTTCCACAAGGAAGTACGAAGAGATAAACTGCTCTTTACATGGTTGACAGGGCATAATTGCACCTTGATCAAGAAGCTTATTTACAGCCAGTTGCAGGTCTATAACCTGACTTTTTGAGTCAATGCGAGGTGCAGGAGGAGATGTTTGAACGGGAACTCGTGAAAAAACTATTTTATAGCCTTCCACCCAGCTCAATAGCAGTTTGTCTGCGGTTATTACTTGCCAAGCATGAAGATAGGACTTTATCCTACATACTTGCAGCTGCCTTAACGATGTCGTGTTCTTGTCCGTTGGCGTCCTGGACGTGAAGTTTGGTAGGAATTCAGGTAGAGGGGTCGCCCTGTCGACCTCGGCTCCCTCGGCGACCGGGTCGGGCCAGACGTGTTTAAATTAGTACGGCTTGTTTGACTTTGTTGTTGTTGCTGCCCTGAAACAGCGCTGGAAGAGGAATAGTTAGTTTTCCCCCCTCCTTTTTTCTTATAAAAGCTCTGAGTAACCGGTTGCTGTTTCACCAGTTCTTTACCAACTTTTTCCAGGGATTTTGCCGATTTTACCTGTTCACTCAGGCCACTTCCCAGCAAGAATTCATCCATTGCGGGTTGGCTTTTGTTTACCACAGCTTTTACCTCTGCGGCCAAGTTGGGTAAGACAGAATGTTTGCGAATGAGTGACACTTGAAAGAATGTGTCCGCCTCAATTCGCACGGAATCTCCCACGAGTTTTAAAAGAGAATCTTTAAAACTCTTGTCGCAAGCCTTATTATCAACTAGGGATTTGATTACCTGCGCTTGGGCCGCTATGCTAGCCAATAATTGGCTTTGTACGGCGGAATGGTAAGTGTCGGATTTTACATCAACACCTTTCACAGACAACAACTCAGGATTGAGTGTTGGTGGCTTCAGTTGGGACTCGGGCATTTTATAGGTTTCTAATAAACCGGCCCTGGTGTCCTTAGAGAGCCCTTCCAAAGTTACCTTTTTTCATGCAGCAAGCAGCTGCTGATGGATGGGGAATATTGGTGTTTCGGGTTCCTTCTCGGTACCCAGAGTGTGGAGGATGTCTTCCGGCAGCTCTTCGTTGTTGTCAATTATCAGCACATCCTCCGACTGAGGTGCTCCTGGTGTGGCATGCACTACAGTCCTTCCTTGCGACAAGGGAGCCGAACCAGCATTTTCTGCTTCGACTTGTGTTCGTGGAGAGCTAGGTCTCGACCCACTGGCCAGGGAGCTCCGGCTCGACCTTGACCTTTGTGACGGGGAGCAATGACTCGACCTCGACACCTGTGATTGGGAGCGTTGGCTCATCAACCGGGACACATCCCTGGACCGGCGGGATGGAGATGGGGAGCGTCTGCTCGACCTCTGTGTCCTTTGCGGAGAGCTCCGGCTCGACCTCGCTCTGTGATGCGGGGAGTGACGACTCAACCTCGACTTCCTTGATGGGGAACGGGGGCGGGCAGACGAACTCGAAGCGCTTTTCCTTCCCTCGGCGCGTTCCTTTTCCAACTTCTCGATGCGCTTCAAAAGTTCTCTGCGGGAGCAGTCCGGTTCGCTAGAGCGTGACCTGGACTTTCTCCTGTGCTTTCGCTTCCCCATTTCAAAAGTGGTGAAGATTTTCTCGCTTTTCTGAAACAAAATTTGATTAGAATTTTGTTAACCTAAAAAGTACGCGTTTATGCGGGAACGCACAAAATAGCAATGACAGATAAGTTACCGACAGTGCCGACGTTGAGTTTGTAGAGATGGGTGCGTTACGGACGCATGAGGCACAGCTAGAGATGGGAATAAATCGCTTTAAAATATGTGCGTGGAACAAAGCAAAAGGTGCTACTACAAGTTGTCTAATCAAGTGATTATTCGGATGAGGAGCCTCGTACAATTGTGGTCGAACTTCACAGGTAAGTTTACTGTTAGTTTGACCTAGGAATTTTTAACTTCCAAAAACTTTTTGAAGTCGATGGTAAATTTAGGGTTTTCGCAAGGTTAAATCTTGGTAATTTTTGATTTAAATGATGACTTTGTGGAGCATTTGTCATATAAGGAAAATTTTATGTCAAATTCATGCATATTTCGCCTTCTTTAAGTCAATTTGACTTAAGTTTGGTAATTTGGCCCTAAATTGCTGCTTGGGACATGTGTGAACATGTGACTTCAATCGAAAGGAAATCAGAAAGATAAAAGTCTTGTGACCCAACTGGCCATGTTATTTTGAACAAAGCAAAAATGACGTTATGGTACGCTGTTTAAAAGACAATAAAAAAGCATGTTAAAATATGCCAAAATCCAATGTACCGTTCATAAGAAAAACAAAAGTTCACTTTCATATCTCTGAAACTAGTAGGCATATCAGGAAATAATTGACAACACTAGATTTCTCCTGTCAAACAATGGTGAAATATCAAATTTCAAATTAATATCTATGAACGTAAAAAAGTTACAAATAATTTTTAAAATACAGAATTTTCAGTGTTTTCAAAATATTTCAGAAACTGTAGATATCTTGGACTTCTTGACACTTGCAGAATGGCCATCAAATAGCGCTACTTTTCTGTAATTTAACTGACCCCATAGCTTTTACCGTTCTCAAGATACCAATGTTGAGCTGAATCATCGCGGACACCCTGTACATCTCGATATACATAATAATTATAATGTTGTTTCTGTTAGGGTTAAGTCCTCTTCCCCTGCTCCATGGAATGTTGGGGAAACACCTCTATCAACTACAGTGACTCAGTCACCCACAGTTATCAATGAAAACTTCGGCCAAACTTATTTTGAGGAAAATTATACAGGTACGTACTTATGCCCAACTCCTTGTAGTTTTTGAAGTTTGCTTCCATGCTCAATTTTTTGAAGTTTTTTTCTACATAAAACCGATTTCTCGTATTTCGCTATAATACATATAGGGTGATTAGTGATTACGAAAGGTCATTATACCTAGAAGGTGTAGAAGGTAAAAGGTGTTTACACATTTTCCTGTTGATCAATTTTCTAAAGGGAAAATCACACTATGTTTAAGAAAGCTTCGAAGATATCGCAAAAAAATGAGAATTTCGTTTTCAGTCTCTAGACTGTATTTGACAGAAATGTCATACAAACTGTCATGAATGACATATTGTAATTAGAAAAAAACTTCAATAAAAAATGCAACAGTTCTCAATATGAGGCTCAACAGTTGCTTGTCTTTCATCTTATGAGTCATTGAAATGTCAGTGTTATATTGGGATTTCTTGTAAAAATGTGCATGTATAATAGGCGTCTTCCAGGCTTCAGCCACAAGCCCGGATTTACTCTCAACTGTACAGTTTCTGAAGAACACTTTTACGCTTGGACACCTTTTTTTTCTGAAAGACGTTTTACAATTGACATCTACCCCCACTATAAAAGCGTGAAACTGATTTTTCGGTAGGTGCATCAGTCTGGAACGTCCGGAACGGTTCGGAGTTACTTTGGGCGCCTGCCTGGAAAGCACCTAAATATCTTACTTAAAAATGCTTAGCTTCATTGGTTTTCAATCAAATTTTTTTTAATAAAATTGCCCTTTTATTAATCGCAATATATTTAAAGCTGTTGTTAAAGATAAGTGCAATTTCTGTTCAGATCATTGATCAGCAGGAAAATGCGAAACTCTTTTCTAATTGAACCGACTTATTCAGTTGTATAATGTATGATTGTTGTTTCCAGAATATAGCCCTTCTACTTTTCCTATCGTGAACCTACCTCATCTGTCAGCTGCAGCAACTCGCCCAGCAGCAGCCACTTGCTCATCTACAGTCCCTCGCTATGGTACACCTACTCGCCCAGCTGCAGTTGGTAACGAAAACTTAGAGCAAACTTTTGAGGAAAATCATACAGGTGAGTACACATTGTTATAACAACAATAAAACCTGAACTTTTTTTTTTAGTTTCAAGACAAAAAGAAAATAAGTCTATTGCCGATTTAATAAAAACTGTGATTGAACAAAATAACCAAATTCTGAACTGGATCCGCAAACAAGATCGTGGCCAAAACAACAGCACATCATATACTTTACCTGATGATATAGGAGTTAATCTTCCTTTAAATTCAGAAAATGACTTGCAACATTTAGAAGGATACATTGCTGAGAAAAGTAATTTTCTTGCTTTGGTATGTATTTTGCTGCCCCTTTCATGAAACAGTTAAAAATTGAAACTTTTTACAGTCGTCATATTTCTCAACACTGGGAGGCCGAGACTCCACTGCACATACAAACTCGATTTTAAAGTATGTTCTGTCACTCTCCCTTGCCGCCAATTTGAATTTTTATGGAAAACCAGGCCAAAAGAAGGCTTTCCAGGATTTAAAATTAAAGGACCTCATCATTCGTAAGGTTTTCAATGTTTTCAACATAATGTGACCATGTGACCTAATGTTCTGAACATTTCTTAGGTGCCGTTAGAAAAACATCACCTGAAGTCACAGAGAGAGAGATTGAAAACAAAATCAAAGTTTGGCTGAAGCATGCACCAGAAAAGCTGAAGAGAGAGAGAGAAATAATGTCAAGCCGTAAGAAAAAACGGTAGTTTCTAAAAGACAGTTATATCGCAGAGTGGCAGCATCGAATTTAAATTTATTTTCATGTACTAAATTGCCTGTAAATGTAAGTCCACCAGTTGATTTATGTTCGAATGTTGTGTTAGATAAAGATGAACATTTAGATTTAGTAGTAGTTGATAATGCTTGCAATGATCTCACTTCATCAAATAATGTTCCTATTCATACAAGTTTTGTTGAAAGTAATGGAAATGAAACCCAACAATTTTCTGCAAATGTAACCCTAAATGAAAATAGCGATGGCTTCTTTGACAATTACTCAATTTCTAATGACATGTCCTCAAATGAATTGACTTCTGCGCCCATTAATTTGCGTAATGAATTAGCAGATTGGGCAGCAACAAGGTATGTTAAACGTACTGTGGTCACCCACCTGTTACACATTTTGCACCCATATCATAGTATCAGTTGCCTCTGGATAGCCGTACATTGCTGAAAACACCAAGACAGACTACAACAAAATCTTTATCGAACGGTGATTATTGCCATTTTGGGCTAAGTAAATGGTTTAAAACTCAAGTTAATGTCGTTGCCAAATTCGTTTTCTCAATGTGGTACTATATTTATTTCGTTTAACATTGATGGACTTCCGATTTTTCATAAAGGTCACAAACTTCAACTTTGGCTCATTTTGGCTCTAGTGAAAAATGTCCAGTTTGAACCCTTTGTAGTTGGCTCTTTCTTAGGAGAAGGCAAATCTGATCCATTGTCAGAATATTTAGAAGATTTTGTAAAAGAATTACTAGAGCTACTTTTTACAGGTATCAAAATCAATAATAATTTGATAAAAGTTGAAGTTCACAGTTTCGTATGTGACGCGCCTGCACGGGCCTACTTAAAATGTGTAAAACTGCACTCAGGTTATGCCTCTTGTGATAGGTGCGAAGACTATGGGGAATATCATGGACGGGTAATTTTCCGGAGTTCGTCCTCCCAAAACAGAAATTATGGATCATTTCGTGCTCAACGTGACCAAGAACATCACCAGGGAGAATCGCCTTCGTTAATTCTACCGATAGATATGGTTTCCAAGTTCCCCATAGACTATATGCATGAAGTCTGTTTGGGGGTGATGAAAAAATTTGGACGGGACGACCTAGTCAAGTTAAACTCCATCGTACTACTGTACAATCTATATCGGTTAAAATTGCAACAGAAAAGGTTGTGGTTTGGGCTACCTACCAGACTGGAAAGCTACAGAATTCAGATTATTTTTACTGTACACGGGGCCGATTGTTCTGCATGGTGATGTTGACTTGGCCGTATACGAGCATTTTATGTTATTTCATTGTTCAATTATGATCCTTCTTTCTAAACGACATAATCAACATTTTGGGATCAGTTTAGCACGGCAATTTTTGAATTTGTTTGTGGAGCATAGCGTGAACATCAACGGCATTGAATTTTTGGTTTATAATGTACATCTGCTAATACATTTGGCAGATGATGCCGAAATTTACGGACCTTTAGATACAATTTCGGCATTTTCTTTTGGAAATTACCTCGGACATTTAAAATCATTGGTTCAGTCTCCCAATAATCCATTGCAACAAATCCATAGACGTCTGAAAGAAATTGAAATTGCACAATATGACAATCGTGATTTAAAGTCTCTTGAAGATCCAGAATACAATCTTCTTCATTTTTCTGGGCCAATATTACCGAACTTCGATTGTAAGCAATATAAAAAGCTGCGTCTTAGAGATTTTCAGTTTTCTACTTTTGCACATTCAGAGGCAAATTGTTTTTGTCTTACAACACAAGGATTAGTAGTAAAAATACAAAATATAGTAGTTGCCATCAGTGATAAAGCATGTTACATTTTAGAAAACCGATTTAACACTTATAGTTCGTTTTCTGAATACCCCTTAGACTCGAAAAAGTTTAATATTTATAAAGTACAAAATTTATCTCAAAACCTTGAATTATGGCCAAGAGATGCAATTGTATCTAAATGTATTGTTTTCCCATTTATTCAAACGTCGTGGGTGTCATTACCATTACTTCATCATCAACTTCATCCCATTATTGTATATTGTTCTTGTAGTGAAGTATTTTTAATAAATTTTCACAAAAACGCCCAAGTACGTCATTTTTGTTGGAAAGGAAACGTCATTGGTACGTCAGTTTGACGTCTCAGGTAACGTACTAGATTGGTCACCAACTGACGTCGCTGACCAAAAATTGACGGCATTATGACGTCATTGTGCCGCCTGGGTAGGTCACTAGAAGCGTTGCTCAAAGTGAGATCTCCCCCGAATGTCATGAATAAGACAGGAAGGCCATAACGAAAGGCTCATCCCTTACGTACGAATCATTTTATTAAGGTATAAATTATAATAATTCATAAATCGCCTTCAGCAAAAACAACGAGGTGCCACAGGAAATGCTGAATGCTGCAAGGGCGGCACAATTCTTAGTTCATAACCGCCGTGGTATGCCGGGTTCACCAAGCACGAGGAAACGAGAGCATCAATCCGATTGGACGACTAAGTTCCCCATCGCCTATAAATCTGGAAGAACCCATAGCCTTTTATCGAATTCATTCATTTTTTTTGCGTCTAAATTAATAATTAATTGTTAATTTTATTATTATATAAAACTTTACCGTGTTCTCTTCCAAACCTTCCACCCTGCTTGCAATCACCAGCCCCCAAGAAAGTCAGGAAGGGTCAACCTTAACCCTTCCCGACAATACCAAAGTAGGTATGGTAGGTTCACTTGTACTGTGACTCTAGATGGCTGGGCAAATTTTCTACTTTAGCATTACAATAGCAAGCCTACAGGCTTGCCGCCTTTTCACCTGGTGTAAAACTGACTTCTCTAGAAGTGAAGTTATATTTCTTATCAATTTGATATTACAATCTTGGAGAACTGACCTTGTCATACGTGGAAATGCGACTAGAGGGGCGAAGAGCTGTATTGTGACGTAGGCGGCGATCGAGCGCGCGCTAATCAAGTGAGGAGACAGAGGTACGAAGGATTACGGAATGAATGGATGAGGAAGAAGGTGATAGGTAATTGATGAGTGCGAAAGGTGAAATGCAGAGTGTGCTGATATAGGTAAGCTAGTATTGTACGGTATAGGGAAACATATAATAATTATGACACTCATGTGACTTATTGAGAGAAGAGGAGCTAACCCCCTACACCCTATCAAGACCCTAAAGGGCATAGGGCCCAGTAGGCGCGACATGGTGGAGGCCTTCCATCAATTTTTGAACGAAAGTAAGATCTCGCCCTTTTCTATGCCAGCCAAGCGAGGAAAAAGGAAAAAAATCTGTTGCGGGGCGACACAAAACTTTCCCGGCGGTATCCAGAGACGTCAGTAATGATTTTGATCGAAGTGTCCCTTCGGGAGGGGGCGATTCGATTTGGAAATTGATGTAAAAATTCTATTCAGTCGAGCGTTTAGCGAGCATCCTGCATCCATTGTTGAGCGGACAGAAAAAATGACAGGTTAGGTCAGTTTTCCAAGGTGATGAAATGATCCAAAAGGTAGAACTAGGTAGCTAACTGTTGTGATATCTCAAAAATGCAATGCTGGTTCCTTATTGAAATTTTTGTTCCTACTTCAGATATGATGATGAAATTACAAAAACTTGATTGAAAACTTTCACTGCATCTGTGTGTCAAATTTCAACTCTATATTTTCAATTTAGAGCTTGGGCAGACAAACCCAGACCCAATGTGCCACCTGAGGGCTCCCGATCAAAATCATCCACCCAAAGTCTAATCAGAACATTCCAGGCTGAACTTAGGCCTCCGTACCTGATTTCGATTCGATCGGATCAATAATTCGGTAATTATCGTGACAGAACCGCTTAATTTGTACGATCGCATGAGTGGTTTTATATTTTCAGGAGGAAAATTTCCGGGAAATTGGAGAGAAATTATTGGAAAATGTTCAAGAACCAGTTATCTATTCTCAAAAAAAAAACAATTCCAAGAAATCTGTTCACGGAATAAAGAGTTGGAAAATTTGCAGTTTTTCCAGAGAGGAAAACTCGGCAACTGTTGATCCGATTTCGAAAATTTTTCCTCCAAAAATTAGCTCAATCTTTTCTTCAACTTTTATTCACAGCATGTCTGCACCTAAAATTAATATCTCGTGGGGCCTACCGCATGCAGAAGTTTGTATTGCGTTTTTCTCAAATTCACGGAATGTGCAAATTTCATTTTGAAAAAATTACAGTCGGAAAACCGAAACCGTGTCAACTTTGAAAATAGACCTGCACGACGCTCAGTACAATATACTTTCGATATCAGTTGAAATTTACAAAAAAAGTCGATCCCCGAGCAGGAATAAATTTTTGAGTGGAGTCCTGCTACAAAAGCGAGTCGTGCTGGTCGAAACACCGGCGAGAGCCTCCTGAGTGGCAACGGCCAGGAGAAATTTCGAAAATTCATTACGCTCAACTGGAGAATGGTGGAGAACTGCAACTGCGGCCTCAATTTGACTTTTTTGTTGTGTTGCTACCTGCCAAATCTGGTTCCAATCCATCGGATAGATTTTGAATAGAATAATTAATTGGTAAAGTTTTGAACTTGACATTTTTTATTTTATTAACAGGGCAATGTTTCCAACTGTTCTGAATACAGTTTTTCAAGGGCTCTCAAATGACATATTGCAAGTCAAGTTTCGTGGGATATAGCTTCTGACATTTGATGATAGTGACAGTTGGGTTTGACAGATGACAGCCAAAAACTAATGGGCTCTTTTCAGTCCATTATTTCTAACCTAAATATAATAAAATAATATATGAACAAGTAGGTGAAACAGTAACGTTACCTGTTCACAAAATGCGGAATGTCAGTAGTAAGGTATACAACAATAACATGCAAAAAGAAATTTTTTGCAAAACAAGGAAGAATACATTTTCTCATTAGAAATAGTCTAATAATAATGATTTCGAACTTTGAAGACGGAAACTCTTGGTCGTGCTGATCCACCTGGTGCATATTATCGATCGGATATTGCACCACACTTCACGCAAATTCACTGCCCTCTGGCAAATCCTAGTAATCCTACAGCGGTCTGCCACGCGGGGGAATGAGGGCGCATTTTGCACTCACTCGGGTTCCGAATTATTCCGAACAGGGTCGTTTTTCCCACTGGCGGCTCTAGCATTTTCGAACAGGGGGTACGGTTCACCGACCAGGCGCCCTTAAGGTAAGGGCTACAATCAAAATGAGCCCCATGCTTCTCTCCAGTGGCGTACCCAGATTTATGGACAAGGGGAGGGGGTTGAAGAGGTTTTGTGTATTTTTAAAAGATCGTCTCTGTACTGGACGGCCGCAGCCACTAAAAACTAGCGCCGCAGACGAAAATTTTTGGCCATAATATTGACAATAATAAACAGAAAAAAGGAGAGCCTCTCTAATTCATTTTGTTTTCTTCCCTTCGAGGCTCAGGCAAAACTCAAAAGTGCAAAACTATTCAAAAAACATAACCTAAATTCTGTTTTTGAAACAGAATGATACCTGTCAAGTGGGTATAATCAATCAAATGATAATTCGCCAGGAGATATTAGTTGAAGCCTTAAGGGGGGGATTTATACCCTTCATCCCTCCCCCGTGGGTACGCCCCTGCTTCTCTTTATGACTTTACTCGAACTCCCTATATGTAGTTGATTCATAAGCGGTTTTCAAAGAAAAACGATCATGACAACAACTTGGTTTTGATAGGATAAATTGAACTCTTTTCTACGTATCTATTCTACAAAACTAAATTTACACCTATGTCTCTGCCTCTTCTGTAATCACCAACAGGGTATTTAGTCAGTCTTCAGTCATCGTAGACCAACTTTTGGTTCTGGCGGAGCCTGGAGGCTCTAACCCTCAGCAGATTAGAAAATATTATTTTTTCCTCATATCTTTCAGATTGGCGAATCAATTTTTCTGAAACTTGGCTCATAAGGAACCAGGGTGCGAAGATTTGAATCAAGTTGATTTAAATCGTGATTTAAATCAACCGATTTTTTTATTTTAATCATTTGATTTAAATCACTTTATCGTATTTGATTTCCCGGTACAGTTTTATTACGAAATACCGCCAAACTTCATCTCCTTTTTTCCCGACATTTTTCCATTTTTCTCCGAGTGCTAAGCAAATATAAAATCTCGTATACCACCACAACCAGCCTACCACCCCACCCCTGACGACCGACGAACCATTCTAAGACGTAACGACACCTGTTGTTTTAACAAGTACCTATTGTGAATTATTTGCATATTGTTCAATATATTTAGTATGGGTAATGATGGAATCATACCGAGTCCCAGAGTTTCAGTTTTTCTGGTAAAAACCGAGAGCTTCAAACTTTAAATATGTATAAAAAACAAAGAATCTGGACACCGGAAGAGTATCTATATTTTTTGTACTGTATTTTAGCCTTAACTGACACAGATTTTTCAAATTGGCAAACAATTTGACAAACCGGAAAAATCTGATCTGAATAAAAAACATCCAATTTAAATCAAAAAAATTTGTTTTAAATCAAAAAAATCCGATTTAAATAAAAAAAAATCGATTTTCTTGATTTTTTTTCATTTAAATCATGATCTTTTTTTGCACCCTGTAAGGAACACGGATTTACTTACTCATTGTTTGGTTGAATGCATTATTCTGGAATGTATCTTCTGAAGCAACCATTTCTTCTTTTTCCCGCGGAGTAGGTAATGAGTGATTTCCCGCCCTCTTACATAGTATGTAATGAATCAATTACCATAATGGTTGTGAATAATAGTACATTACATACTGAGACGAAAAGAGGTTCATTACAGATAGGAGCCAAGGTAGCTGCAGAGCGCGCCGCGGGCCAATGGTTCGTAATGGTTTATTTCCCAACATTTTCAAAAGTCACTAGTTCTTTCCACCTTCATAGATGTTATGAGAATAGTTCCAAGATTTGATCGCGCGACGCCCAAATCGAATTTCCACAGGTAACATAATCAATTTCATTGACGAGTTTTTATCACCTTAATTATTTTTTACAAAGAGTAATCCATCGGTACTACTTGTGGATTTTTTTTCAAAATTATGAGCTTGACGTTTGGCGCCCCTGATTTGCAACAGGGGGTACGGCCGTACCGTCGTACCCCCCGTGGAGCCGCCAGTGGTTTTTCCCAACAATTTATTTGCCATAGAAAGACGTTTATTGAGTTATAAAATATTTTAATAATGGCGAGCATGGGGTGAAAGCACTAGTAATGGACACAGATCTAGTAATGGTCACCTTTCATACAAAAACAGGAATAATTTAGCTTCTAAATGACCATTATAGCCAATTTTGTGATATGTGATGCTCTAGTCTACCCTTGGCTAATGGCCCAGGGCCAAGTGCCAAAAGAGAAACAATACATGTTTCAAGGATCCTCCCATACTACGATGCCTGGAATCCGGAAAACGACGATGAATCTGGAATGAAAGCCAGGAGTTAGAATGTGTGTACTAAACTGCTCAACGAAAAATAAGGATATTGAAAATTGTCGCTCAAGTTTAAATAAAGATAACTGAAGGAAAAATTGACCAATTTGAAAAAAATCAACACTGCCTGATAGAACTATTCTTTGGCTACAAGGTGCTGTCCTTAGTTTGATCATACATCGCATTTTGCAAGATATACAGGGTGCCAAGAGAAGAGGTGAAAATTAGTGAATTTTCGAAGTGGTCTACCTGTTTTAGAAAAAATGTCAGATTTTTTCTCAGTTTATTTTTTGAAAGCCTGCATCAATCTGTCAACTAAATAGTGAATTTTTTTGAATCAGGTTTTTTTTTCAAAAAGTTTTGATTTTTTTTCATGAAATCAAATAAAAATTGATGTCGATTCTGTAAACGGCTTCTATTGAAATTTGATAGTGAAGTATGATTTTACTTCACAAACCGTCTCATTGAATCATTAACCAACCGATACAAGTGACTTCCCAAGGAGGTATCCGTCAATACTTTGTTACAAGTTGGATTTATCAGATCAGGATAGTTAGGTCAGAGAAACATCACAAAGCCTAATTTCTAGACTTTTATGGAAGTACAACATGGACACTGCTGGTGTCGCAAGAAGACCTGGCTCAAGTCAAAGACAAAAGACAACTGCACTGCAAGGCAAGATCGTTCAATCGTTCAGTGCTCGAATAAATTCCTTCGAGAATGCTACGATCTTGAGAAGTCGATTATGCAAGTTATTGATTGTTTGATGTTCTTTCATTGTATAGGTTTATTGTTGCAATAAATTTCTTCCCAACCATCACCAGTAAAGTTTTTGACATATTTGTCTTGTCCTTTGGACAGCAGGCATGAGAATGTTTGCTGACTGGAAATGTCCAAACCATCCTCCATCCCAGTCGGGTTTGCTCTGAGAAACATCCTTGCTATGAGAATATGGGTATGCGCCTTCTGTCCTGTGATTCAAAACAAATTTCGATTCTAGACCCATGTGTTCTTCAGCTATGGATTTCTCAAACAAACATAAGTAAAATCATACCTTATTGCCAAATTTCAGTAGAAGCCGTTTGCAGAATCGACATCGACTTTTTTCGATTTCATGAAAAAATTCTAAAATTTTTGAAAAAAAAAAGACTGAATAAAAAAATTACTATTAGTCGACAGATTTTGACGCAGACTTTCTAAAAATTAACTCAGAAAAAAACTGACATTTTTTCTGAAGCAGGTAGATGACTTCGAAAATTCACCGATTTTCACCTCTTCCTTTGGCACCCTGTATATCTTGCAAAATGCGATGGATGATTAAAATAATGAAACCACCTTGTAGCCAAAGAATAGTCCTATCAGGCAATGTTGATTTTTTTTGAATTGGGTAATTTTTCCTTGAGTTATCTCTATTTGAACTTGAGCAACAATTTTCAATATCCTTATTTTTCGTTGAGCAGTTTATATAAATTGCATGTACTAATGTATTTTTTCTTTCAAATTACAAATAAATGAATCTAAAGCAAGGATAACAAACGGAAAGAAGGAGTCCTGAAGGGAGTGCACGCCCTACCAAGGACATAAAAGGAGAAGGAAGTGAAAAGGACCGACCAACCAGAGCGAAACAGTGAACACATGGACTGAGGATTGATCACCTAAAAGAAACTGTGGTTTGCTGAAGCACAAAGCTCAAATTTTGATACTAAATTACCGATTATTAAGGATTCATTTTTTTTTTTGGTTTTTCTAATTTTCTTTTAACAAGTGAGGTTTGAAAAAAATACATGGGCTACATAACAATTTAGCTCAAGAAGATTGAGAATTTTGAAAATTTGTTCCACCAACTAATAGTAAACAGCGACCTAAGCGTCTAGTTGTCAATATAAAAAAGAGGCCTCAATAATTTTGAAAACGTACGTTAATTATTTATAATCAAACCGAAGGCTTATTTAATAAATTGCCAGTTTGCAATAAATTGCAATTGAGTTATACTGTGACGTCACACAGATATTTTATGGTTGTACTAGTAGATTGTGTTCTACTATTTTACGAAATACTTGATGCTCTGAAATGGAATGCTGCAGCGAAATACATCAAAAAGAAATACTCCATGATAAAATGAAATTTCGAGCATATAAAAATACAAAAAAAAAAGTAATCTCAAACTTGAAGATTTCACATTGATATATGTGTAGTAACTAGGAATTTTTCCTTATATGGAACAAAATATATACTTATTTGATTACAGACATATGATTACCAAAGAAAGGACTTTCCAAACAGGGACCAATCATGAAATCCGGAGCAGCAGACATTCTTCTGAGATGCCAAGAAGGAATGGCAAATTCCCGAATGCTCCGACAACTTGGTGCGGAGGTCCAGTCAGCAGACGACAACTGAAAAACACAGGAGAACGTCACCACACAAACAAAAGTTATGTATGAATTTATCAAATTCTGTCCACGAGCAAGTCAAGCGTAAAGTTTTATGGTAAATGTTCAATGCCGGGAGAGAAATTGAAGAATAAAATCGAGTCATTCAAATATAGAATGGACAGCGTTTAACAGAAAAGCTGGTACCGCACAACTTTTGTGTTGAATTATCACCAAAAGGGCATTACATGGAACACACGAGTAAGCGTTCCAGACCAGGAACGCTTCCTGGCATGTTCCTCAAGTTTTGCACAACATAGTCAGTAGAGATATGGTCTAGTACAGCTCTCTGATGCTGACACAACAGAAACAAGCGAATACGCCTCATGGGCATGAGGCTCAGTAGCGCACTTCCTTTTTGGAGGATTAGTGAACGCAAGATGTTAAGTGATCAGGGTTCTACCGTCTTGGGCAAAAAATTCCAATATAATCGGCGGCCAAAATATCGACAGAATCATGAAATTCGGCTTGAAAATCAAAATGATCGTACTAGACAAGGGTAAGTTCCAAGTTCCATAGAAATCGTTCCACTAACAAGAGATTTCAATATGGCGGCCAATATGGCGGCAGAATTATGAAACTCAGCTTGAAAATAGGAATGATCGTACGAGACAAGCGTAACTCTCAAGTTTCATGAAAATCCTTCCACTTATAAGAGATTTCAATATGGCGGCCAAGATGGTGGGGCAATCATGAAATTTGACTTGAAAATAAGAATGATCGTACTAGACAAGGGTAAGTTTCAAGATTCATGACAATCGTTCCACTAATAAGAAATTTCAATATGGCAGCCAAGATGGCGGCCGAATTATGAAAGCCAACCTGCCTATTTGGTCCTTGAGGACCTAAGCTATCCACCGGATAAAGTTCAATCTTCAAGGGCTGTAGCTTTATTTCCCGAGGAGAAGTTCAACTTCATCGAAGTGCACAGGAGATCTCTGTTTTTTGAGAATAATGATAACGATGTATGGATAACAAAAATAGTGCCCATTGGCCACCCTTGGGGACATCAGCTATTAATTGGAAAAAAGTTCCAAGACTCTTGTTTCAATTCTCGAGAAGGAGTGAAGCGTCTTAATTTCTGCACGGACTCGGACAGACAGACAGACAAACCGGCCACATCAGCGTCATTCTGTTACTTATATAAAAAAATGTTCTCCAACTGATTTCGACCTCCTGAACACGAATATCGGGTTCAGTTTTGAATTGGAACATTTCTTTTTTATCGAAAAACCGAAAAAATGGTAGCCTGTCACATGATTTTTAGTGATACCTACCTACTTTTTTCTTTGTTATTGAGCGAACATGTTTCGTAATTTGAGTGCCATTATTCTTTAGGTACCTAGTATTGGCTATTTCAAAATGTTCAATTACTATTTCGGCACGTCTGATTTTAAATTTGTAGGGTCGTGTAATATGCGCCGAGCCGTGGCTTTGCGGTCGTTTTCAAAAATTGATAACAATTGAACCGACGGTCGGATCGAAGTGGGGTTTTTGTCAAAAGAAAGTTAAAATTGTTCTCTAAATATAATGCCGTACATGCAGTGATGTATTTCATTAAGAAATTGTAGTTGCCTGCATATCGCAACTTTCTACATCTTACCGCGAATGCCAGCACTTGATCGGCGAAGCCGCCCTACACCAAAATGTTATTTTTGTAATTGTTCATGATTATTTCGGCAAAATTTTTCTTGATTCGCGTACCAAGGCCATGAGCTACCCATTTGAGTTGAAATATTTTCTGTATTGAATTTCGTTTTGTTCGGAGGAAAGGATATCAAGCACCAGCAAGCAACGAATAAATCATTTGCGGCCGAGCCGTAGTTTCGGAGTCATTTTCAAAAATCAATAACTATTGGCCTGCTCCTCGCACCGATGTGAAAATTTCCATTAAAATGAAGTTCAAATCAGCCTCTAAATATAACTCCGCATATGTATTATGGTAAAATGATAAGATCGGGTACTTCCTCGCATGTGATAACTTTCGAGATCAGGCCGGCTTCTGAATAATGCAGCATTCAACGGCGATGCCGCGTCACACTAAATTGTTATTATTGTCATTGTTTATTATTATTTCGTCAAGATTTTTCTTGGTTCGGGATACAAGGTCATGAGCTACCCAATGGAGTAAAAAAATTTCGCAAAAACCTTTTCGTCTAGGACTAGATGCTGTGACGGACGGACGGACGGACGGACAAAGCGAGGACAAAAGCGCCTTCCCGTTTGGAGAAGTGCGCTAAAAATAATACATGGCTAAAAGTGGAATCGGCAACGTTTTGGTAAAACATAGTAGTGAAAATCCAGGAAAATTGCTGTTTCAACAACGCCACGTGTTATTTTGGAAAATGTGTATATGAATACACATCAAAGCTGTAAAAAGCAAGTCTCAGCTTTTTACGTGCATATTACAGGTTAATCAGAGCTCGATGGAGCAAGTAATCAATATTTTAAGCCAGAATTTTGGTAATCTTGACCAAGTTACTAAGAAGGCCAAGCAATTTTTAATAATTTTGCATTATGAGGGAATAGACCGACAAGTTTGTAATACAAAATTGAGTGAAAATCAAATTTGGCGAGTCTGCAAGTCTAATGGATCAAAATTCAATCGATTATTTTGCATAGCCTCACAGTAAATACTGATACTTTCGTTATCAATTCTTGACATCTAAATGGTTCATGAAGTTATAATCATCCTTTCATAAACCTATTTAGTTCTAAAGCATTAAGTTCGGCATTAAGTCTAAAGACACAAAGTTTAAATCCTCACATAGAATAACTCAACGCCCACAGTTAGAAGTGGACATTACGTAGCTTGTATTGTTAGAATATAAAAAGCCAAACTGTAAGTTTGCACTATTTACACTACTTAATAAAAGAAGTATGCAAGGAAGTTAGGAATGTCGAATGACGTATGTATGTATGGGTGTGTGACGTAATATAGAAGTAGCTTTGGACCTACTATTGTAAAAAATTAAACTTTACCTGATAATTATTGTAATACATTTCGAATAAACATTTGCTATATACGATGTGTTTGTCCTTAGGACATCGTCAAGGACGCCAGGAATCCTAAAACAAAAGAGTAGAGCAAAACACAGTAGCCGAAAGTCGTGGAACTCACCAGGATGAGGCTCGTCCGGGGTGAACTGAGTAACCTCGCGGCAAAAGCCCATCGTCAAGACTCCACGAGGCTCGTCATAAGGAACACAAATCCTCGAGAAGGAAGTAACAAGGCCCGGTTCGCTTCCGACCGAGCCTGGAAAGACTCCTGGGCCGTAATGGCGGCCCACCGCTGATCAAACCACGGCATGGGACCAGCCCAGCAGTAGTACTCCAGATTGCTACAAAAACCAGAGTGGAACAGGTGTATGGACCAAGAGACAATTATATACATATTTGTACCACCAGTGGAGGTCGATGATAGGAGTCCTAAAAAACAATAAAAACACACCAGTGAAAGCGAAAAGACAGATATAGTGTAATATCGAACTTACATGCTGCGAGTTCAGAGTTCAGACAATAAGTGGCGAGTCGGTATTATTCTTCTTGGAGGTGCTGTAAGCCGCGATCACGCGTGTAATTGATACATAAGGCGTACGGGACGGTGTTACACATTAATAAAGAATGTTCATTTGATTTCAAAAATTTACTATTTTTACTATGAATTTACCTCGGAATTTACTATGTTCTACTTTATATAAAATCGTAGAATTACGCTAGTCTAGATATTTAGGTACGAATGTGGACAGCGCCGTTCGATCAAACCCTACTAAATGTTACTTTTTGTGTTTTTTTATTCTTTAAGCCCTTTTCAGGGTGTTTCTTTTTTCTTGAAACCTGGGGTTAGGTTCAAACTCCAGGGGGGGTTGTGACGTAGGCGGCGATCGAGCGCGCGCTAATTAAGTGAGGAGACAGAGGTACGAAGGATTACGGAATGAATGGATGAGGAAGAAGGTGATAGGTAATTGATGAGTGCGAAAGGTGAAATACAGAGTGTGCTGATATAGGTAAGCTAGTATTGTACGGTATAGGGAAATATATAATAATTATGACACTCATGTGACTTATTAAGAGAAGAGGAGCTAACCCCCTACACCCTATCAAGACCCTAAAGGGCATAGGGCCCAATAGGTGCGACATTTACCGTCATTTAAACACCAGAACCCTACAGGGCCGCCTCTAATTCAAGTGATCTTGATGGCGGCCATTCAAGGCCGACAAAAACTCGTTTCGTCAAGGTTGTGAACGAAAGCAAATTGAAAACTGAAGGTACTCACATGAATTTTGGTCCAATACGCAACTTTGAGCGGCTGGGTTTTTTTGAAATTCTGTTTAATTAACTTTTCACACGTGAATCCTGCTGCAACAGCAAGCCTGCTGGAATATTCCTTGTCTTGCCAATAGTTTTCCATGGTGCGGCGTATTTTTTCGACTGGAAGAGGTGAAAGGATTGATGATTCCATGGGACCCCTTTTTTTGGAATCATCCTAAAGTTGAACCGGCTTCGAGAGGTTAGAAATATTTTTGACACCCTGTCAAATGTCAAAGCTGCTTCGATTTAATTGTTTATTGGCAAAAATTAAGAACAGGTCAAAAAACTCCTACATTTTCCAATATAATGAAAAAAAAAGGTGAGACATCACGACCTGCAAAAATATTCCGTCTATCTGCAGAGGAAATGCGTGAAAAATGTGTTCCAAAAGTGGTCCGAACGACGAACGCCAAATGAAGCCAGAGCAGCCAACCGCAAAGCTTTGGGGATTGTCTATATTTCAGATTTGGAAACTTAAAAACAAAATCTCACAGCCGACTAGAATCACGGTACAAGTGAACATGCTATACTTGGTGAATGATGATTCATTTGATAAGTTAGTTAGTGGAAAAAAATAAGTACCATATTCAAGGACCCCCAATGAGCTTCGGGCCCTAGGCTATAGCCTAATCAGTCTTACGGTTAATCCGGCCCTGCCTGAACCCTTCTTTGGAAGTACTGCGTGCGATTGAACGTGGAGTACCTAAGTCGTGAAACACCATCAGAATTTTTCTTCTGTGATGCTGTGCTCCACTCTTGACCGGGGCAATTAGGCTCCTACATAGCATGCGCGGAGTGTATACACGTAATTTCAATATTATGACACAATTTCAATCATGAAAAATTTGACTGAACCAAGAAAATACCCTGCATCGTGTATACACTCCGCGCATGCTTTGTGGAACCTGATTGCCCCGGTCGAGAGTGAAGCGCAGCATCACAAAAGAAAAATTCTGATAATGTTTCAGGACTTTCCATGTTCAATCGCACGCGGTACTTCCAAAAAAACGGTTCAGGCGATGGTTTAGGATATGTTATGCTGGGAGGAATTCAGTAATTTCGATCCAGAACATTGAAAAATTTCTGTTTGAACTTAGTGTTGAAAATAGCTTACTCTTTGGAATGTCCCTCTTCAAGAAGATACACCATCAAAATTTCGACTCCACAAACGAATTCAGTGGATACGAATTTGTGGGAATCAACGTGTTGCACATCTTATCAATTCTTTGCAGGTGAAAATAAAATAAAACTAATTTTTGTGATCTGCCGAAGAACTTTTTTTTTCATATTGGAAAATTTCCCGGGAAAAGGCGATAAACGGCGTCAATATTTATCATATATTCATAGGTTCCCTTTTTAATTGATGAAAAGAACTGATAAGCCGTTTAGTGGGAGTCCTAGCACCTTCAACTTTCAAGAGCCCACCGAGCCCCCTTCTGGTGAAAATCCGGCATGGCTCCACCTCTCACCTGAAAGAGGTGCTCATTCTGAGTGTGTGTACCGAATTTCATGTTTTCATCACCATTTGCAAGGTTCATTCACCTAGTGTCCCCACTACTAAAACTTTTCCAATCCAGCTACCAGGGTAATCGTTTGACGTCTCAAAACGAGTCTCAAAATAGCCCATTATAAAAGACACCTACCTACAATTTCTTTTTTTCTTTAAAGAGCTATCAATAATGGCCAAAGGCCCCGGCTACCAGCCGGGAAAGGTTCGTTCTGATCTGGTCATCAGGAGGTGTAGGGAGATGGTAAAATCACATCATAGCTTTGTTGGAATGATATAAAAAATCCGTCGCTAGCTCCCCGTCTATAATATTGCCGGAAAATTAACAATAAGCGCACGACTATATAAATATGTACCTATATGAGCACATAATAGGTACACACATCAAAAGAATCTAGGGGACAAGCAAATTCAGACGATTTCTAAAATCATCATAACTTTTGATTGCCGTCAGCGATTTCATATCGGTTTTCAGTGTTCGATAGCCCGATCCTTCGTTTTCATGCTTTGATCACGTCGAATACGAACAATGTTTCATAAAGATTCTACAGGGTGATCAATGGAACAGTGTAAAATTGCCAAAAGTTCAGTACGAGCGCGATTTCCCAAAAAAGATTTCTTATGCATTCCAATAGCAGAATTATGAAGACTGGTGTTTCAGCTTCAGTAACGTTTTTGAATTTTGGAGATCGAAGGTAAATTGCCAAAGATATTGATCATTCTGTGCCGCCATGTTGAACTTCCAAGAAAGTGATCCGATTCCATTAAAATTCGGATCACACTCATGTCTGGGTCAAGTAATCGGAATTCCAAGGTCAAATGTCTTTTTTGGTCACTTCCAAGCTGCCACATTGAACTTTTATGTAAATGATTCGATTCTAGTGTGTTTCAAAGTTTCATTTAAAAGTGGAGTACGATGTTTCCGGGAAGAGTTGAATGCTTTAAATACCTGCTTAATACTCAAGGAGTGCCAGTGTGATGCGCCTACGTAAAGCAAGCCATAACCACTAAAAGTATCGAATCTCACAACCAAGAAGACTGAAGCACAATAACCAGTACATCAAAACCCAAGTAATTTCTCCCAGTGTCCACGGTATCTCCCGTCTTTAACCTCTTCTGCTTCAACAAACATTTAAATCGAATCATTCATGTAAAAAGTTCAATATAGCTGCTCGAAAGTAATCGAAAGTGACATTTGACCTTGAAATTCCAATTACTTGAACCAGACATTAATTTGTTCCAAGTTTCAATAATATCGGATCACTTTCTTCTTTCTTGGAAGTTCAACATGGCGGCATAAAATGATCAATATCTTTGGCAATTCATCTTCGATTTCCAAAATTCAAAAACGTCACCGAAGCTGAAGCACTCATCTTCATAACTGTGCTATTGGAATGCATGAATTTTCTTTTTTGGGGAATCGCGCTCGTACTGAACTTTCGGCAATTTTACACTGTTCTATTGATCACCCTGTAGCAGCCTTATCAAACATTGTCCGTATTTGACGTGATCAAGGCGTGAAGAAGAAAAATTGAGCTATCGAACACTGGAAACCGATATGAAATCGCTGACGGGAATCAAAAGTTATGATGATTTTAGAAATCGTCTGAATTTGCTTGTCCCCTAGGTTCTTTTGATGTGTGTAGCTTAAGAATTTTAGCTTCAACAAGGCTTTTTGGGAGAATCAGCCTTCCATTTTCTTGTTTTTGTAGCAGCAGGGTCCATTAATTGCGCTCAAGATTTTCACGGACAATTTCAGCCAAGGACTTTTTGCATCATTTTGTCCGTGTCCTTTGGTTAAGCAAAAGCGTGAGAGGGGAAGAGAAATAGCTGTTTCCAGCTTTCAACGTCATTTTTTGAGAGAACTGCATTTAATAATTTTGTTCAAGTTGAGTTACATGACATATTCTCAACACCACAATAATTATTTGCATCAATCTTTAACATATCAACGCATGATTCCAAAACTAAAACTTGAAATTTGTCGGTTTGTTTCTCTATTAGATGCACATCTCGATAGATCAGTTTGTAATTTCCACATACGTCCTCAACGACTTTTCCATACAACGGTTTATCTTCTGGCACAGTGCCCAAATAGATGAGCTGTTTTTTTTCTACATCGACAACCACCGTAGCTTCTCTTAGATCGGGCGATTTCTCGAGAGACGAGCTCTGCATGGTGCCAGGCCATACTGTGTTGTATTGAAAACCGGTGCTGTGCTGTGCTGTGTCGGTTTTTGTGCTGTTTGTGCTAGTGTTTACCGCTGGAGTCAATGGACGCGGACGGTATGTGGTCATCAACAACTGAAAACCATACAAATTAAGTTCAATAGCCTCGATACACTTCCGGCTCGGCATGAATTGCTAATTTTGTGCCGCATGCCAAACTCGAAGTGTGATGTGGGGCTCTGGTGAAGTGGATGTGGGTGCCAAAAACTCACTTCAACTTTGCCGACAATATTCCCATGGTTGGTGAAGCTCATCGTGCCGTTCGGCGTGACTGTGGTGAGTTGTATATTGCCATCCTTTGAATAGAATTTTGCCAAGTACTGAGGACCGAATTTATCTTGGATTGGATCAGAAGCGACGTTCAAGGCCCGGAGCAAGATCCCAGGTTCGTGGGTCGACTGAGGGGACGGGGAAATTGTATCGTTTTTGTGATTCACTTCCATCCAATCGTAGGAATCTGCGCGGCAGATGATACGAGCGGACCTGACTGCAAAAGTAAGATTCAATGAAAACCGGCTTTTCTATAACCGCTCTAGTTGCAGCGGTACGCATTTTGATCCTGCATTTTGCGATACTGCAATGAAATTTGGCATATGCAAACTACATAGAATTTCAAGTGATTTGACCCGCAGCACTTGAAAATTTGTCCATTAGGGGGCGACTGGGAGCCCCTCAAAATTTCAAGATGTCAGAATTTTTCCCATGCACCATTCAGTACCGCCCTATCTACCGTACAGGACCTAAACAACTTTGTTCTTGACCATCATAACATTTTTCGTCATGTCAATTCCATTCTTCCTATAGAAAAAAAAATGTCTTTGCCTGGTCAACAAATTGAAAGATAATTTTTTGTTGGACCACAAATAGATTGATAAGTAGTTTTTGTGTGATCGTCAATAAATCTGCATCCCCTTGATTCATTTATGAAAAGAAAACGTTTGCAGTGCTATTTTTCAACAAAGGAGTGACCTCTACTTATCATTATTTTCAACATTACCTTTTTCGATGTTTTATCCCGGTAAGTATGATTATTGTTACACTAGTATATAGCTTGAAGTTTTCTTCAACGATGTGGATGATGAAACGGCCTCAGATTCTACCAGGAAGCCGTACATAATAATTTTTCTGCAAAGCCGTCAAATTTGGCATTTTTTATTTTCTAGCGGGAGCGGCCAAAATGTCAGTACACACCACTCCGCCCGAGAGCACCGGTTTGCTCTAGCGAAAAACGATATTCATGCCTCACAATTTTGCATTTTGTGATACTGAAATGGAAGTTGGTGAGAAAGTACCAAAACCGGTGCTCTTAGGCGGAGTGGTGTGTATTGACATTTTGGCTGCTCCCGGTAGAAAGTCAAAATGCCAAATTTGACGGCCTTGCAGAAAAATTGATATGCACGGCATTCAGGTGGTGTAGCAAACCGGGCCTTATTTGCTTGGTTTCACCTGCTCGAGATTTCTTTTAAATAATTGCTGAAGTTTAATTTTTTTTGTTGTAACCCAACTGCTATATTTCTATAGTTAATTCGAATTATGAGAGAGATTCGGAACTAAACTACGACCACCTTTTCTCCTGCTGAACATTCCGATGCTTCAATGTAATGAATGAGTCAACCAGACGGCTGAATTGTTCCTTGAAAAAAAAACTCAACGCTCATCACATGCCAGTCTAAACAAACGTCCATGGGCAGATTCCAAGCGTCGCACGTAGTTGGACCACCTGAGAAGGCCGCTCTTATTGGTCCGTAAGACCACGCGGTGAAAAGATAACCCAAGTTGATAAATAGGTCCCACTTGACTTTCTCAAGAGACTTCCGACCCAACTTTGAACTGAGCTGCATTTTCGTTGCAGACCGTGCCGCGGTTAAATTCCATTACTAATTTATTCATGGTTGATCAACTAAAGTCACTAAATTTCCAAGCCTCGGATGTGTCGGCGGAACCGTCCAAGTTTGGCGGTTCCTCCCAGTAAAATTCCCGAATTTTGAGTGGTCAAAGTGCCACAATTCTACTGTTAAAATCACGCGCGAGTAATCCATTGAATCCATTTCCTGGTACTACACAGGAAATCGACGCGTTATAATATTTGAATTTTCTATGTTACGCGAAGACGCGTTCCTTCGTAACGTGCAACCTATTCGCCCTAAAGGTATGACCCCTGTGTTCTTCGCGAGTGAACTCTGTTGGAACCCAGAGTGGAACGCAAAAATTAAAGTCCTTATCAGTGTGACGTCACCGCATATAAGGTGAAATCTATTAAATTAATATCCTCACGGATGAAGATTGAGTCACCCGCAATAATGATCATCTGCTATAACTTTGTCTCTCTCTCTCTCTCTCTCTCTCTCTCTCTCTCTCTCTTTCTTGTATCCCCACTCACGTCATGTGCACGAGCTATGACGGATAAACGCCAATATGGCGTCGCGACAGTTGTTGCATTATGCTGGCCTTACATTGAGCAGCAAATGCTGCGGCTTTCTTTGCAGCAGAATTCTGATTGGAACTGACGCCTGTTATTGCTGTCAGTGACCAACGTTTGACCAATGAGAGCTCGGCAGCAAAAAAAGCTGCAGCATTTGATGCTCAATGTGAGGCCACCATAACCCTCTCTAATTCTAAATGTATTAGTTGACCGAACTTGTAGCGTCATGAGTAAAGCAGTGGATAACGCCCTCTGGCCGCTCGAGCGCGAGTCAGAGCGCAGGACTCTGTTCTATCGGCGCTGTCACTGAAATGTCAATTACGTCATTCAAACGTCACAGTGTCAGCTGAGTTGTTTGTTTACCACTTCATATTTTTAATACTAGTTTTGATAGTGAATCATGCAATATTTGTTGTTTTTTTCCAATTTTTCTTATTTTGAATATACAGGGTGGTCCAGGTTATAGTAGCAATAGTTCACCATTCGATAGTCCATCGAAAACTAGGTTGACATGCATAATTTAATTTTTTTCTAAAACGCTTCCTAAGAGAGATACAGCCCTTCAAAGTTCAGTTTTTGAAATCTTCTTTTTGCAGGACTCTCAAGTCATCAGAGCGATTTTGTCCAAATTTGGTACAAATACTTACGAAATAAATATCCATCACTTGACGTAGATAACTTTTGTCAAAATTGTCCAGTGGCGTAGATACCGGGGGATTGTTCAACTTCTCCCACCCCATTTCCTATGCCACCGGATATTTTTGAGAAATTATACTTTTTTTGAATTTTTTGTTCAATTTAGAAAAAAAAGTTACTCTTGTAAAATTTTGATTAGAGGCCTAATTTTCGAGATATTTGGGTTATAAACTTTGGAAAACATCTCGAAATCGCCACTTTCCAGAGCCCAAATTGTCTTTTCTCTGAAAACGCCTCGTTTCTTAGCTAAAAATGGCAGTAAATCAACTTAAACGACCTAGAAACCTTAATCCAGTTGAGAAATCATGAGTTTTCTTGGATTTTAGATTTAAGGCCTTTGAAAGTCGCGATTTCGAGGTGTTTTCCAAAGTTTCAAATCCAAATATCTCGGAAATAAAGCCTCTAATCAAAATTTTACAATCGTAACTTTTTTTTCTAAATTGAACAAATAATTCAAAAAAAGTATAATTTTTCAAAAATATCCAGTGGCGTAGAAAATGGGGTGGGAGAAGTTGAACAATCTCCCGGTACCTACGCCACTGGACAATTTTGACAAAAGTTATCTACGTCAAGTGATGGGTATTTATTTTGTAAGTATTTGTGCCAAATTTGGTGAAAATCGCTTTGATGACTTGAGAGTTATTGCAAAAAGATGATTTTCAAAACTGAACTTTGAAGGGCTATATCTCCCTTAGGAAGCGTTTTGGAGAAAAATTGAATTATGCATGTCGACCTAGTTTTTGATGGACCATCGAATGGTGAATTATTGCTACTATAACCTGGACCACCCTGTATATGTATACAGGGTGTTTCGCAATTACGGTTACAAACTTCTAGGGGAGATTCTCCATCAAAAATGGACCAGGAAAAAATATAACTTCGGTGTCCTAAAATGCTCCGTTACAAAGATACAGGGTGTTCAAGTTGACTTTTTAAAATCGATTTTTTGACATAACTTTTGAAGCGTTCAACTGATTTTGTTCAAATTTGATACAAAGTTAACCAGAATAGGTCTCTATCAAATAATAGGAACGTGTTTAGAAAACAAAAATCAGGGGCGTAGATAATGGGGGGTGTCATCATATTTGCCCATCTATTTTTTACCCCATAGCTATTTTCCTGAATTGTTTCAATTTTTGAATTCTACGTTCAATTTAGAGAAAAAAGTTACTCTTGCAAAAGTTTGATTAGAGGCTTAGCTTTTGAGATATCTGGGTTTGAAACTTTGGAAAACATCTCGAAATTGCCACTTTCAAAGGCCTAAAAATTAGAATCCAAAAAAACTCATGATTTCCCAGCAGAAATAGGTTCTCTAGAATTTCTAAGTTAATAAACCACCATTTTTCCTGAGAAACGGGAAGTTTTCAGGGAAAAAAAATTGGGCTCATTGAAAGTGGCGATTTCGAGATGTTTTCCAAAGTTTCAAACCCAAATATCTCATAAATAAAGTCTCTAATCAAAATTTTGCAAGAGTAACTTTTTTTTCTAAATTGGACGTAGAATCCAAAAATTAGATCTATTTAGAAAAATACTCAAGGGAGTGGAAAAAAAGGAGAGGAAATATTAAGACACCCCCCATTATCTACGTCCCTGTATTTTTTTTCAAACACGTTGCTATTATTCGATGAAGACCTATTCTGATTACATTTGTTCCAAATTTGAACAAAATCAGTTGAACGGTTCAAAAGTTATGTAGAAAAATCGATTTCAAAAAGTCAACTTGAACACCCTGTATCTTTTTAACGGAGCATTTTAGGACATCGAAGTTATATTTTTTCTTCGTCCATTTTTGATGGAGAATCTCCCCTAGAAGTTTGTAACCGTAATTGCGAAACACCCTGTATAATTTCGCTTTAATAAGGCAATATTTTGGCTTGAAAACGCGGAATTTCGGCCTAATAAGGTGATATTTCGCCTTAATAACGCAATATTTTGACTTAATAACACGAAATTTCGGCCTAATAAGGCGATATTCCGCCTTAATAGTGCAATATTTCGGCTTAATAACACGAAATTTCGGCTTAATAAGGCGATATTTCGCTTTAATAACGCGAAATTTCGGCATAATAAGGCGATATTTCGTCTTAATAGAGCGACATTCTGCCTTAATAACGCAATATTTCGCCTTAATAACACGAAATTTTGTCTTACTAACTCGTCAAATAATTTCACTAAATGTGTCTCCAAAATGGGATCTAAGAAAAAACGCCCCCAGCAAAACACCCTCAGAAAAAACGACCCGGAATAAACACCACCGAGAAAAAATACCCCCAGGAAAAGACACCCCCGGGAAAAAATACCCCCGAGAAAAAACGCCCCCGGAAGAAACGCCCCCCTATGTTGTCTTCAACGCAATTTAAGCCCTATTCCCCATTGCATTTTCCATGACTTCCGGAGCAGCGTTGTGCCGTTAAGTCATGTCCGGAGCCCTATCGGGCCCCATTGTGTTTTCGAGTGTAGTTACAGCTCTATTAAGCCCCCTTATATTATGTTTTTTCCTCGTTTTTTTCATGACTCACGGACTAGGGTACCTACCAGTGAGCCCAATTTTGCGTAATTTTATAATACAGACCTCCATTAGGCCCCCTTGTGTCTTCAATAAAGTTTGAAGTTCTCTTGAGCCCCTTTGCACTTTTCTGAGTGTTTCAGAGCACTAGAAAGACCCTTGTGCATTTATGTTACATCGGGTCCCAAATTAGGCCTCCTCCTGGTGTCTGTAAGTACCGTATGATCAAAAACTTTTCTCCTCTAGGCAGGCTGTGGTCTGGTCATTGGCAGGCAAAGGAGACTGATTTTGGCCAGGCCACAGCCTGCCTAGAGGAGGGAAGTTTTTGATCATACGGTATAATTTGGAGCCCTAAATGAACCCCCTTTATGTGCTCAATGGCTTCCAGAATTCCGCTAAGCCCCCTTTTGCCATCTTGTGTTATACATGCACGATTGGCCCCCTTATTATGTTTATGGCTTTCAGAATTCCATTGAGTCATCTTGTGTTTTCTTGCATTTCTGGAAGCCCTAGTGTAAGTCCTTCGTGCCTTCATGTGATATACGGAGCTCTATCGGACCCCGTTCCGTTCGCCAGTGTAGTTTGGAGCCCTAGTGAGCCCCCTTGTGTTTTTCTTTTATCTATCAAAATTCCAGCACGTCTTTTTTGCCTTCTTGGGTTATCCAGAGCTCCATTAGGCCCCCTTGTTCCTTCAATGTCTTCTGAAGATCTGCTGAGCCACCTTACACCCGTTTCCGGGGCAGTTATGAGCACCTTCTGCTTTGGTGATATTCGGAATCCTATCGGATCTTTTTGGGTTCGTAAGTGTAGTTTGGAGCCCCAATGAGCCCCTTTATGTTTTTCCTTTGCTATCAGAATTCCAGTAAGCCCCCTGTTGCCTTTTTGTGTGTGTCCATAACTTCATTGGGCCCCTTATTTTTTCAACGTCTCTTAAAGCTCCGCTGGGCCAAAATTACAAAATTACGCAAAATTGGGCTCACTGGTAGGTACCCTAGTCCGTGAGCCATGAAAAAAACAAGGAAAAAACATAATATAAGGGAGCTTAATAGAGCTTTAACTACACTTGAAGACACAATGGGGCCCGATAGGGCTCGGGACATGACTTAACGGCACAACGCTGCTCCGGAAGTCATGGAAAATGCAATGGGGAATAGGGCTTAAATTACGTTGAAGACAACATAGGGGGACGTTTCTTCCGGGGGCGTTTTTTCTCGGGGGTATTTTTTCCCAGGGGTGTCTTTCCCGGGGGTATTTTTTCCCGGGGGTGTTTATTCCGGGGTCGTTTTTTCTGGGGGTGTTTTGCTGGGGGCGTTTTTTCCTAGATCCCATTTTGAAGACACATTTAGTGAAATTATTTGACGGGTTAGTGAGACGAAATTTCGAGTTATTAAGGCAAAATTTCGCGTTATTAAAGCGAAATATCGCCTTATTAAGCCGAAATTTCGTGTTATTAGGCCGATATAATGCACTATTAGGGCGGAATATCGCCTTATTATGCCGAAATTTCGCGTTAAGGCGGAATATCGCCTTATTATGCCGAAATTTCGCGTTATTAAAGCGAAATATCGCCTTATTAGGGCGAAATTTCGCGTTATCAAGCCGAAATATTGCCTTATTCAACAGATGTACAAAAATATCGAGCGTCCAAAAATATTTATTTGCATTTGCAACATGTCGTCTCTACGGCTTAATAGTATGCGGATTCATCGATGATCACACAAAAACGACTTCACAATCTATATGTAGTCTAAAAAAAACTTTTTTTCGATTTGTTGACCTGACAAAGAAATAATTTTTTTCTATAAGAAGAATGGAATCGACCTGACAACAAATGTTATGATGGTCAAAAACAAAGTTGTTTAGGTCCTGTACGGTAGATAGGGCGGTACTGAATGGTGTATGGTATCAAAGCTCCGACATCTTGAAATTTTGAGGGGGCCGCAGTCGCCCCCTAGTGAACAAATTTTTGAGTGCTGCGGGTCAAATCACTTGAAATTTTATGTAGTTTGCATATTCCAAATTTCATTGCAGTATCACAAAATGCAGAATTAGGGTCATTTTGCTAGCGTACCGCTGCAACTACTCTGCTCACGACGCTCTCATTTTCATTGTGGCTGTCATTGTCACCTTTCAGTGTCAGTGTTGATGTCAACGGCACTGTCGGAGTCGGAATCAGTGTCAACGTCAGCGTCAATGTCAACATCATTTCTCATTCATTTTTTTTTTATAATACAGGTTTTTTGTACGGTTGCGGCCATTATAAAGTGGACGACAATGTTAACGAGTTGGCTTACTGTCATGCGAAAATCCGTCAACTGTAGTCCACTTTGAAGAGGCCGCAACGGTACCTATTTGAGCGTTGCCTGTCGGGTGATAAATCTATTCTATTTTAACATCAATCAATCAATGTCTCCGTCAAAACAAGTTTGAACGTTAAAATCTCGGTTGAAATCAATTCGAAAGTCAATATCAAAGTGTCATAGTCAACGTCAACCTCAGTCATGTCAACGTCAATATCAAAATCAGTGTTAATATCAAAACAGAACCAGTCTGCTACTCTTCAATAAAGCCTTTTCCAGTAAAAAAAGAGCAGAATGTTGTACCTACCTGGAGATGCTGGGATGTGGAATAACAGCAATTGCACAAGCGTCGTCAAAAGCAAGATTCCTGTTGTGGTCATGGTTTCAGGTTATTTTGATTGAAAACTGCTGTGTTGAGAAAGTAAACGGAACGAGATGTAGGTACCCGATCTAGGAAGAGTCGGAATAATAATCTGTAACTGTTCATCAGCGCAGGGGTTTTTAAAGGAGAAACGTCGTAATTTTCTAATAGTCTCGAGAGCTTGGTCAGAAAGATTAATAATTTTATTGTCCCAATTGTAATTGTTTTTTCTATTTCACCATGGTACTTAAATTTGACCAATGGTATGGATTTCATGATATTTAGTGTTCTATTCTTCTCTTTTCTCCATCCAGAACAATTTATAACGGGTTTTTGCTGATCGAGTACCTACAAAGAGAGAAGAACAGAATAGAATAGAATAAAATGGGATAGAATAATCTTTATTCGCCATCACTGCTACATACAATATTGGCTTTGTCAATCAATACAAGATGAATGATTTCAGAGATAAATAAAACTCGGAAACCGTGGGTCCAATTCCAAGAATTCTCTTTTTAAAAATTAATCCAATCTCTTCTCCAACTTCCATTCCCAGCATGTCTGCACCCTGCACCTAAATAGTATTTTATGTAACAAGTACGCAAAATGAATCTTTGGCGGGCGAATTCGCTTGCTTAGGGACGAGGCGAAGCCGAGTCCCTAAGGGCGGATGAGTCCGCTGAAGCATTTTGCGTACGTGTTGCATACAACGTTTTTTGGTATAAGCTCTCCAAACCATCTTCAACTCAACTCCTTCAAGCAGTACCTATATTAGTTGTTGTAGTTCAAGCAGGAATTTACATGAATTCTACTTATAATCACGCTGGCTGAATTGTTGTGTTATGGCAACCTATTTCATTATGACATTGTTTTCAAATCGAACACAAAAAATTGATGACGTTCCAATAGATACTTCGGAAAAAGCAAAGAACACTGTCCTCCATTATCTTCCAGAAAAGTCTTACACGCAATATGAGGAGCAAGGAAAATGGTATGAATATTGTGGATGGAGATGTTGAATGACATATCCTTATAAACTAACAATTCAGTCCTCTAAAGTGTTGCCTAGTTACCTTTAAGGGACTAGTCCGCTAAAGACGTATTTTGCGGACTCAAAACGGTTTGTAATATAACCATTTTGAAGAGTGTATACCAAAAATGAATATTTCGTGGGGTTCACCGCATGTCAAAGTTGGCATTGCAGTTTTCTCAATCTTTCACGGAATGTACAAATCTGGTTTTGAAAAAGTTACCGTCAGACCACCGGAACCATGCCAATTTTGAAAATAGGTCTACACGACGCCCAATCCAATATAATTCCGATATCAAATTGAGTTTTTTGGAAAAAGTCGATCGCCGAGCAGGAATGGGTTTTTAAGTGGAGTCCTGCATCAAAAGCGAATCGTTCTGGTCAAAACCAGGGCGATAGGCCGTCTCAGGTGGCAACGGCCAGGAGAAATTTTGAAAATTCATAACGCCTGACTAAAGGATGGTGGGAAACTGCAACTGCAGACTTAATTAGACTCTTTTGTTGTGTTGCTCTCTGCCAATTTTGGTTTGAATCCGTCGGATAGATTTTGAATAATTGAATGGTAAAGTTTCGAGCTTTGACTTTCTTTATTATTTGACAGATGACAGATAGGGCAATACTTTAAACTGTTGTTAACACAATTTTTCAGGGACTTTCAAATGACATATTGCAAGTCAAGTTCCGTGAGATATAGCTTCTGACATTTGTTGACAGTGACATTTCCGTTTGACAAATGACAACCAAAAACTAATGGGTTCTTTCCAGGAAACAACCATGTCCGTATATCAAATTTCTTCGGCAGCTATAGTGGAAGATCACAGACACGCACGCACGCACGCACGCACGCACGCACGCACGCACGCACGCACGCACGCACGCACGCACGCACGCACGCACGCACGCACGCACGCACGCACGCACGCACGCACGCACGCACGCACGCACGCACGCACGCACGCACGCACGCACGCACGCACGCACGCACGCACGCACGCACGCACGCACGCACGCACGCACGCACGCACGCACGCACGCACGCACGCACGCACGCACGCACGCACGCACGCACGCACGCACGCACGCACGCACGCACGCACGCACGCACGCACGCACGCACGCACGCACGCACGCACGCACGCACGCACGCACGCACGCACGCACGCACGCACGCACGCACGCACGCACGCACGCACGCACGCACGCACGCACGCACGCACGCACGCACGCACGCACGCACGCACGCACGCACGCACGCACGCACGCACGCACGCACGCACGCACGCACGCACGCACGCACGCACGCACGCACGCACGCACGCACGCACGCACGCACGCACGCACGCACGCACGCACGCACGCACGCACGCACGCACGCACGCACGCACGCACGCACGCACGCACGCACGCACGCACGCACGCACGCACGCACGCACGCACGCACGCACGCACGCACGCACGCACGCACGCACGCACGCACGCACGCACGCACGCACGCACGCACGCACGCACGCACGCACGCACGCACGCACGCACGCACGCACGCACGCACGCACGCACGCACGCACGCACGCACGCACGCACGCACGCACGCACGCACGCACGCACGCACGCACGCACGCACGCACGCACGCACGCACGCACGCACGCACGCACGCACGCACGCACGCACGCACGCACGCACGCACGCACGCACGCACGCACGCACGCACGCACGCACGCACGCACGCACGCACGCACGCACGCACGCACGCACGCACGCACGCACGCACGCACGCACGCACGCACGCACGCACGCACGCACGCACGCACGCACGCACGCACGCACGCACGCACGCACGCACGCACGCACGCACGCACGCACGCACGCACACACACACACACACACACACACACACACACACACACACACACACACACACACACACACACACACACACACACACACACACACACACACACACACACACACACACACACACACACACACACACACACACACACACACACACACACACACACACACACACACACACACACACACACACACACACACACACACACACACACACACACACACACACACACACACACACACACACACACACACACACACACACACACACACACACACACACACACACACACACACACACACACACACACACACACACACACACACACACACACACACACACACACACACACACACACACACACACACACACACACACACACACACACACACACACACACACACACACACACACACACACACACACACACACACACACACACACACACACACACACACACACACACACACACACACACACACACACACACACACACACACACACACACACACACACACACACACACACACACACACACACACACACACACACACACACACACACACACACACACACACACACACACACACACACACACACACACACACACACACACACACACACACACACACACACACACACACACACACACACACACACACACACACACACACACACACACACACACACACACACACACACACACACACACACACACACACACACACACACACACACACACACACACACACACACACACACACACACACACACACACACACACACACACACACACACACACACACACACCACACACACACACACACACACACACACACACACACACACACACACACACACACACACACACACACACACACACACACACACACACACACACACACACACACACACACACACACACACACACACACACACACACACACACACACACACACACACACACACACACACACACACACACACACACACACACACACACACAACACACACACACACACACACACACACACACACACACACACACACACACACACACACACACACACACACACACACACACACACACACACACACACACACACACACACACACACACACACACACACACACACACACACACACACACACACACACACACACACACACACACACACACACACACACACACACACACACACACACACACACACACACACACACACACACACACACACACACACACACACACACACACACACACACACACACACACACACACACACACACACACACACACACACACACACACACACACACACACACACACACACACACACACACACACACACACACACACACACACACACACACACACACACACACACACACACACACACACACACACACACACACACACACACACACACACACACACACACACACACACACACACACACACACACACACACACACACACACACACACACACACACACACACACACACACACACACACACACACACACACACACACACACACACACACACACACACACACACACACACACACACACACACACACACACACACACACACACACACACACACACACACACACACACACACACACACACACACACACACACACACACACACACACACACACACACACACACACACACACACACACACACACACACACACACACACACACACACACACACACACACACACACACACACACACACACACACACACACACACACACACACACACACACACACACACACACACACACACACACACACACACACACACACACACACACACACACACACACACACACACACACACACACACACACACACACACACACACACACACACACACACACACACACACACACACACACACACACACACACACACACACACCAATCGAATGATGGCGCCCAAAATGAAGGCCTTATTAAGGAAAATATTTCAGTTCTTCTTCAATCTTTTTCTCAAATCGTAACTTCCAACCCGAAGGGACATCTCACATACAAGAATTCTATCTGTTCCTTGCTACGGGGAAGTTTTGGGGTGACACAACCGATCAGATATCTATTACGAGTTCTGGTTATACATGTATGATAGTTTTACAAAATAGAGAAGATAGTTGGAAAAGTTACGCTGAATACCGGTAGCCCAAGAAAATTATATTGGGTTTTGACCTCAAAAAAAAAACAGAATGTTTCAGAAAAATCCAAGCAGGAGCTTTTTTGCTGGGGCTGTAGAAGTGTAGATTCAAAATTAATAAAGATGCGGAATTTTTCTTGAACCGATTTCTCATTTCAAAACAGTAATCATTTTGATTACTTTGAAAGCCGTTACGATCCATCGACATGGATCTTAAAGGTGCATTTCGACAAGTCACTATTCATAAGTCACGAGTCGTTTCAGTTCTACATAGTAGGGTACTGCAATTATAACGACATATTGTTTTGAATTGAAACAATGGGTACCTACTTGCCTAACACCTTTACATTTTTACAAGTATGTCAATAAAAACATATAAGGCGTTTCGACATTTTTCCTGCACATAAGCACATGATTTTATAGGTAGGTACCTACCTATATTCTATAGCGTATTAAAATGAAACTGAATTTGGCGCCGGTCAGAAATGACAAATAGCCATGCATAGATTAGTTTATTCGATAAAATCTTCACCATTATAACATCGTATCCAAGAAGTACCGGCAGATACGTGTTTCGGTTTTTTAATGTACCTACTTCTCCAAACGGGAAGGCGCTTATGTCCTGACTTTGTCCGTCGGTCGGTTTGTCATAGTCACGCTTCGCGCTACTGAGGTCAGGTCTCATAAATCATACCTAACTATCATATTGACAAAATTACTGTCAATATTTCCAGAGGAGGACGAATGTTAATGTGTAGATCTCGGTGTAGATGATTCTTCTTTTCACTTGGTTTCGAGTCAATGGATCGTATGCATAAAAAGTAGTAGATTGATACTAATGCTACAAGTATCTACTCCGTAAGAGGAGTATGTACTACACTAGCGTAGTACTTACTATGTCCAGGTAGTAAATGCTTCTATATACAACGGTACGTAGTAGTTTTTACTTCGCCTTTGAAGCATCTACTCCGAATCTACTATGAATTTGGGTTGTTCGTAGTATTTACTTCATTTTTAGCGAAGTTGCTGTTATAGCAACTTCTCGACCCTACTGTTCTTCAAAAACATAGCTGAATTTATGGGTGCACCAGTTGTAAAAACATACAAAGAGGGGAGAACCTATTACGATAATATACAGGGTTATTCAAAAGTTTTAAAAAAATACTAAGAGTGGCTGGGGGTTGAGGGGTTGACGGTAGACCATGACACGTATCATGGAAAACCGACTTATCGTTTTTGGAAATCGACCTGTTCGAGCGTTTTTTTTTCGAAAGAAAAATGGTAAGAGTAAGAAAGTATGAATTTTGTTCCGGACTATTGAGTAACCCCGACGCTCCTCAAAACTTCATCGTGAAGCGTTCGATCTAATTTTCAATTGTAGATCTTATAACCGACCAAAACGGTCTAGAAGTACTTGTGGCTCGGTACTGTGACAGAACGGCTTAGAATGATAAAATAAAGGGGAATGAAATATTTGGGAATAAAATTAGATTTACGGGCGATATAGGAAAGGAAAGAAATTGGGTTGAGGAATGCGAAATATATCGATTTTTGCCGGCCAGCATCGGAACCGGATGCAGGCAAAAGGCATCGACGTTTGTAGGCCAGAGGGTTGTGACGGGAGACGGGGTGTGGGGAAATAAGAGAGGTCCAAGAACAGGAGCGGGGAGATGAGGGTCGGGTGGTAAGAGTCGAGCACGACGGGTGTATTTTGCTGGAAGAAAACTAATATTTTTCAAGAAGAATAAATTAAGAAAAGTGCTAAAACACTGTGATAGATTTGTAGTACATCAGTGACGTGAAAGGAAAACATTAAGGCAAGTCTGATTTCTATTGTAATCAAATGCTTATTGTTTAAATAAGTTTGAAGTAATTGTTTTGGTTTGGAAAATGATAGTAGGTTTTGTTTGATCTTTTGAACAGCCATGATAAGCGTCAAGCCGATTTGAATTCTTTGTAATTGCTCTGAGCTTTTAAAATGCGGCCCCTTGTTTTCAGATAACTATCTTCCAGATGCAAGAAAAAGGGTGAAACCTCAGCAACCCTTTTTAGAGATTTGGCTTCCGACAGAGCATGATTTTGTAGACTCTATTAGCTGAGACAAGCACTAGCAGTATTTATGCAAGTCAAATCTGGGCAAAATCTCGATTACGCGTTATCTTCCCCCATAGAATAAGATATTTAACCCTTTCGCGCGACAAAGAATTTAAAGGCATGAGGCCGAGTTTCCAAAGAGAAACCCCTTGAGTAATGCTAAGAAAATTCAGTGTCGTTTCGAAACACTTCAAGATAAGAAATGAACGAGACATAAAATTTTGCAGGCTAATTAATTAGAGGCTCATTGCGATGACTTGTACTCCATATTGTAAATTTGTGTAATGGTATTGAAACTAGCATGAAACCGAGCTGCTGGATAAGTCTTCAAATTATAAACTATCGCACCAGCTGGATATAAAATCTATGGAATGTCAACACTCAAATTCTATGTAAATTATTTGATCAATAATTAAATTAAAATAATGGCTATAAATTCGAAAGATCAAGACAAGACTCAGTGAACAACAATCTCTCTCTAAGTACAATTAAACAGGAAAGATTTCTTTTCGTACCAGGGTGAATGGGAGAAAGGGGAGAAAGGGTTGAAACGAAAACTGGAAAAAGGATAAATGAATTAGGCAGGGAATTAAACTCAAGTGTACTAGGAAATGGATTCACCCATAATTCTGAAAATTAGGAAGAATGAGAACGGAATTAATTTGCAAGGGTTGAACAAATTCGTCGTAGGATTGCACACGGTATTAGGATGTACTTTTCTTTCAGAAACCGAATGTAAATCTCGATGTAAACTAATCCAATTCCTAACGCTAGCTGAATGCCAGCACGTCAGGAAATTATGAAATGAATAATTAAGGGTAATTTAATTAAGTTGGCGATGATTGATTAATTTGTAATAAAATTGAGGTGTGGTTAAATGACTTTGTTTATTCTTTCAATATTTATTCAATTCATTCCCTTTAAGAAGAACGTGAGGTTACTACTAGAGTAGGCTTGAGGTATTAGCACGACGTGAAGCTGAGGTAGGTGTAATCGGGTTAAATAACTTAGGTAAAGGTAAAATAAAATCTACGGCACAACGAAATACGACTTAGGGTAATTAGACGCATCACAGCTTAATTAATTTAATGTAGGGAAGGAGGGGATATCACAAAATTGGGGCCGGTGACGAGGTTTATCACAAAATGTTATCGTGAGGTTGGGATGTTACAAAATAGTTGTCATGATGACCAGAATCTTACAGTTAGTTGTCGTGACCTTAGAATCTTACAAATGGTGCTCGGTGACCAGAAATTTACAGTTGGTCGTCATGACCAGGATGTTACAGTTGGTGCCGCAATGATCAGGATGTTTACAGTTAGTGTCCAATGACCAGGATGTTACAGTACCTACAAACGTTCCTACGCGAATTGTGCTAATTTCCCCCCGGCCAGACAGAGGGGCGAGACAGAACCCCCGGCGTATTAGGGGGGGTTCAATAAAATGAATGAAGGGAGTAGTTAGGGCGCCACAAGATTTTGAAAAATTAGCACACGGTAAATCTTGAAAACACGCGTAGGTGGGTCTTTAATAACGGCACAAGAATTAAAACAGTTAGATTGACAGTTATTGAAATTGAAAACGTTTTACACTGTAAAGGATTGAAGATCCTTGAATTGAAAGTTACTTGATTATTTGCTTAAAGAAGAAAAAAATAACTGATATAGTATCTTCGGTGTTTGAAAGTTACACGTCAAAGAAAACTATTATTTCATCACCACGGCGCTAAAAAAAGATATGGGTCTGCACTTAACTCACTGACATTAAGGTGGATTCACAACGCCGATGTCAGAATAACATGGCAGTCTGATGGACTGACTAGTAAGCGAGGTAGTGAGTCAGCTCCAAGAGCAGTCGATCGAACGCGTTGTCCAGCATTGCACACTTTGTGTGACCAACCCTCCACCTCTGGGGTGACCACGTCCCTTAAAGTTGCTGAATGTGAACCAAGGTACTGGAAAATAGTCGGGGTGTGGTACAAAGCGCTTTGTGATACCACTATAGTACCATTGTTACAGTACGTATAGTGATAAGTTCAGGGAGAATTGCGTTCTCAGATGGGGGCGAAATGTAATTATACAGGGCTAAACGAGCGCATACGACCTGGCTTTTGCTGGAAGTCCTTGATGCTGTCGGCAACTCTCGGCGACGAGATCATGTGATTGAGGTAGAGGAATACACTAAGTTGTTTGACCTCACGGTGGCGGTAGTGTTGAGTATGGAAAATTCCTCGTAAGCTGGCAGTCTAGCACGAGCACCAATCCGCCAATGTAAATAGTCGAGAGCAAGACTCAAGAAGCGAGATCTTCACTATGAGAAGAAAATCTTTGAACGGAAACCAAAAGAAAAACACAAAAACCCTACAAGAATATCTTTCAGACTTTACTATGATTATGAAAGTCGTTCGATGCTTACCTTTTTGTTCTCTGTATGCCAAAAAAGGAAAATGGTCCAGACAAATTTCGAACTTTGTCGACGTTGTCGTTATCGTCCCTTGCCAGGCAAAGCAACGTAAGCGCCATTTGGACAAAAATTAGTTTCTGATCTTGTTGGAAAGGTCTCACTGAGCCGCGTCGATCAAGTGAACCATCACAAGCACTAAAATATACTACTTTCAAAGTTGCTGAAAAGTCGCTTACGTTGCTTTGCCTGGCAAGGGACGATATTCCGCGCTCGATTCCGCGAAAGGAAAAGATTCTGTCCTTCCGGTTCAATACAGCACATGTACGTAAATAGCTATTATCTACGACCACTATCGTAAGTTACCAATATCACATGACTAACAATTCTAGTAAGTTGATCTTTACACACGGATAGCCGTGTGTAAAGTGAGGCGATCGCACGGTTAGGGAATTTATGGTTAAAATTTGGTTCCAAAACTGTCAATGTGAAGTTAACGGCAAAGCAAATTTTCGAATGCCTATATGAAAAACGCCTACTCCTCCCTAGACTTAAAAACCTTCCTATTGCGAAAATTCGCACTTGCAGGGCCGACCGCAGTCGTGTCCTACGCACCATCAATATGTGTGAGGCAACTCTCTTATATCTTTACGGGCCGCAACTCCATGGAGGTGAGATGTAAGAACGACAAAATCCTGTATTACTTTCGTTTGAAGACGGTTATTGTAAACTTATGAGTTATTTTATGATTTGCACTTACAGAGCTTCATTATTCCTTAATTTCACTAATGTGAATGGCGCCAGCAATTTACAAATTGAATCCTGTTCGAATTCATCAGCTGCACCCCGATATGTGCTGATATCAAGTGGGTAGGCAAGCAGCATGACGTGTCATTTTGACGGGTCGTCGAGTCAACAACTGTCAACTACAAAAGTGCCCCCTTCGACTTTTGTTGGTTACAATTTTCATCAGGTTTGTGAAGTCTTACCCATTTACTTACTTTCTACATTACTAATTTACTGTTTAGAGGGTGGACAACAACCGCAGCCACAACGAGGAACCTTGATAATGTAAAATCGACCACCTGTCCCAGCGCTTCGGCTTGTGATTATATTGCCCAGTGTCCAGCTAAGCCATGGAGGCCTGCGAATTTCAGATTTTTGCCAGGTATGCACCTAGGTAAACACTGTCGATATCCACCTAAACATTTGTGAGTAATGAGTCATTCTTATTTTTAGATTCTCAAAGAACAAACTTAGCATGAACTGAACCGGAGGAAGAAAACGTCCAGCCGATTGCAGAGCAAGAAGTTTCGAGAAAGCTACCGGAGCCGCCAAAGTTACCCCAGCCATCAGAACAACATGAACATCAATAATTTATTGTGCTTCAACTATTAATATTCGATGCCTTATGAATAGTTTTGACATAAGCATAAATTGAATCGTCTGAGGTTCCATAAAGTTTCAAGTGTAGTACCTAGTTGGATGTTCGAATAAAGTGTTACAAAAATCGACTTTCTCCAGTTTTATTCAATACAACATCTCAACATTCATTTATTCTTAGAATGTGAAGGGTTCGATTTAGGTATTTTGTAATTCAGAAGTTTTTAAGATCAGTAAATTCCTGCACCGCTGCACTTCTCTCTAATTTATTATGAGTATTTCGTAGTGGATTAGTTTAGTAACATCTATTCAAAATTTGAGCAAAATCGATGGGATGGTTTTAAAGTTATGACCCTAGTTATGACGAAAGAACGATTTTTTCATTCCAACTCTGGAGGGCTGTATCTTTGTCATTATGCATTCCTGAAAATGTTTTGTGGATGCAGACTACATATTTCCCGATTCTCTATTGATTGCCAAAGTTTCCGCACATAAACTCTAATCACCCTATTTTTTTCAAATTGAAACTATTGTTGCTCAGAAGCTTCATTATCTGGATATTTAAGTAACCTACGCCAAAATATAGTGAGCATGAAACCATTCAACTTGACGCATCAATTATCAAAATTGGACAACAAATAACGGAGCTATGGGACTTTCTACTTGGAATGGTAGCCAGGGGAAGGGGGGGGGTCGAAGATAAAGTATAGTACGGAACACGAGTAGTAAAGCAATTACGCACTCAGGGAAATACTACACTCGCTCGCTACGCTCGCTCGTGTGCAACTTTTCCCTGCGTGCGTAATATGCTACTTACTACTCTTGTTACGTAATATACGAAAAGTACGGAGAACCCTGAAAGAATAATCTATGACGTCAAGGGAGAGAATCGAAAATGTCATATACCGTACCTCTAATGAAATGGGTTCCAAATTAATTACGCTTTTGCTGCGCTTAATCCTCCAAGGAGTTATTAGAGATCCTGTCCAACACTGATAAGGAGTCGAAAATATTTCAGTTACTGCTGGAAAATCCCCCAAATGGATGTGGAAGACTAACAACGATAAAATTTCTTTGCGGCACCTAACTGGATCAGCGAAGAGAGATTTTGATTGCACATGTATCGAACTGACGGGCGATTTCTTGAGGTAGGTACCGCTTTTTTGCTGCGCAGAGATAAGGAATCCGGAATAAAGATATAGGTACCTACGTAGGTAGGCAACGTAGGTACATAATAAATAATTCAAGGAATGACCATCTAGTCCATCCGCTAGGTACTATTCTGTATTTTTTTAGAGGTCGAAAAGGTTTTTTTTGGAATTCCAATCAGTCAAAGTCCACAGAATCATATTTTTCTGGTGGCAACCCTCAAAAGTGGTGCGGTCACCCTGTGCACCCCCATGGGGGCCAGCCCCCAGTTAATCGAATTTCAGTTCTGTAACTCGGAGGATCGACACAGAATTGCAAAAAATTCAGGATGTCATGAAAAATGTCCCTCGAAAGTCATCCACAATGAAGATACAGCCCTTCAAGTTTCAAAAAAGGCGATTTCCGTGGAGGTACAATTTCCACAATTTTCAACCGTTTTTGCTGAAAGTTTGGCTAGGCCCCTCTGTAACAAGTATCTAGAAGGGGGAATTTCATTTTCTGGATAAATTGTCCAGTGGCGGGGCAACTGGAAATTTTGACATAATGCCGTCCCTCCTCATTTCTCAAGTCCCTGGTCAACTTTGAACTCTGAAACTTTCACTATGTATCGAATATATTGTTCAGCTACGATGTTCCCAAAAAAAATAGAATCAGAGCTGGTTTCTGGATTTAATGTTGAATATAGAAGAGGATGTGCTTTAATTTTTTTTAGCTGAATATCCTAGTATTCTTTTTATATAAAAAAATTGTGTTCAAATTTTTTTTTATTTTTTTTTGGGATCATCGTAGCTGAATAATGTATTCGATACATAGTGAAAGTTTCAGAGTCCAAAGTTGACCAGAGACTTAAGAAATGAGGAGGGACGGCATTATGTCAAAATTTCCAGTTGTTCCGCCACTGGACAATTTTTCCAGAAAATGAAATTCCCCCTTCTAGATGCTTGTTACAGATGGGCTTAGCCAAATTTTCAGCAAAATCGGTTGAAAATTGTGGAAATTGTACCTCCACGGAAATCGCCTTTTTGAAACTTGAAGGGCTGTATCTTCATTGTGGATGACTTTTGAGGAAGTTTTTTCATGACATCCTGAATTTTTTGTAATTCTGTGTCGATCCTCCGAGTTACAGAACTGAAATTCGATTAACTGGGGGCTGGCCCCCCATGGGGGTGCACAGGGTGACCGCACCACTTTTGAGCGTTGCCACCAAAGAAATATGATTCTGTGGACCTTAACTGATTGGAATTCCAAAAAAAACCTTTTCGACCTCTAAAAAAATACAGAATAGTACCTAGCGGATGGACTAATCGCAGTGGGAAAACTGGTCATCACAATATTCTGGATACAGTTTTTGACAAGCTCTCCAACAAGCCGCCACCCCCCCCCCCCAAGCCAGGGTGCCATTTAAAAAAAATGCCAAGGGTGGCTAGGGGTTGAGGGGTTGACGGTTGATCATGATACGTGTTATGGAAAAACGGCTTGCCTATTCTAGAAATCGACCTGTTCGAGCGTTTTTTTTTTGGGAAAAACTCGGGAATATCTAAATAAATCAATCAATAATTCTCCCATTGCGCTTGTTTCTATCAATGTTTCTTTGGATTATTGTTATTATGGAAATTGATACCATCAGGGCCGATCTTGACCATTCAGGATATGTGCAAAAAATGCTACTTGAATATTTGAAAAATTCGTTTTTTCTTGAGTGGATATTACGAAATCTAGTTATACACGCATGATGGTTTCACAAAATAGAGTGGTACATGGCGAGGTACCTACATGGTTAAAAAAGTTACGCTGAATATCGGTAGCCCAAGAATATTAGGTATTAGGTTTTTACCTCAAAACAAAATCGTTTGGTAGTGAAATATACAGACAGACTTTGGCTAAAATTTTGTGCTCTTTTCAAATTTTCATGCTTTAGAAAAATCCTAGCGGGAGCTTTAGTGCTGCAGTTATAACGACATATTGTTTTGAATCTCGTTTTGAATGGAACAATGGGTGCCCTCTGACAATGGGTACTTGCCGAACACCTACTTTTTTATTAGATTTTTGCTCAATGATCAATAATTGTCTACAGACAATTGCCTTAGCTATAGTATGTCAATAAATATAAGCGTTTTCACATTTCTCCTGCACATACTTAACCACATAATATCACTTATTATTTATTATAATATAGTATATTTGAATTAGATTTTTTGCTTGAAGAGAGTAGGTACCTACCTAGTTCTCAAAAGTTTTTTTGCGAAATGGTTAGCTCATCTTCACCTGTTTAACATGCCAGAAGGCATACATCCCTGTGAAGCGTAATTCTTAGTCTACAGCGTAAAGATTGAATGATAGACCTTCAATTTTTTTCATTCCGGTGGAATGATATCTCGAAAATAGTATATTATAATACAAGTTTTATGAGACATCGTATTGTCACACGCGTCATTTTGAAGCACGAGGACGAGGAGCGAAGCGACGAGTGATTCAAGCAACGAGTGTGACAATAGGTCTTATGAAACGTGTGTTATGTAAAAAACTTTCCATTTTGCAACTATTACATGCTTTTTTTAATGAGAAAATGTGGAATATGTGCCTCTGCTAACAAAATTGTTGGGAATTGCTCTTGATGGTGAAAGCGCAGTTTATCATCAGAAATGAGCCGGATTTTGCTGAAATAAACCCCTTCTGCGAAATGACTGATATCACCTGAGCTGTCTTTTCTGTCAGTGAGTGCTGTCATGTCGATGTCATGCCCGCTGATATTGCCAACATTTGGGACTAAAAAAATGCGTATCGAAATGGAGCCTCCTACTACACGCGAATGACGTCATTTGCGTATCGTAATGACTTTCTTCTGAACGCAAAATAGAAAAACTAGTCTTTTATTATGTAGCTAGCTTGCTGTAGCTGCATGTAGCTGTATGGTCTTCTATTAAACGTGTAAAAAATTCACCCCTCTATAGCGCTGGTATTCTACATACAGGGTGAAATCAATTTTTTCCCAATAAATTGTATCTTGATCGAATCAATCCGAACATAGACTATTTCCGGCTCTGTTACAAGTCTATAATCCCTCATTCAAAATATAAAAATGTCACATTCCTCAAACTACCAAAACATGACTACAGGGTGAAACACTCTTTTTTCTTTTTTTTCCGGAGTCGCATGAATTCGGATGATAATCTTACCCATTTCAAAGGAAAGCCTAAAGTGTTTGGCAAACATATTGAAAATTTACATTTCTGCAACTACTGCAACCACTGGCTACTGTACCATCAAGCATTTTTGCGATTTTAGTTATGCGAGGAGTTGCTAAGGACAATTCCTTAGCAACTCATCGCAGAACAAAAGTGGAAGCAACATGTAATTCATCCTGTATATCAAGTCAGAGTGATATCAGGGATACAAATTTTTTATATGGCTTGCGGAAAACTCTGGAGCTTTCCAGTGAACCAGATGGGATTGTTATCCGAATCAATTTCATCCAGAATAAGAATGAAACAAATAAAGTATGTTCCACCCTGTAGGTTGAGTTGAGAGAGTTTGAGGAATGTGACATTTTTAAGTATTGAATGAGAGATTGAAGGCTTGTAACCACGACTTGTAACAGAGCTGGAATTGGTTTTTGTCTGGATTGATACGATAAAGATAAAAAACATTGAAAACAAATTGATTTCACCCTGTACGTAGGATACCAGCGGCTATGGAGGGGTACATTTTTCAAATGTTCAATAGGACTCTATAAGATTGCTAAATAATGAGAGATTGTTTTTTTGTCGAGAATTGTTTCATTGAAATAAAAATGTTCAAAGATTCATACCTATTTAAATTTTCACCCTGAATGCTGAATAGTAGGTACGCGTCACAGAGATGTATGCTTTTAACATTTAACATGTTCAGTACTCTAAAAGCGACGCCAGGTGGTTCACACACCACCCACCATTTTATGGACGCATCAACATCGAGTTATCAGCGCCCTTTTTTCCGTGCCGTGCCGTGCCGATCTCTTGATGTTTCACTCTTTTCTTCTTGACGTGACCGCATCACGGTAGTACACGCCAAGGTATTCACTAGAGAGCGCATGAAAGTTTTCACCTGGCCCGGGCCTGAATCGAACCCACTATCTCACTATCTTGGAATTGCTCCCAAAGACGGGGTCCCCCGCGCTACCAGCCGGGTTTCTTCGCTTTTTTGTTGGTACAATTGATTCGTCTAATTCGTCTAATCATAGTCTACACAGAAATCTCAGCGGAGCGCCATCTGCGATAGCTTCGGCGATAGATTAACAATTTCATAGGTAAACTTTTACAACCAAATTAGGGCTCCTAATCGGTTTCATGCCTTTATCGGGCCTTAGATTTTGCGAAAACAAAATTGTATCAGCACGTAAGTGTGGGTATGAATAAAATTCTTACAAATCACAATAGTGGCGATTCTTCATCAAACCCGTTAAAATTTGAAGGCCGTTGAAACAAAATCAGCCGATCGTAGAGCCGATTTCTGATCGTTCCTAGGTGACCAGCGCCTTTTAATATTTAAGGGGTGTTTATATTTTATAGAATTGCCACTCTTGCAGGTAAAAAAATTCTGTACATGATATCATTGAGTACTAAAACAGAATACAATGGATACAAAATAATTCAATTTTCTTGCTGATGGAAAAGTGGGTCTTGTTTTTTAAAAATGTCAATTTCTCTTGACATTTCTCACTGTTAGTGGCAGCTGGTTGTAGTTGTAGCACACGAGAGCCTTGGTATTAGGGTTACTGAGACTCGCATTTGTCCTCACATTCGGCAGATGAAATTTTTTTTGTGACCTAGTTTGAGAATGGACGGGTCATTCAAAAAAGATGTCCACCCCCATTTTTCTCAAGATCCGTCGAAGCTAGCGAGTTGCGGTAAAGACCGTTGGATTCAGCTGAGTTTTCTGATCTTTGATATGTCAACAAAACTACTTCGCCAGAACTCTGAGTACGGGGGCAACTCAAAATTCCAGGCAATTTTTTTCACACTGCACAACATTGAGTGATATGTCATTGAAAAGCCCGTGGAAAGTTTCAATAAACAAGTGCGAAAAGTTTTCGAAAATTTCCAGCGGTTTTTTCATTGTATGACAGAAAACAAAAACTTGGAAAAACACGTTTATAGGTATGTATGAAATGAGAATCAATGAGAATTTTTTCAAACTGCAAACTGCGTTCAACAGAACTCATTAGTATGGGGGCATAGGTCGTGCCGTGTGCAGCTTCGTGAAGATATACAGAGATATGTCCTAATCGATTCCTGGGCGACCAAGGACCATGAAAAATTATGGTGGAATGTTGACATCTGCTGCAGGCAAATATGGTGGAGGCGCCAAAATGGGCTTCATCTGGTAATAAGAAACTGGCTGTAGCTCGTTTGTTTTTCAACGGATTTCGACATCTGGTACGTCATTTTGTAGACAAAAAAAATTTCTTCTTATTTCACACCTAAATTTACAAACGTCATTCCGTGAAACTGTCAAAAATGTCTTTATAAGAAGATATGCTAAATTCCGCCATTTTTTGAAGGTTATCCGATATTTTTGAAACCTGGCAGTATCATAGTTCTTGAGGTGCCCTTTCCGAATTTCTACTTTTCCACTTCGTATCTTTGCCGTTTTGGCCGTCATATTGAAAAGATGGCGCCCGAAAAACAGTTTTTTGTCAATATCTTAAATTCAACCGACTCAAGATTGAAACGTGTATATGCGGAGGAAAGCCCATTCAAATTTCTACAATTTGACATATCAGTCATTTATGTGCGATTCACGGTTCTTGAGTTAGATCTTTCAGAGCTTCCGGAAACATCAACTTGCGGCATTCAATCAGCATGTTAAATTGATACCACCGTCATGTAGTGAGCAAATTACCCATAAATAGCTTTTGGCCATTAACCATAGATGATAAAAATTTGGAAAATCGATCATGATGATGTGATTTGTGTAATTACAGGGTGAACTGTGGAAGCAAACTGACTTTAGAAAGAAATAAAGGTAATATAGCATTTGAAGGATATCAGATACATTCGAAACTCATTTTTATGATGAAATTTGGGGTCATCATTCAGAATATCCACTTTAGCACTTCGTATCTCTCCTGTTCTGGCCATAATTTTGAAAAGATGGCGTCAAAAAAAACATTTTCGAATTTTTTTTGGAGAATTCGTCATAAAATTTCAAGATTCATATCAAAAGTGAAGGTCTATTCAATTCTCTAGAATTTGACATCTAAATCACCCATTAGTACAGGAAAAATAGTAAAAGAATCTGCAAAACCTCGGAAAAAATATGGACGTCCTGAAAATTTGATATTCTGTTCAGAATTGAGTGCTCTACAACATATCCAAAATCGCCAAAAATCGCACACGGGGGTTTTGAGTTATTGGAGGGGGGGTAAAAAATTGCAACTTAAAATGGAGGGGATCAAACCCGTCAATCCATTGGAAGCAGATATGTTATGATTCGACGCATCATATCCCGTTGATACCATTTTGACACAAAAAGTGTCAATCACTGTTGAAGGGGGGTCGTGGGGGGGGCGAAGCTCTGCTAGGTGGTCCATTTTGTTTCTCTGGCCATGTAGAACCGATCACAACAAGTTTGGTATCTTTTCCCACTAAATCCAATCTCTAGAACTCGAATCTGATCTGTAAATTTGGATAAAAACAAGTTTGAACAAGTTAACTTGAAAAAACTTGTTTTTTCTTTGACAATTTTGACGAATTTCTTTTTTACTGTTAGAGGAGTTCATCTTCGGAAAATTTTCAGAGGTCATTAGATTGAAGTGTATTCTTCACGAAAATCATCCACTCAATGTATAATTTTGTTTCTCGAGTTCAAAAAATCGATTTGAACCTGAGCCGGCTCGGCGCGTCGTCTACTACTGACCAGAACACTACAGCATGCACCTTGTAATGGAAATAGCTCAAACTTTCGAAGAGATAACAACTTATCTTCAAAAATTTGATTATCTGTGCAGAATTGAATTCCATATAACATAAACAAAACCGTCATGAATCGCACTGCAGGGTTTTGAGTTATTTGAGGGGAGAGGTAACAGTTCATAGAGCACGAATCTTGAGAAAATGTTATCCTTCTCCTCGAATAACTCAAAATTCTGCAGTGCGATTCATGGCGATTTGGTTCATGTTATAGAGAATTCAATTCTGCACATATAATCAAATTTTCAAAGATAAGTTGTTACCTCTTCAAAAGTTTGAGCTATTTTCATTTAAAGGTGCATGCTGTAGTGTTCTGGTCAGTAGTAAACGACGCGCCGAGCCGGCTCAGGTTCAAATCGATTTTTTGAACTCGAGAAACAAAATTATACATCAAGTGGATAATTTTCGTGAAGAATACACTTCAATCTAATGACCCCTAAAAATTTTTGGAAGATGAATACCTCTAGCAGTGAAAAAAAATTCTTCAAAATTGTCTAAGAAAAAACAAGTTTTTTCAAGTTAGCTTGTTCAAACTTGTTTTCATCCAAATTTACTCATTGGACTCGAGTTAAGGAGATTGAATTTAGTCGGAAAAGATACCAAACTTGTCGTGATCGGTTCTACATGGCCAGAAAAACAAAATAGACCACCTAGCAGAGCTTCGCCCCCCCACGACCCCCCTTCAACAGTAATCGACACTTTTTGTGCCAAAATGGTATCAACGGAATATAATGCGTCGAATCATAACGTATTTGCTTCCAATTGATTGACAACTTTCATCCCCTCCATTTTGAGCTAGAATTTTTTACCCCCCCTCCAATAACTCAAAACCCCCTGGTGCGATTTTTGGCGATTTTGGATATGTTGTAGAGCATTCAATTCTGAACAGAATATCAAATTTTCAGGACGTCCATATTTATTCCGAGGTTGAAATCTATCTTTCTTGTACTACATGTGGGACTTACGGTTCTCAAGCTATACCTTTTCAAAGTCAATTTTCCCTTGGAGTTCACCCTGTAGTTGCATAACAACCGTTACCATGATTGATTTTCTGGATATTAATGATCTGTGGCTGACAATTTATCATTATTTATGGTCAATTTGACTGCCACGTGGAGCTAAGATCAACTTGATATGCTGATTGGATGACAAAAGTTGATGCTTCAGCGAGTTTTAGAAGCCATAACTACAGAACCGGAAGTAGCACATACACGAGTAAGGTGTCAAATTGTAGATAATTGAATAAGCTTTCATTCGCATACAAACGCTTCCACCTCACATCGACTGAAATGGAGATATTGGAAAAAAACTGTTTTTTTTTGACGCCATCTTTTCAATATGGCGGCCAAAACGGCAAATACACGAAGTGGAAAAGTGGAAATTCGGAAAGGGCACCTCAAGATCTATGATACTGCCAAGTTTAAAAAATATCAGATAACCTTCAAAAAAAGCTGAAATTTAGCACATCTTATAAAGACAATTTTGACAGTTTCCTAAAATGATGTTTAAAAATTGAGGTATGAAATAAGAAGAGAATTTTTTTGTCTACAAAATGACGTGCCAGATGTTGAAATCCGTTGAAGAACAAACGAGCTACAGCCAGTTTCTTATTACCAGATGAAGCCCATTTTGGCGCCTCCACCATATTTGCCTGCAGCAGGTGTCAACATTCCACCATAATTTTTCATGGTCCTTGATTGCCCAGGAATCGATTAGGATGTATCTCTATATATCTCCACGAAGCTGCACACGGCCAAGCCTTTTTTGACCCTATGCCCCCAGACTACATTGAAACGGTCAGTATGATGTGTAACTCAATATGCAATAGCTATTTTGAATTTTTGGGGCAATTCAATTTTACTCATCAAAATCTTCATTCCAGAAAATCTCAAAATTTCAGAATTTTAAACAAAATTCATTCAGCCAGTTATTGCTTATAGGTACTCACAAACTAGATAGTTATTATGTATAATTAAAACAAATAGTGTAGGTATGTACAAAAAATGTTTGCATTATCAAGGCAACTTTACAGATAATTTAAATGATCTCCAAAGACGTTGCAAGATGCAAGTGTATGGCTACGATGAGAAGTTCCGCGGCAGACATGACGACGATTTTTTTCGCGATTACCTTACTTCTCATTTTTCGAAGAATTTGATGAAAACTAAAGTCTATAAAAAAATTGCATTGTTCACCCATAGGGTACCTACTGGTGATCACGCCCATCAAACTTTATACGACTGAAAAGCGTAGCCGACAAAATCTCTTTTCGGCAGTTTTCGGGGATTTTTCTCATCAGGTACTGAATTCCTAATAATGAGCAACAACTTCATGCACATTGCGCCTTATTAACCACTAGATATTGTAATGAATTTAAAGAATTTATTAGATTTAGGTACCTTATGGTTAGTATTTTTTTTATTGAGACTAGGGTGTAACTACACGCAGCCTTATGGAAATGGTCGCTCACTCAGGAGGACGAACAGTTTGCCCGAGAGTTTGCCTAATAATCCTATTCTCGATTTTTTTGACGCTTAAGCCCATTTGTCAAAACGCCGTCGATATAATATTACGGGGGCATACGGTCAAAAAAGGCTTGGCCTTGTGCAACTTCGTGAAGATATATAGAGATATGTCCTAATCGATTCCTGGGCGATCAATGACCATGTAAAATTATGGTGGAATATTGACACCTGCTGCAGGCAAATATGGTGGACAGTGCCGGATTTAGGAATGTGGAGGCCCTGGGGTGACAGTATCTTGTGAAGGCCTCGAGAGCTTTCAGGAATAATACTAAACTGCTCGTCATAAGTTAAGCATAGACCAAAATTTGCCCCAATTTCAAGCAAGGATTTCTTCGGGGAAAGATATCCGATTTGAAAAAAATTGATGGCGTCTGATAGAGCTTCTCTTCAGCTACAAGACGCTGTGACTTACGTCACCATCGACTTTGTCTACTATATACAGGATGCCAAAGGAAATAATGTCAAAAGTGTTAATTTTTGAAGTCGTGGAACTTTTTTAGAAAAAAATGTCGGATTTTTTTTCTCTTCAGTTTTAGAAAGCGGATATCAATATCTCGAAACGGTTTTTGACTTTTGATCGTATTTTGTTTCTTTAAAAAGCTCTTGATTTTTTTGTGGAATTTGGATTTTTTGATACAGAACTTGCTAGAGCTGTTGTTTTTTCTTGAAAATTCAAAGAAACGTACACAATTGCTGGATGAATTATACCATGGGAAAATTTGATCTCATGGGCCCCCAGAAGAGGTTATCCACTGGACCTCTTCAGAGGAGATACCCAATGAAGCATGCTGCGATATCACATTGACACTTTTTGACTCCAGCATGAATAAAAATGCAAGACTTGTAACCATAAGTTGCATCAAAATTACCATGGTTGCCAATTAGTCCCATCATGGGTAATTTTGTTACTGCCCAAGTCACTGGAAATTTCCAGAAGTGATATCTCCTAGACGAGTAGAGATAGAGCCATAATTCTTTTTTTGATTCCAGTCGGACACATTATTGGCCATTCGAGCATGATGTGCAAATTTTTCACATTCATACTTTTTCAGTAGTGGGGGGTAATTTTGACGTTTTTGTCATGTAGGAGCTTTTTTGTTGTACTTGTCATCATTAAAATGTCAATATGAATGTATACTGTCATTTTCAGCTGATAAATTTCAAGTTTGCGTTCGGTGTTTTTCTTCCTCAAAGTCCAGGTTTCCTGAGAAAATCAATGTTGATCTTTTGTTTCCACTACTGATGTGGAAGTGGTAGATTGCATTCATGTTGATATTTCAATGATGACAAGTACAAAAAAAAAGTTCTGACATGACAAATGTCAAACTTACCCCCCACCACTGAAAAAGTAGAAAGTGAAAAGTTTGCACATCGTTCTGGAATGACCAATAATGTGTCCGATTGGAATAAAAAAAAAAAATTACGGCCCTATCCCTATTCGTCTAGAAGATATCACTTCTGGGGATTTCCAGTGACTTGGGCAGTAACAAAATCACCCATGATGGGACTAATTGGTAACCATGGTGATTTTGATACAACTTATGGTTACAAGTTTTGCATTTTACTTTCCCGGCCCCCCCACGAACACGGAGGGAAAGTATTGTAATCGTGCAGAAAAAAAGTTTTGAGATTTCACCGGATATATCCGTTTTGAGGTCCTCCAAGACGATTAAGACCATTTTCAGAATGATGTCTGTCTGTGTGTGTGTGTGTGCGTATGTGTGTGTGTGTGTGTATGTGTGTGTGTGTGTGTGTCTGTCTGTGATCTTCCACGATAACTGCCGTAACGTTGACTGGATCGACTTGATATTTGGTATAGTAGGTTCACTTGTACCGTGATTCTAGTAGGCTGGGTAAATTTCACAGTTTGGCATTGTAGACTTCACGTCCAACTGCCCAGTGTGCGCCAGAGCGTCTGGCTTCGAAAGATAGGTTATGTTGGTGTGATGGTGTGTTGACTGTTGCTGTCAAAAATGGAAAATTTATGAAATCAACTTTGCAAATTGCAAATATGGAGTGGATGTAGTTCACCTTTCACAAGTTCCGCAAATTTCTTGTTCCAGTACGATGTCCTGAGCAGTGAAATCAAGTATTAATGCCGATGAATCCCATCCCCACAAAAATTAGGAGGGTTCAGCTTCCCATCGTTTCCAGCCTTCCAGAGTGTGGGTACTTCTTTTAAAAACCAGGAATAGTTCACAATGCTTCCATAATATGTGGTTTTTGAAAATAGATTCACGTCTTCTCCGCAAAGCTGAACGTTATGGGGTACATGCCCAACACCCATTCTGCCCATTTTTTCTCCTAGAAGCGAGTTCTTGATGGCACTCTCGAGGACTTTAAAATGGGCACTGGACGTTATTGTTCAAGACACAAGCTGAGGCGCAAACACAGTTTTCACAGTAATGGGCATAATTTCACCACAATTTTCTTGAAACTCGTGATTTTCAGTCTATTTGACACTCGATCTGACAAACAGTAAAGTTGTTGATCTTGTCGTCAAGCTTAAACTTTCAAATATCAATGCAACCAACTGCCAAGTTCTAGGGAGTTTTCAAATATCAGATTTGAAAACTTAGAAACAAAATCTCACAGCGAACTAGAATCACGGTACAAGTGAACCTACTATATACAAACATGGTTGTTTCCTGAAAAGAGCCCATTAGTTTTTGGCTGTCATCTGTCAAACCCAACTGTCACTATCATCAAATGTCAAAAGCTATATCTCACGGAACTCAACTTGCAATATGTCATTTGGAAGCCCTTGAAAAACTGTATCCAGAACAGTTGGAAACATTGCCATATCTGTCATCTGTCAAATAATAAAAAATGTTAAAGTTCAAAACTTTACCAATTAATTATTCAAAATCGATCCGATGGATTGGAACCAGATTTGGCAGGAAGCAACACAACAAAAGAGTCAAATTGAGGCCGCAGTTGCAGTTTTCCACCATTCTCCAGTTGGGCGTAATGAATTTTCAAAATTTCTCCTGGCCGTTGCCACTCAGGAGGGGCTCTCGCCGGTGTTTCGACCAGCACGAGTCGCTTTTGTAGCGGGACTCCATTCAAAAATTTATTCCTGCTCGGGGATCGACTTTTTTTTGGAAATTTCAACTGATATCGAAAGTAGATTGTATTGAGCGTCGTGCAGGTCTATTTTCAAAGTTGACACGGTTTTGGTTTTCCGACTGTAATTTTTTCAAAATGAAATTTGCACATTCTGTGAATTTGAGAAAAACGCAATGCAAACTTCTACATGCGGTAGGCCCCACGAAATATTAATTTTAGGTGCAGGCATGCTGTGAATAAAAGTTGGAGAAAAGATTGAGCTAATTTTTGGAGGAAAAATTTTTGAAATCGGATCAACAGTTGCCGAGTTTTCCTCTCTGGAAAAACTGCAAATTTTCCAACTTTTAATTCCGTGAACAGATTTCTTGGAATTGTTTTTTTTAGAGAATAGATAACTGGTTCTTGAACATTTTCCAATAATTTCTCTTCAATTTCCCGGGAATTTTCCTCCTGAAAATATAAAACCACTCATGCGATCGTACAAATTGAGCGGTTCTGTCACGATAATTACCGAATTATTGATCCGATCGAATCGAAATCAGGTACGGAGGCCTAAGTTCAGCCTGGAATGATCTGATTAGACTTTGGGTGGATGATTTTGATCGGAAGCCCTCAGGTGGCACATTGGGTCTGGGTTTGTCTGCCCAAGCTCTAAATTGAAAATATAGAGTTGAAATTTGACACACAGATGCAGTAAAAGTTTTCAATCAAGTTTTTGTAATTTCATCTTCATATCTAAAGTAGGAACAAAAATTTCAATAAGGAACCAGCATTGCATTTTTGAGATATCACAACAGTTAGCTACCTAGTTCTACCTTTTGGATCAATTCATCACCTTGGAAAACTGACCTAACCTGTCATTTTTTCTGTCCGCTCAACAATGGATGCAGGATGCTTGCTAAACGCTCGACTAAATAGAATTTTTTCATCAATTTCCGAATCGAATCGCCCCCTCCCGAAGGAACACTTCGATCAAAATCATTACTGACGTCTCTGGATACCGCCGGGAAAGTTTTGTGTCGCCCCACAACAGATTTTTATTTATGCTGGAGTCAATAAGTGTCAATGTGATGTCGCAGCATGCTTCATTGGGTATTTCCCCTGAAGAGGTCCAGAAGATAACCTCTCTTGGGGCCCATGAGGTTAAATTTTCTCATGGTATAATTCATCCAGCAATTGTGTACAATTCTGTGAATTTTCAAGAAAAATCAACAGCTCCAGCAAATTCTGTATTAAAAAATCCAAATTCCACAAAAAAATCAACTCTTTGAAGAAACAAAATACGATCAAAAGTCAAAAACTGTTTCGAGATTTTGATATCCGCTTTCTGAAACTGAAAAGAAAAAAATCCGAAGTTTCTGCTAAAAAAGTTCCACGACTTCAAAAATTAACACTTCTGACACACCTTCCTTCCTTCCTGCCACCTTCCTGGCATCCTGTGTATCATGGACAAAGTCAATAGTGCCGTAAGTCGACACAACGTCTTGCGCCTGAAGAAAAACTCTACCAGGCACCATGAACTTTTTTCAAATCGGAAATTATTTCCTTAAGATATCCTTGCTTAAAATTGGAGCAAATTTTGCTCTATGCTTAACTTTTGACGAGCAGTTTAAGAATAATAATAACAAATGAGGTGCTTTCCTGGTAAATTTCAATTTGTGGAGGCCCTAAAATCGTGGTAATAATAATATGTGGGGGCCCCAGGGCGGTCGCCCCTGTCGCCCGTGCCTCAATGCGGCACTGATGGTGGAGGCGCCAAAATGGGCTTCATCTGGTAATAAGGAACTGACTGTAGCTCGTTTGTTTCTCAACGGATTTCAACATCTGGAACGTCATTTCATAGACTGAAAATTTCGTTTCGCATTTCATACCTTAATTTACAAACGTCATTTGGGGAAACTGTCAAAATTGTGTTTATAAGATATGCTAAATTCCGGCCTTTTTTCAAGGTTATCTAATATTTTTTAAACTTGGCAGTGTTATTGATCTTGAGGTGCCCTTTCCGAATTTTCACATTTTTGTTTCGTATATTTGCCGTTTTGGTCACCATATTGGAAAGATGGCGCCCAAAAAACAGTTTGTATGCGAATGGAAGCTTATTCAATTCTCTATAATTTGACAGTTTACTCGTGTACGTGCTACTTTCGGTTCTTGGGTTATGCCTTCTAGAACTCCCTGAAGCATCAACTTTTGTCATCCAATCAGCATGGCAAGTTGATCCTAACTCCACGTGGCAGTCAAATCAACCATAAATGATGATCAGTTGTCAACCACAGACCATTAATATCTGGAAAATCAATCACGGTAACGGTTGTTACGCAACTACAGGGTGAACTCTAAGGGAAAATTGACTTTGAAAACGTATAGCTTGAGAACCGTGAGTCGCACATAGATGATTCAGATGACAAATTTCAGAGAATTTATTGGATTTTCACTTTAATATGAATTCTAAAATTCAAGGACGAATTTTCCAAAAATTTCCCGAAAATATGTTTTTTTGAGCGCCATCTTTTAAAAATTGTGGGCAGAACGGCAGAGGTACGAAGTAAAAAAGTGGATATTCAGTAGTAATACAACAAGAGCATCGAAATAATCGAATATACCGCGATTGCGAGATGTATTGCAAGAAACACAGCGAGACCATAGGTCGAGCTGTGTTTTGAAGCAATACATCGAACAAGAGCGGTCTATTCAGATTCTTTCGATGCTCGAGTTGTATTCGTCAAGACTATACAACGAGCTTTACACGACCCACCTGCTTCCGACTTTTGCCAGAGTTTTCAAAATTCAGTAATAATTTGTCAAACTGACGCTTTGGTCCCTGATTTACCTGTAATGCCTGATCCCTGTTTGATTTGTATCATGAAAACTACAATAATTTTTATCATAACTACATTATAAGGAGCAAAGTGAATGGTTTATTTTGAACAGGTGATAAAAGTGAGCAATTTTCATTGGTAGGTAACAAATGAACTTGAGTCTTCGCCGAAAGTTTGTAGTATTCTGTGTAGCTCCTCAGCAGTCAATGGTGCTGAGATGCATTTCCATTAATCTGTCATCCCTTGGTGAACTCTCCCCACGGAATTCCGAGCATCATTGCCTTATGAAATCCCAACACCTTTGAAAGAAGAGTGAAAAGTAATGACAACGCAGCAATCAGCCTACAAAGATTACCTTTGAAAGGATCAGTCTTTTTCCCGATTCGGAGTAAAAGTTCAACTGCAACTGCTTTGCCGTCGGATTCCATCATAGGATCTTCAAATTTCCCTCTTTGAGTCACCTCCGTTTGTTTTTCGCATGCTGCATGCCCATCAGTTTTCCAGGATGTGTGCCGTTTCAGCGTGGACTTTTCGTCCGAAAAATGGTTGAAACTGCCGTCAAACATATTCCTCTCTTCTAACAGTATTGGCTGGTTCAACTGACCATACAAAGTCTTGAATTGTTCGGCTGTAGTGCATACAAAACGACCTATCTGTTGGTTTCGAAATGCAACAGACAACCATTCAAAAATACATTGTCAAATAAATTATTGATGTTTGACATTGGCTACCACTTGATTTTTTTGGCCATGCCAGAACTTAACCATATAAATGCAAGTTAAAATTTTATTCGTAACTTTCCAATTGCTGAAGTTGGACAAAAGTTCTGCACGATTTTCGTTTTGATACATCTTACCGCTACTGGCACACCCGAAATAAAATTATATACGATATGTCAAACTTTAGCTTCTGGTGCACTGGGTCAGCTATGGTCCAGTGTGTGGCAAGGCTGCTGGTTAGATCGTGAAATCCTGCAAGCACTGTTGCAAAGGGCGAAAATTGTGGTTTTTTGAATTCAAATGAACTGTGTATACCGTCCGTTTTTTATTTTAGGCCCCAGCCCGTAGCATCTTTATTATAGGTTTCACACCCAATATATTATATATTTTTGAAATCACAAAAACAAGATCTTTCGACTGATGATATGTCAAATTATTTTTGACAGATGTCATTTTTTGACAAATGACAGAATATTACTTGTGATACACCATTTTAAAGCCCATAAAATTCTGAGGAGAACTGTGTTCTTATTTTTGTGATAGGGTGTCTTTTACAGCTTCTAGGGGTCTTTCAATAGGAAAAAAATGTTGAATTTCAAAAATACATAATAAGTAAATAGGTAAAGCAGGTACCTATTTTTAGTGTAAGCTAATGATAATAATGATAAATTAATCACAATTAAACAAAAAATGTCCTAAAGAAGTTGCTCGAATGACCGCCTCCTTGTTCCTTTAATGAAAGATTCGACGATCAGTGAATTGGAACCACCACCGGCCCAACGCGATGACATCCGAGCTTGCCAGAAATGACCCCCCTCGAGTTTTTATGAGCCTACCCGAAAGATAAGGTGTTTATAAAGTTTCCCAATAATTTGGACAATTTAAAAATCAGATCATCACCATAAATTGATTTAAAAATACTTATCACTTATTGAGTGGCTATTTCTGAAATTGACATTTTTTCCTATTGAAAGACCCCTAGAAGCTGTAGAAGACACCCTATTTTAAAAATAAAAACACAGTTCCCCTCAGAATTTAATAGGCTTTAAAATGATGTATCACAAGTACTATTCTGTCATTTGTCAAAAAATGACATCTGTCAAAAATAATTTGACATATCTTCACTAGAAAGATCTTGTTTTTCTGATTTCAAAAATATATAATATATCGGGTGTGAAATCCATAATGAAGATGCTACGGGCTGGGGCCTAAAATAAAAAACGGACGGTATATAGAAATTTTATTTAAAAATTACTTCTTCCCAACACTTTGGGTTGCTATATCAACAAAGAATACATTTCAAAAAGGTATAACATAATAATAAGAATATGAACAGAATAAAAGGGTAAAGTGTAAATCGAAATTACAGAGAGGTCTACGTATAATCGATTTCGTATATTCGCAAAAATGCCCCTTCGCAACGGTATACCCGATGTAATGCAGTGTCAAGGAAAATCGAGACACTGGATTGGTCGAAAGAGCAGTGAGCTGTATAGTCTAAATAATAACCCCAAATTTCATTATAATAATGAGTTTCGAATCAGTTTGCCTTCACAGTTCACCCTGTACCAGCACAATTAACATCACCATGATAGATTTTCTAATTTTTTATTACCTATGGTTATAGCCAAGAGCTATTTATGGTTAATTTGCTTACTACATGACGGTGGTATCAATTTAAAATGCTGATTGAATGCCGAAAGTTGATGCTTCCGGAAGTTCTGAAAGCTCTAACTCAAGAACCGTAAATCGCACATAAATGACTGATATGTCAAATTGTTGAAATTTGAATGGGCTTTCTTCCGCATATACACGTTTCAATCTTGAGTCAGTTGAATTCAACATATTGACAAAAAACTGTTTTTTGGGCGCCATATTGCAAAAATACGAAGTGGAAAAGTAGAAAATCGGAAACGGCACCTCAAGATCTATAATACTGCCAGGTTTCAAAAATATTGGATAACCTTGAAAAAAAAGCCGGAATTTAGCATATTTTATAGAGACAATTTTGACAGTTCCCCGAAATGACGTTTGTAAATTAAGGTATGAAATAATTAGAGGTTAAACGACTTACCTGTAAGGAAGTTCAATCCTCAATTATACGAGATGGCCCCGTCCGAAGAGATCACACATGTAGTTTATGTTTCGGCGCTCGTTTTGGCGTAATGTTTCAAGAAATATGAAATAACTGTTTCATAACCTTGCCCTCCTCATGCCACCTCTTATATAATAGCCCATTCACTCGTCATTATGTTTTGTCCCTAATCAAATCGCGTCCTTTTCGGGGTTGTTGAGGAGCGGGCGGGTGTGATCTCTTCGGACGGGGCCATCTCATATAATTGAGGATTGAACTTCTTTACAGGTAAGTCGTAAACCTCTACTTATACTTCGATGGCCCCGTCCTCAAGATCACACATGTCGATTGTTACAGGTCAAATTTGCGGTGACCTTGACCTTGGTCACGCGACTCCATTCGACCGTGAACCTGGACAGTTTTTTTTTTGTTGCACAGTTAACGGCTGGTGTGAGGTGATTTTCTCTTTGAAGGTTTTCCGAGTACGGAGCGCATCCGCGGTCCAATTGTGTCATTATCCAATTTAAATTCAATCAATTTTCTTCGAACAGCAGACCTGCAAAGGAGTTTGTTTATATTACGATATGCACCTTTTTGGTTTTTACCCGCTTATCGATAAATGGCTTTATCTCTTCGATTCTTTGTCGTGCTAGTTCACCTGGAAAAATGTTCCCGTGCCATTTTATTGCAGCCAGAGGCTGATTTTCCTTTGGAAAATGGTTTGTTTACTTCGTGAACGTCAAATCAAAAACTGTCATAATTTGACGTATGGCCACCACGTGCAATCGGAGATCTGGTCAGGTGTCGGAAAGAGCCGAAATATTCCTGGGCGGTGAAGAACAAGGATGGGTTTATGCCAAAGGCCGTGTGTGTTGTGAGATGCAGTAATTCTTTGGCAGAAAGTCCGGTCCTGCTTGGGCCCTTCGTGTTCTGATCTCTTGCGACCTTGAGCGACGTCTCCATTTTTATCAACCACGTGGAATTCAATATAATCGTGCATCCCTCAACATCAAGGGGTTGTAATCACATTTTCCCTTATCAAAGTGTAAAAATCGCCATCCAGCTTTCTCAGGTTCTTCTGGTTTTCGATATTTTTCTTCCCTTGTCATCTTTCCAGCAGTTGTTTTTTTTTTGTGGGCCATGCTTCTTGTGAAGTGGGGATTTTCTTTGTTATCTAGTGGTCATTCTTCAGTAGTTTCCGAAAAAGATAGACTCGGTGTTTTGGTGAAAGGCGCTGGTTAGCCAAATCTCATGTTTTGAGGAGCATCCACCAATTCACCTGAAATATTATCAGCTTGGCTGGATTTTAAATCTATCAAAGATACCACTACTTTACTATTTTGGGGCCAAATCACAACTTTCGTAAGTTCTCTTGTTGGTTGTTATTATCACCCCTTTCACCAGTCGCTTGTCCACAGGGCCCCTTGTTTCTTGGTACCGACAATCTGGTACCCACCCATCTCCTCAGTAGTGGAGTCGGTACGTTCGTAAAATCCATTATTCGCTGCAAATTTGAGGAATGCAATGCCCTTTGGCATACATGTTTTCTGAAGATTTTCCAGCAATTCTGGTCGAGGCGATTTTCCAAATTTTCGTGCAGGGGCCGTATACAGGGTGAAATATAAAAAAAGTGTAAAAGTTCGTATTTCATGAACCAGACCAGGTAGAATTATGCGAATATCGTCATAAGATGCCCAATTTCAAGATGAAAAGGGTGCAATGAGCAGTTCTGACAGTTCTTCCATATTTTCTGAAAAATCATGAAATAACTGAAAATTGTCAAAAAAATGATTTTCTCAAATAAATCAGTCATTTTTCAAAGCATTGGAATACAACTTGGTATTTCCACCATAATTCATGTTTCAAATGAAATGTGGTGGAAAGTATGAATCTAGTAATGATATTTCCAAAAATAAGACTGTCAACTTTTTTTTTCTTGTGACCGCCATCTTGAGTCTCGCCATGGCTGAATGGTTTCAACAGTGAGTGGTAATCATTAGAATGACGTCATGGGACAATTTAAGTAGGTAAAAAAAAACCTTACATAGAGCAATAACTTCTTCGCCGAGAAAAGAAGTGCACTCGATTTTCTGATTTTCACAGAATTTTATCGCTCACGATGGCTGATGTGACCATGGGATGGGTGATATAGCTGTGATGTTATGGTACGTGATTGTTTGTCAAGTGGTTCGCCAAAACTCATGGCCGCAAGTTGAGTGGTTTGTGTTTAGTGGCTTTTCAAACAAAATATGTGACTCTTTTTTATAAAAAATACAAAAATAAATAGGGTGTCGTATGTATCTCATACCTCATTGTGAGAAACCTGCCGAAGGAATCCTTGAAATTGATAGTGGATATGCTTCTTATGAATATATTCGGTTGTCACCGACTTCAAAAAGTGATAAAGGAGAATTCAAGTACTCTGGGGGGGACGTGAAAGATGTTCTTGCAGTTGAAAATTTTAAAAAGCAAAGAGAGAAATCTCAATTACTGTTCACCATTTTGTGGAAATCTGCATGGGAATAGGCACAATTGGTTGTGGGACTGGTTCTTTTCGAAATAAATGTGTCATCAACTATGCCACTGAACATGCTGAAAACGGTAATTATGAAGACAATCATGTCTTTTCGGTCGGCAGCAAAACCTACCTAGGTACCTAAATATTTATACCATTGTATATTTCTGGTTTCAATGATAAACTACTGGTATCTTATGTGACTGCACATCCCTGTTGTAAACGCACATGCAAAACCATAAAAAAATACAGAACCTGGATTTTTTATGGTTTCAGATGTGTTTAGTATAGATTTTTGTCCGGTGTAATTCCCAACTAAAAATTTGAAATACCATCTGAGCTTGAGTTGACCGCTCGGAAAGCAGGGGTAGTTTGTTCTTGACGCTCTCGTCGGCAGGTGGCTGAGACCCTTCGTCTACTATCCAGTTAGAAATAATTCTTACGAAATGACGACATTAAGAGTGACCTTTTCGACTTGCTAGCCCTTGACTCCTTGAAGAACTTTGAACAACTACATATAGTGACCATCAATGTTTGTGACGTGATAGAATCAAACTTGGCAGCAAAAACAGCCCTAGCCGACCAACTGTGCACTATCGAGGAAGCAGATGGACGCCTCTTGGTCATGCAAAAGATATGACTTTTCTTGGAGGTACATCGTTTATTGTTTGTACTGTTGATTCCGATAGGATTGTACTTTTGGTGTGGGTATTTTCTTTCACCGTTTGCAAATTGCGAAGACCCTAAGTACAATTACATTGGAATCAATAGTAGGTACAAACAATTATCCATGTAGCTCTAAGAAAAGTCATATCTTTTGCATGACCAATGATGCGTCCATCGTCCATCTGCTTCCTCGATAGTGCAGAGCTAGCCGGCTAGGGCTGTCCCCACTGCAGAGTTTGATTCTATCACGTCACGAACATTGGTCACTATATGTAATTGTTCAAAGTTCTTCAAGAAGTCAAGGGCTAGCAAGTCGAAAAGGTCGCTCTTAATGTCATTTCGTAAGAATTATTTCCAACTGGATGGTAGACGAAGGGTCCCAGCCACCTGCCGACGAGAACGTCGAGAACAACTACCCGCCTACTGTCCTGAGCGGTCAACTTCAAGCTTAGAGGGGATTTCAACATTTTAGATGGAAATTACACCGGACAAAAACCTACACTGAACACATCTGAAACCATGAAAAATCCAGGTTCTGTTTTTTTTATGGTTTCGCATGTGCACTTACGACAGGGATGTGCATCAGTCACATAAGATACCAGTGATGGTTGGATGAGTTGATGACACATTTATTTCGAAAAGAACCAGTCCCAGAACCAATTGTGCCTATTCCCATGCAGATTTCCACAAAATGGTGAACAGAAATGGAGATTTCTCTCCCGTGCTTTTTTCAAATTTTCAACTGCAAGAACATCTTTCACGTCCACCCCAGAGTACTTGGATGCATCTTTATCACTTTTTGAAGTCGGTGACAACCGAATATATTCATAAGAAGCATATCCACTATTAATTTCAAGGATTCCTTCGGCAGGTTTTTCACAATGAGGTATAAGATACATACGACACCCTGTTTATTTTCGTATTTTTTATAAAAAAGTGGCACATATTTTGTTTAAAAAACCACTAAACACAAACCACTCAACTTTCGGCCATGAATTTTGGCGAACCACCTAACAAACAATCACGCACCATAACACCATAGCTATCTCACCCATCCCATGGTCACATTAGCCATCGTGAGCGATAAAATTCTGTGAAAAGCAGAAAATCGAGTGCACTTCTTTTCTCGGCGAAGAAGTTATTGCTCTATGTAAGGTTGTCTTTTACCCACTTAAATTGTCCCATGACGTCATTCTGATGATTACCACTCACTGTTAAAACCATTCATCAATGGTGAGACTCAAGATGGCGATCACAAGAAAAAAAAGTTGACAGTCTTATATTTGACAATAGCATTACTAGATTAATACTTTCCACCACATTTCATTTGAAACATGAGTTATGGTAGAAATACCAAGTTGTGAAAAAATGCTTTGAAAAATGACTGATTTATTTGGAAAAATCATTTTTTTGACAATTTTCAGTTTTTTCATGATTTTTCAGAAAATATGGTAGAACTGTCAGAACTGCTCATTGAACCTTTTTCATCTTGAAATTAGGCATCTTATGACGATACTCGCATAATTCTACCTGGTCTGGTTCATGAAATACGAATTTTTACACTTTTTTTATATTTCACCCTGTATACGGCCTCTGCACGGAAATTTGGGAAATCGCCTCGACCAAAATTGCTCGAAAATCTTCAGAGAATATGTATGCCAAAGGGCATTGCATTCCTCAAATTTGCAGCGAAAAAAATCGTACCGACTCCACTACAGCCACGTTATCACTCTCTGGGTGCTTTTGGAGAATTACTTCTGTGCTTTTTTATTCCGAAGTTGCGCAACCACAGCTTGAACAGCACGGCGCTCGCCTGCGGACTGGTTTGGACTGGTTTGGACTAGTCTCCGCCTTCTCGTACGCTGTCCCTGACTGGAAATTATCGTCCAAGATTGCATCGTAGACATTCCTGCTTCGCGACAGGCTGCTGGTGTCTACCCATTACTTCATTTCCACCCCTGCACCCGGATTGCTTCCGTCTCGATGGGAACCCGAGACAATAAGGTTGGATCTAGTCTGTAAGCGTGCGACCGTGAAACTAGGCGCGCTACCGAATATGCGAAGTTCCAAACCGCCTGCAACCGTCTGTTTATTTTTTTTTTCTTTCATCGAGTGTTCCTAGTTAGAGATCGTCGTGTCAAAAGTAGTACTAGCGGTTCACAACATATAATGGAAAAATCCTGCATTTTGTGATACAAACAAGAACTTCGGCACAATTGCTCCTAGAACCAAAATAATTAATTTGGCCCGCTGTTCTTTTCGATTACCCCCTGCTGGTCCGGCGGGGGACATGACTCTTTTGTGCTCCAGGCACTAAACAGTGCTATCGAATCATGCTTGATGCCGTTTTTGAATAACTAGACACTGCTGATTACGATGCCGCCACTGTCAGAGTGATGCGCCTGACGGGAGACAAGTTAGAGCTGTCAATTTTGCAATGGGGGCCTTCCTGAATTAACAAATTCTCGTCGTTGAAGGAGATGTGTGGGGTATCATTTCTGACGTAATCGATGCCTGCAAACTCGTTTCTTCTTATAGAAATGTGATTGGTTCGAAGGTGTGGGATATATGAGGGGCTCAACTATATTATTATTGATTATGAACCATTTACGATTGGCACTGAATTGAGTTTTCTCGCATTTTTCAATAAGCTGAGTTAGCGAATTACGATACCGTCATCGTTGAGGTGCTGCGTGCGAAAATAGCCGAGTTATGACGGATTTACTCGAATCAGAAAAATTTTTGTAACGGCTGAATTGACCGTTTAGGAAAGTGTGAAATGTGGTTTCGGCAGCATTTAGGCTCATGAAGTTTATTTTTTTGCATAAAAATCAAATTCTGTCAATATTAAGGGGGCTCATGAAAAATAAATTTTTCGCTTTTTCATTCGCAAGCACTCGCTTTGAAACTTCAAAAAATACATTTAAGCGTAAATCAATATCACCGATTAGATGCCGCCATCGCCGAAGCGATACGTCAACCAGAAGCCGAGTTGGGGCCGTCACTCACCCCCGGGCCGTTACTGGGGGTGCACCTTGAATAAAGTTAAATTGATTATGAAATATGATGTGTTGGGTATCATTTCTAATGTTTTTTGGGTCACTGATCTCATTTCTTGATGCAAAATTTTGATTGGGTCAGGATTCGGGGAGGAGGGACAATTACCTTCAATTTATTGTTATTTGAATACCAAACAATCACATTGAGCATTGTTTGGTACCTTTTTCGTAAGACTGTGAACATGCTGGATGACACGCCACCACTCCCAACAGATTCCGTCAAGTGGAAGTTGAGTTATAACTGCCGTAGTGCAAGAGAGAAAAGCAACTTGAATTACATCAGATTGGCCATGAGGGGGTGCGTGTCAGGTATTATTTCTTACGTTTTTTGGGTCACTGATTTCATTTCTCAATGCGAAATTTTGATTGGATTAGACTTTGTGGAGTGGGGAGTTACCGTTTTTTTTTTCATGGAAGAAGCAGATGGCAGGATTTTCCTTCATATTAATGACATGGTGATGCATGGAACCACAAATATTCTTATCAGAAGTTCTGACACAGATGTGTTGGTTTTGGCCGTTTCTTTCTTCCATGAACTCGTAGAAAAAGGATTGGATTACATGTGGATTATTGTGGATGCTGTTTGGTGTTGGCTCTAAACGGCGATATATTTCTATAGGCGGTATAACAACGACTTGAGGAAAACAAAAATCATTGGCTTTGCGAGGATTTCATGCCTTCAGTGGCTGTGATATAGTGTCATTTTTTGCACTATACATTGCACAGAAAAGACTTACGCTGCTGGGAGGTGTGAAACTGACACCCGCAGACATCAGAGGTAAGTCTCCCAAGGAAATCATCCGATTTGGTGAGGAGGTGGATTTTCTGGGACATTAAATAGAAGCATGGTCACGCACAAAAGATCTTATAGGTCGCAGTGCAGAAAAGATCCTCCGAGACCAAATGACCACCTCTAATCTACAATCTACAATCTTTGCATCACGTGGAAAACGAACTGCATGGGCAGCATGATAGGACGAAGCTGTTACGACAGCCTTTCAACGCATTTCCTCACCTATGGGTGAGAAATCCTTTTTAAATGTCTTTAAAACTTTAGAAAAGTTCACAATGTATATGTATGGCGTTTGCGATGCTTCCGGTGTCAATGAGGCTCGGAAGCATCTGTTCTCAACTGAGAGCAAACTGGTCAGCGCTATTCCTCCCACCAAAGGAGCTCTACTCCAGCATGCGAAAAGAGCTAGCCACATCTGGGATAGAGCGCTACAAAGAACTCCTCCGCCACCTCCAGAGAACTGGGGTTGGATTCAGAAAGATACTGAATGGTCTCCAATTTGAACCTTGCAGCCAGAGATTTGGAGCACCCGCAGGGCTTTGGATGTATGCGGCTGCCGAACCGAATGTAGCACAATGAGATGTTCATGCAGAAAGAACATGTTACCATGCACTTTGGCGTGTAAAAATTGTAAAGGGGGATGTTCCAACAAGAGGTAGGTACTCACGTTTTTTTCTACATTAATCGATTACTATGATCGATTAAATTTCTCCTTGAGCCACCTGTAAATTTTGGAAACAAAAAGCTCATGCAAATTCTCAGGCATGTTGAGGAAAAGTTGCTATGATAACCGATAGGACTCTTTGTTTGAACTAGAGAATTTGATGAAAATATACTATATTGTTTTTTTTAGCAACAAATGAAAGGTATAAGTACCCACCTTAGAGCTGTCAGGCAAAAAAGTTTTGCTTTTCGCTTCTTGTTATCGGCTGCATCATCGCAACTGAGAGTTGAATTTTTGCAAATAGTATTGTGTAGTAATAATACCCATAATGATAATCCTCAATCAATTGCTTTGAAGACCTAATAATAAATATTAATTGATGTTACTTGAGCTTTTTTAATTTGCAGTTATTTGTTATTTTAGCTTCATGTCGTACTGTCTCGGAACTGGCATAGCTCAATTCTGCACATTTAAAAGAGGCTAAAATGCCACCGGACATTATTTATTCACAATAAAAATGCTGCAAAGTAAGAAATGCAACGTAAGAGCTTCTCGCACTACAACAAATTGAACCCAATTCGAATTTCACATGAAGCAGTGAGTTGAGAGACCGAATAAACACAAGAAATGATACCTGACACGCACCTTTTCATGACCAATCTGATAAGTAAGTAAGTGAGTGAGTCAAGTTGCTTTTTTTCTTGCACTACGACAGCTGTAACTCAGCTTCTGCTTGACAAAATCTGTTGGGAGTAGCGACATGTCATCCAGCATGTTCACAATCCAACGGAAATATACCAAACACTAGTAACCATATGACTGTATGGCATCAAAAAAAAAAATGACGGTATCTCCCCACTCTCCAAATTCTGATCCAATCGAAATTTCGCATCAAGAAATGAAATCAGTGACCCAAAAAACGTAAGAAACGATACCTGACACGCACCTTCTCATGGCCAATCTGATGCAACTCAAGTTGCTTTTCTCTCTTGCACTACGGCAGTTATAACTCAACTTTCACTTGACGGAATCTGTTGGGAGTGGCGGCGTGTCATCCAGCATGTTCACAGTCTTACGAAAAAGGTACCAAACAATGCTCAATGTGACTGTTTGGTATTCAAATAACAATAAATTGAAGGTAAGTAGCCCCCCCCTCCCCGAATCCTGACCCAATCAAAATTTTGCATCAAGAAATGAGATCAGTGACCCAGAAAACATAAGAAATGATACCCAACACATCATATTTCATAATCAATCTAACTTTATTCAAGGTGCACCCCCAGTAAAGAGTGACGGCCCCAACTCGGCTTCTGGTTGACGTATCGCTTCGGCGATGGCGGCATCTAATCGGTGATATTGATTTACGCTTAAATGTATTTTTTGAAGTTGCAAAGCGAGTGCTTGCGAATGAAAAAGCGAAAAATTTATTTTTCATGAGCCCCCTTAATATTGACAGAATTTGATTTTTATGCAAAAAAATAAACTTCATGAGCCTAAATGCTGCCGAAACCACATTTCACACTTTCCTAAACGGTCAATTCAGCCAGTTACAAAAAATTTTCTGATTCGAGTAAATCCGTCATAACTCGGCTATTTTCGCACGCAGCACCTCAACGATGACGGTATCGTAATTCGCTAACTCAGCTTATTGAAAAATGCGAGAAAACTCAATTCAGTGCCAATCGTAAATGGTTCATAATCAATAATAATATAGTTGAGCCCCTCATATATCCCACACCTTCGAACCAATTACATTTCTACAAGAGGAAACGAGTTCGCAGACATCGATTATGTCAGAAATGATACCCCACACATCTCCTTCAACGACGAGAATTTGTTAATTCAGGAAGGCCCCCATTGCACAATTGACAGCTCTAACTTGTCTCCCGTCAGGCGCATCACTCTGACAGTGGCGGCATCGTAATCAGCAGTGTCAGTTATTCAGAAACGGCATCAAGCATGATTCGATAGCACTGTTTAGTGCCTGGAGCACAAAAGAGTCATGTCCCCCTTGTACCCCCCATATCCAGGACCAGCAGGGGGTAATCGAGAAGAACAGCGGGCCAAATTAATTATTTTGGTTCTAGGAGCAATTGTGCCGAAGTTCTTGTTTGTATCACAAAATGCAGGATTTTTTCGTGTACCGCTAGTACTAAAGTAAACTGTAGCCCTAAGCTACGATTCGTAAGTTATATCAAGTTGTAAAGCGCGTTTTTGAAAAGGGGAATTTTCAAAGAAGTAACCGAGCGGGATTACAAGTGATATAGGCGAGATTTTAGGCGCGACAGGATCGGAGTCAGGGCGTTTGGCTCAGTTGCGGCGCTTCGATTTTTCTGTGCACAGACAGGTTGGGGAAAGCGTCGCGGGATAGTTCGCTCCTTGCGTCGCGGTCTTGCTAGTATTGCGGTGAATCTTAGCCAGGGTGTGTCAATCTCTTTTTTTTTTCTTTCTAGATCCCTTCCCTTTTTCTGAAATGAAAAGCGTTCTCTCTTCTGCAATTTAACTTTGTTCACTCTTCCAGTGAAACTGAGCATTTGAGGAGACCCTTCAGGCTCCGAGAAATTTGTATTGTTTTTATTTTAATTTCATATTTTTATTACCGCTACCTTCACTACCACTACTTGTCGTTTGCTATTTGAATAGACTTCCATCGCTGGTAGAAATAATACGTATCACCTGTGTTTTATTTTTCACCTTTTTTTTTTGCTCTATCGGAGTTGCATATAAAGAATTGCCGAATTGGGTCGTTCGACATTCATCAAATTGTGACCACAGACCCTGGCGCCCTTTTTACTTTACTCTCCCCTAATCAGGTCCTAAATAGGGAGGGTAAACTCGAACCACCCCCGAGTTAGCCGGTCACCCTTTGTCCAAATTACCTAGGACCAACTCTGACCTAGAACACAATGTCTTTTTGTTCTTGAGTAGGAAATCTTGTGACACGATGTTTAAAGTTTAGGACGCGATCTGCCTCCTGCATCACTGTGGTTTCTTAAAACCTTGCGCGATGCCATCTTGAGTAAGGTCTCTAGATGTATTGCAGCAACAATTTCTTATTTAACATTTTGAAAAATCCATTTTCACTAATTCCTTTCAAGAAATTGAGGAATTATCATGATAAAACAAGCTTCAATCATTTAAGTAGGTACTTTAACAAAAACTCAAGCGTATAGAGTTTTGAGTTAGCACATATCATCAATAATTTTATGCAATAATAAATACAAATGTAGTTCGGGGTTCTAATTTCTGAATCATGAAAATATGTCAGTACCTATTGTAATAGGCAGTTCCTATACATTCTTGGAAAACTATACTTTTGCCAAAATGGCATTAGTTTGTGTTAGCTTTCAACAGAGCTGCTATTGTTCTGATAAATTGAAAGTTCCGCGGATTGTGCGTTCTCTATCATTGGTTTATTATAAACTTCAACCCGAGCTTCAACTAGAGTGTTACATTTTTGTCACTCCAGCCCGTCGTCGTGCATTTTTTTTTTCAAATATACATCAAGGTCTCGTTCGCAAACGGCCAATGTGGAGGCATGTCGGGTAGAATGAGACTTGAAGGTTGCTGATTTAGGTGCATTCCCTAATGTTTGATGCTATGCAGTTTTTAGTTTTTCGTGGAAATACGTTGCAATTATTTTGGCTTGATATTTTGTGGGAGCTGATGTTTTCATTAGATCCACCGACAGTGATTTTATTTAGATTAGATCTAATCCAAGACAGGACTTGGATTCCATGTTATTCTATCTGGGAACCCGAACCGTCCTTTATTTATTTATTTATTTTTTCTCTCTCTGCTGGATGATTTTATTTTGCAAAAGGGTGTTTTTGAGGCAGGTTTATGTTGATTGCGGGTGTTGTAATTTCCTCCTCCAGATGATTATTTGTTTTAAGGATCAATAACTTCCTGTAATTTTCTGCAAAGACATTAGTGGCCCCGCAATATGACCATAATTTTTTATCTGTTACATTGTCAGTATTAGGTACTTTTACTGCATCTCGATGACCATTTCTGGGATTTCTCTTTTCCAGGTGAGTATAAAGGCTTGGTGGACTATCTTGTGGCCACCAAGGATTAAAGGTCTTCCTGATCCTTGATTCCTCCTGATTTTTTTTTTTTTTCAAAAGTGGCAGCAAGTTTTGACTTGAGGGGATCAAGATTGCGTTTTCCAAATGGCAATTGATATAATTCCTTCACATCTTTTGACAAGTCTTACGGTAGCAAGATCTAAAAATTTGTTCACATCAATTGATGATGAACAGGTCTGCTGCACTACATTGCAGCTTAGTGTTGATGAGCAATAAATTCCTGTCATGTTTATTTTGGTAAGCTTCAAGCAAATAGCTCGGTCTGAGGAGAGCCAAACTTCTTGAAGTTACGTCAAAGGCATTAGGATGTAAGCAGAACTGAGTTTAAATGTTCTTTTGACAAGATTTTTCAACGGCAGTCCCGTTGAATTTTGTGTTGATGTATGTCGCGAAAATCAAAATTTTACTCGTTTTGCAGCCTTCCCAAATTTGTCGAGTGATATCGTGATATCGTTCAAGTCGGAGTATTTTATACCATCTGTTCTAACAATGTGCGACATTGCGGTTATGCCATCTATTCATAGCGATTTGTCATTGCTGCTACTTCTACCCTTGGAGGCTCCAGGCATTGAAATGCTGTCAGTATTTTTTGGTATTACTATTATCAACTTATTTTTCTAAATTTTCCCTCCTTGACAGTTCCATAGACCTCTTACTATTTCAAAGCCAAGGTAAACACTTGCTTCTGATAGGCTCCTTTTTCTATTCGGAAGATTATTTGACCACCATGGAAATTCGTTTTGAAGGTATTCTGGTATGGTCATAGTTTTATCATAATTTCCATGGAATTTTAGTAAGGCTGTTACTTTTTCGAGTTCACAGTTTTTGATTGTATCTATACATTGGAGCGGTCGGCCAAATTTGATACCAAAATAGGTATATTTTATACTCGTTAACTTGGCAATTACTCCTATCTTGACTCTTGAATTTTTCCGTTTAAGGATTTTTGTTTGTTAAATCACAGTGAGAATAGTAACGGAGTAGTAAATATTGTCGATATTACGAATACATTCAGTTTTGATTTGCCCAAATCATGAAAGATCGTCCACATATGACCGCAGTTAGTCCAGCTGCACTTAAAGGGTCCATCACTGGATTCACAGGTTTGAATAATTGCATAAAAACCTACAGACAAGAGCAACAGGCAACAGGACTGTTGATAAGCTATTCGGGAAACGGGTGAACATGAACCCATGAAGCTATTTTGATACAAACATCACAGGTAATTCACGATCTATTTGTTTATTGGCCATAAAAAGTAGGCATCGTCTAGGTCTATAGATCCTTCTTTGAAAGTTTTCGAATAGCAGGTTTTTCACTCAAGTATTACTTTCCCGGCCCCCCACGAACTCGGAGGGAAAGTATTGTAATCGTGCAGAAAAAAAGTTTCGGGATTACGCCGGATATATCCATTTTGAGGTTTTTCACGACGATTTAGACAATTTCCAGAATGATGTCTGTCCGTATGTCTGTATGTCTGTGATCTTCCACGATAACTGCCGAAATGTTGATCCGATCGACTTGAAATTTGATATACAGACGTAGTTTCACCCTGGAATGACCGGATTAGTTTTTGGCTGTCATCTGTCAAACAGAAGTGTCACTATCAGAAAATGACAGAAGCTACATTTCACGGAACTTGACTTGCAATATGCCATTTGAAAGCCCTTGAAAAACTGTATTCAGAACAGTTGAAAATATTTCCCTATCTGTTATCTGTCAAATTATAATAAATGCCGAAGTCTCGAGCTTTGTCATTTAATTATTCAAAATATATACGACAAATTTGAACCAAACTTGGCAGGAAGCAACATTACCAAAGAATCAAACTAATGCTGAAGTTGGAGTTTCCCATCATTCACCAGCCGAGCGCTATGAATTTTCAAAGTTTGGCCTGGCCGAATTCAGCCGGGCTTGCCTGTTGCTCGAGTTTTGGCCTATTCAATATTCTTAGCAACCAGACCGGTACGTTTCTGTTACATTGACGTATCCATCGTGATCCCTGGTATCTATGTCAAAGTGACAAAATAATTATGGATGCAGGCAGATCTCGGTGTGTTTTCTTTTATCGTTTAAGACAACAGTGTGCTCCGATCCTTTGTGTCTTCAAGTATCGTTTTGGGGGGCTCCGTGAACCCCCTTTTGTTTTCTGTAGCTTTAGCAACTCCAGTATGCCCATCCCGTTTTGGCGTACCTATACCTACGTTCAATCTCTAATGTGTCCAGTTCCCTTGTATGATTCGGTACCAGGGCCCCATGTTTTCTTACTGCCGTTCAAAGCCCCGATGGGGCCCCCACTAACTTGTGACTATCAGATTTTGCCGTTTCAGGCCAAGCGACGCCGTTGCGTCTTCTTGGGTTGGTTGAAGACCTATGGCTCCCTGGTGTCTACGGGTGTCTCATGGAGTCCCACTGAGCTCCCCTCTCGTCTTTTCAGTCTTCAGAACTATTGTGCCGTCAGGTGTTTTCCGGACCTGCCCTTTTTAAGGGCTCGAAGCCTTATTCCACATGTCGTTTGGGGCCTTGAAGTTCAAATAATAAGAACTCCCGCCAGGTATTCTATACCCGTGAACCGATTTTCACAAAATATTTTTTTAACAATCGGTAATTGGTTCTTGGATATTCTCCAACCATTTTTCGTCCAATCTTCTGAATTATTTTGGTTGAAAAACAACCTTCTCTCTATGGAATATAAATGTTCTGATGGATGAGGTTCTACAGCGCCTGGAACCTTGAACCGCAGTGTGCTTTATTGCGATGTGTGTATCCGAGTTAGTTTTCCTGGATGGTCGCTGGACTTGATCGATTTTTTCTTCAGTTTCACAATCATTTGATATGTAATCGTGCATATTGAACTGTTCTGCCAACAACTGTCCAACAATGATTGCAGAATGCCGTCGCTCGGCTTGTCTACCCAAGCTCTAAATTGAAGATATATAGGGTTGAAATTTGAAACAAAGATGCGATGCAGTAAAAATCCTTATCAAGTTTGTGTAATTTTATCATCATATCTGAAGTAGGAACAAAAATTTTAATACGACACTAGCATCGCATTCTTGAGATATCATACAACAGTGAACTACCTAGTTCTGCCTTTGGATTAAGTATTTCATCACCTTGGACCTAACCTGTCATTTGTTCTGTCCGCTTAAGAATGGATGCAGGATGCTTGCTAAACGCTCAACTCAATAGAATTTTTTCATCAATTTCCAAATCAATTCCCCCCCCCCCCCCTGAAGGGACACTTCGATCAAAATCATTACTGACGTCTCTGGATACCGCCGGGAAAGTTTTGTGTCGCCCCACAACAGATTTCTACTATGGAAATCTTGAAATTTGAAATGTGAACGTGTCAGGTGAGAATCCAATTTTTTGATATTACAATAAATCTATTTTTGCAATTTGACTTTTTCCTCAAAAAGTATGACGATCTGAATTTTTCTTCTTGACGTCTGCTTTTTTCCAATTGCCCCAATTTTAAAAGGTTGTACCTTCCTCAAAATCTAGGGAACAGTGTGATTTAGGAGATTCTTCCTGGTTGCGATAGTTTTTTGTGGAGAAAATCAAAATATGAAAGGAAAACCTGACATTTGCCTGAAACAACCGAAAATCAACATCATGTATAATATCCCCTTTCCACTTGTCCGGTGTCAGTGGAACAAATTCCCTGTCTACTTCTCAACCATAGCTGTCACCCAGGCGACGGCTTGCCGGCGCCGGTGACAGCTAGTCCCGCCAATGTAACCCATGCCAAACTCTTAACGCTATTTACAGCCGTTTGTGAAAACCAGGCGTCGGATTTTGACGGGGTATTTTTTTAAAAATTTTCGCCGACGAACCGCAGTGCAAGTTGACGATGGGAAATTTCTGAAATTTCTGCCGAATTCGAGGGGATTTTTCGAGAATTCATAATTCATTCCAATTTTTTCCAGGGAACCGCCGCTTCGAGTAGTCCATTCCAAACATCTTGTTACGTTTTAGCGGCAAAAATTCGGCTTTTCGGGGAGAATTTCGAGAAATTTGGTTTGAAATGCCGACCGGGGGGTTTCCGGGGGCTCGGTTTCGTCCGTTGCGGGCCACTTGGCGGGGCTTTTCTTGAAATTTAGCCGAAAAATGTTGAAATTGGGTCACGGCACGGCCAAAGTGACAGAAACGTCAAATTGACGCTCTGGATTTTGGAAAACTCAACACCTCGGGGCATTTCAACAGTGCTTTTGGGAAAAATGACCCTGTCAGGGTGCGAAATGTTACCGTAGCGGCCCAGGAGACCCGTGGGCGTTTGCCAAGCCTCAGAAACGCAAGGTCTCCTTCAAATAATAAGGCATTTCGCTTAGATTTCGCGGGCCGTGTCTGACGTTGACGGAGTAATTTCACAAAAAAACAGATAAGTTGATGTTGATTTGGGGCCGAAACACATCTGGGGTTACTCACGATCTATTTGCAATTTCCAGCGGCTTCACATTTCGAAAAAAGGGGCCTTTTCGGTCCGCCAGAGCAAATTTCATGTCGGTTACAGGGGTTTCTTGTCGCGACTTGTTTTCTACGGAATCCATGATAATTCCATCGGACCTTTTGGCCACACTTCCAAAAAGAGTCCGTGTTTAGATGTGCGTCCTTGTTTCGGAGTTTTTCTTGTCAAATTTTCCAAAATATCACTACAAACATTGGCAGCATTATTGAGCGTCGCAGTTGTGTTGTGACATTTGCAAATGTCAATGTAATGTCACAGCAGTGACGGCACACCATCAAGGCGATTTGTCGCGAACCATTTGGGCCTGTTTTTCGCGAGTGCTTTAAAATATACGTTGGAATGATGCTGACGTAGTTATGGACGTTTTCGCGAGTAAATGTGATGATGAAAGCGGAAATCGTTACATGACATTTTTCTATCATCATCGTTACCACAACATCCGGTTGGGATTTTGAACCTATGCCAACTTGAAAAAGATTGTCTGAATGCATCTGTCAAATTTCGATTTTTGACGTTTCGAAAAGCCGCCATATTGAACTCTTGCATTTTTCAACCTATCCGATTGGGATCTAGAACCTATACCCACTCGGGTTGGACAACCAAGATGCATCTGTCAAATTTGGATTTTTGACGTTTCAACAGGCCGCCATATTGAACTTTTGCATTTTTCAACTGATCTGATTGGGATTTTGGACCTATACCCACTTGGAGGTTAGCGATCGAAATGCAGCTGTCAAATTTTGGTTTTTGACGTTTCAAGAGGCCGCCATATTGAATTTTTGCATTGTTCAACCGATCTGATTGAGATTCTAAATCTACACCCACTTGAGGTTGACGATCAAAATGCATCTGTCAAATTTTGATTTTTGACGTTTCAACAGGCCGCCATATTGAACATTTGCATTCTTCAACCGATATGATTGGGATTTTGGACCTATACCCACTTGGAGGTTGGCGATCGAAATGCAGCTGTCAAATTTTGGTTTTTGACGTTTCAAAAGGCCGCCATATTGAACTTTCACATTTCTCAACTGATCTGATTGGGAATTTGAACCCATAGCCACTTGAGATTGGCGATCAAAACGCATCTGTCAAATTTTGATTTTTGACGTTTCAAGAGGCCGCCATATTGAACTGTTGTATTTTTCAAGCGATCTGATTGGGATTTAAACCTTTACCCACTTGGAGGTTGGCGATCGATATGCAGCTGTCAAATTGAGGTTTTTGACGTTTCAAAAGGCCGCCATATTGAACTTTCACATTTCTAAACTGATCTGATTGGGAATTTGAACCCATAGCCACTTGAGATTGGCGATCAAAACGAATCTGTCAAATTTTGATTTTTGACGTTTCAAGAGGCCGCCATATTGAATTTTTGCATCTTTCAACATATCTGGTTGCTATAACAAGCCTTCACCTACTTGAAGTAGATAATCGAGATGCATCTATCAAATTTGCCATATTGAACTCTGGTTTTTTTCAACCGAGTCCAATGAGTTTTCAAACCTAGACTTGGTTTAGATGAACAATTGAAATGTAACTGCCAAATTTTGAATTTTGCACATATTTGAATTCCATCTGAATTTCTCCTAGAAATATTTAGAAAGGCTCCTAAATAATACAAATACACGGTTCTGCTTTTCCTTCCACTACACAGTGTCTTCCACGACAGTACCTTCTTCCGGTTTAGGTTTCCATAACACATATAGTCGCTTTCATTTTCAAAGCTTCATCATGTTTCCAGTATTTTTGTTATTACCTTGAAGAAAAGTAGAAATACGTATTAATAAACAAAATAATGGTGTATCGATTTTCCCCGACAACTCTTTACTGACCAGACACTACCCACTGACATGCGTTCCGTTTACAATAGAACCCTACAAGTTGAGGCAGAAATTTCAGAACACGCGAAAAACAAACATTTGCTCGGATTCATGTTACTCTTACACAATCAATTGCTTACGGCACGCCTCTTGGAAAACTTCATCTGACCAAAACACTATCGACGGACATGCATAAAATTACTAAATTCGCCAAGGGGAAACCTGACATCTGCCTAAAACAACCGAAAATCAACATCATGTATACAATTCCCTTCCCACTTGTCCGGTGTCAGTGGAACAAGTTCCCTGGCTACTCTTCAACCATAGCTGTCACCCAGGCGACGGCTTGCCGGCGCCGGTGACAGCTAGTCATCAATTGAAAGGTTTGTTCTTAAAAGCTGTTTGAACAAAATTTGTGTCGTTTTTTTATGAAAAATACAAAATATTGGGTCTCTCACCCTCACTTGATCCCTCACTGAGGATAGCCTGGAACCGAAAGTCTCCGAATTTTTTTATGATGATGGTTCAGTGGGAAGTGCTCTTCAATGTTTAGTTGTCAAACATTGCATAGTTACGTTCAGATTCCAGACAGAGAGCGACAAAGAAGTTCATGCAGTAAAAAAAGACATGAATTACAGTCGAGAAAAAACTAGTCCAGAGCTAGACTGAAAGCTGTCTGGAGACCTTGCTTTTTATAACATAAATGTGCAATTTGGTACACTGTTAGAGCCTTTAGTTAGTAATGTTTCAAGCCTTTTACCCACGCTTGAGAGTCCCACAGAACCTGTGTATTGCGGGAAGCCTATCTAGAAGGGATATTTCCGGGATTTCTCCGTTCAATTAATTTTTTTTTTTCATTTATTTGTTCCATTTTGTGTACAGTGTAGTACAGTCACAAAAAATATCCTATAGAGGATGTAGAACGTGTCAAGTAGAAGTTAATAGAGTTCATTGAATTCTGTGTCTTTTTTCACTGCATGGACTTCTTTGTCGCTCTCTGTCTGGAATCTGAACGCAACAATGAAGATTTTGACAACTACACATTAAAAAGCAGTTCTCAGTGAACCATTAGCATTGAAATTTTGGCGACTTTCGGTTTCAGGCTTTCCTCAACGAGGGATCAAATAAGGGTGGAAGATCCAATATTTTGCATTTTCCATAATAGTCTGGGGGCATAGGGTCAAAAAAGGCTTGGCCGTGTGCAACTTTGTGAAGATATATAGAGATATGTCCTAAACGACTCCTGGGCGATCAAGGACCATGAAAAATTATGGTGGAATATTGACATCTGCTGCAGGCAAATATGGTGGAGGCGCCAAAATGGGCTTATCTGGTGATAATAAACTGGCTGCAGCTCGTTTGTTTTTCAACGGATTTCATTATCTGGAACGTCATTTTGTGAACAAAAAAATTCTCTTCTTTTCTCATACCTGAATTTACAAACGTCATTTCGGGAAACTGTCAAAATTGTCTTTATAAGATATGCTAAATTCCGGCCTTTTTGAAAGGTTGTCTGATATTTTTGAAACTTGACAGTATTATAGATCTTGAGGTGCCCTTCCCAAATTTCCTCTTTTCCACTTCGTATATTTGCTGTCTTGGCCGCCATATTGAAAAGATGGCGCCCATAAAACAGTTTTTTGTCACTATCTTCATTTCAGTATCTGTGAGGTGGAAGCGTTTGTATGCGAAAGGAAGCTTAATGCAATTCTTTTCAATTTAACACCTTACTCGTGTACGTGCTACTTCCGGTTCTTGGGTTATGGCTTCTAGAACTCCCTGAAGCATCAAATTTTGTCATCCAATCAGCATATCAAGTTGATCTTAGCTCCACGTGGCAGTCATATTGACCATAAATAATGATAAGTTGTCAACCACAGACCATTAATATCCAGAAAATCAATCATGGTAACGGTTGTTCTGCAACTACAGAGTGAACACTAACGGAAAATTGACTTTGAAAGGGTATAGCTTGAGAACCGTAAGTCGCACATGAGTGATTCAGATGTCAAATTTTAGAGAATTTGATAGACTTCCACTTTTGACATGGAGCCTGGAATTTCATGACAAATTTTCCGAAAATTTTCGAAAAATTTGTTTTTTGAACGCCATCTTTTCAAAATGATGGCCAGAACAGCAGAGACACGAGGTAGAAAAGTGAATATTCTGAATAATGACCCCAAATTTCATCATAATAATAAGTTTCGAATGTATCTGATATCCTTCAAATGCTATAATATCACCTTTATTTCTTTATAAAGTCAATTTACTTCCACAGTTCACCCTGTAATTACAAAAATTACATCACCATGAACAATTTTCTAAATTTTGATCTTCTATGGTTGATGGCCAAGAGCTATTTATGGTTAATTTGCTTACTACATGACGGTGGTATCAATTTAACATGCTGATTGAATGCCGAAAGTTGATGCTTCCGGAAGTAAGGTTGCGGACTCAAAAAAGTTTACACCGACGGCGATCGAGTGGCCATGCTAATTCAGTTTTGACGTAATTTTGAATGGGCATGGCCACACGATTGTCATCGGTGTAAACTTTTATGAGGCCGCAACCGTACTGAAAGCTCTAACTCAAGAACCATAAATCGCACATGAATGACTGATATGTCAAATTGTAGAGATTTGAATGAGCTTTTCTCCGCATATACACGTTCCAATCTTGAGTCAGTTAAATTCAAGATATTGACCAAAAACTGTTTTTTGGGCGCCATCTTTTCAATATGGCGGCCAAAACGGCAAACATACGAAGTTGAAAAGTAGAAATTCGGAAAGAGCACCTCAAGATCTATGATACTGCCAGGTTTCAAAAATATCGGATAACCTTCAAAAAATGGCGGAATTTAGCATATCTTATAAGACAATTTTGACAGTTTCACGGAATGACGTTTGTTAATTTAGGTACGAAGTGAGAAGAGAATTCTTTTGTTTACAAAATGACGCGTCAGATGTTGAAATCCGTTGGAAAACAAACGAGCTACAGCCAGTTTTTTTACTCGGTTTTTTATTACCAGATGAAGCCCATCTTGGCGCCTCCACCATATTTCCCTGCAGTAAATGCCTATATTCCACCATGATTTTTCATAGTCCTTGATCCTCCAGGAATCGATTAAGACATAGCTCTATATATCTCCACGAAGCTGCACACGACACGACCTATGCTCCCATATAGTCCGGACGTTAGGCGCTAAAATATGGGTTGACTCTGCATTTTAGGGTTAAAACATGCCACTTGGTATAGTTGTTGCATGAGCCATAATCTTCCGATTCAGAAGTGTAGACATCAGCCTCAGCGGCAGACGTGCAGGCTCTCTGTACAGGGTGAAGAAGGAAAAAGAAGAAGGAAACGTGGTAGCTCATAAACCAAAAGAGGTAGAGTCGTGTAAATCGGCATATATATCCCGATGTTTATGCCAATGAAATTTCATCAAACCATTTTCAAATATCCTGAAGCATTCCTGAAATATCCTGGAAAACTCGTTTTCTTTCATAAAAATTAAATTTTTAGGTAAATCAGTGAGTTTTCAAAGTATAAGAGTGCAACTCGGTAGTTCTCCATTCAGTGATGTAATCAGTTGAAAATAATCGGCAGCCAGTGCCTAGGCCTACTATTTCCAGAAAAAAGACATTCAACTTTTTTCCTCTTCCCGGCAGCCATCTTGCGTGAACTATTTGCAGAATATTTTAGAAAGTGACTGGTTATTATGAAGTTGATGAGGTACAACCATTTTACCACAAAAAAAGTAACCTCTGCATTGGTAACTGCCTTCTTATAGAATAAACAAATTCATTCGAATTGTTTATAGTTTTACAGAATTTCTTTGCTCGTGATGGCTGATGTCGTTATTATTGAAAGGAAGAACTACATTCGGCATTCTAATGCCTCAAATTTTGTCAAGTCAGCCACATAAATTTTTCATCATCAGTGAAGACGTTTGTCTTCGGCAGCTGATCAAACAAAAGATGTACGATTTTTGTGTGAAAATTGCAAAAATTAAAACGTTTTCGCTGCGATCGAATGCTTCTTGGAGAGAGTATATTGCCGCAAAATGTTCAATTTCACCTGGAAATAATCTTATAGGACTTGGTGTTGACATTGTCAACTGCAATGCTATACGCAAATTTGGTAAGATCATTTCAAACGACGCAGAAAGGACGATAAGACTCCGTTTTTTTTTTCGGCTTTTGAGCAACAACTTTTCGTGGTTTCTCCACTTCTTCTCCCCATATACAGGGACTGTAGGGTTGGCGCTGATGGCTACACTTCTGAATTGAAAGAGTATGGTTCAAACAGTCACTGTGCCAAGTGGCATGTTCTAATCATACAGTGCAGGGTGCTTTTCGCCTACTGTTTGGATCGAGGTCCAAATATAGCTAATATTGCATTTTTCCACGCTTTCCACATCTTCCTCGTCTTTCATGGGACAGCTAGACACATCTGACCAATTTTTCTTGGCATCACTGTTGACACCAGATTGCATCAAATTATTTGCATGCTAATTCGTACCTCTGGAGGCAATAGATTTTCCTCAAGACGCATTCGATGACGACGAAACCTTATATATTTTTGCAATTTTCGCACAAAAATGGTATATCTTTTGTTTGGTCAGCTGTCTGAGACAAACGTCTACACTAATGATGATGAATTTTTGTGACCGACTTGACAAAATGTGGGGCATAAGAATGCCTAACGTAATTTTTCCTTTCAGTAACCAAATTAGCCATCATGAGCAAAGAAAGTCTGTAAAATCATGAACAACTCGAATGACAATGTTTATTCTACAAGAAGGCAGTTCCTGATGTCAATGTTCCTTTTTTTGGTGTAAAATGCTTGTACCTCACCAACTTTATAATTGCTAGTCACTTCTTTGATTATTGTGCAAACAGTTAACGCAAATGGCTGCCGGGGGGAGGAAAAAAAGTTGAATGTCTTTTTTCTGGAAATAGCAGGCCTAGGCACTGGTTACCGATTATTTTCAATTGATCACATCACTGAATGAAGAACTACCAAGTTTCACTCTTATAGGTACTTTTGAAATTCACTGATTCACCCAAAAATTAAATTTTCTTAAAAAAAACTAGTGTTCCAGAATATTTCAGAAATGCTTCGGGAAATTTGGAAATGGTTTGATAAAATTTCATTGCCATGAATATCGGGATATAAATGCCGATTAAGACGACTCTACCTTCTTTGGTTTATGAGTTACCATTTTTCCTTCTTCTTTTTCCTTCTTCACTCTGCACACAGAGCCTGCACGTCTGCAGCTGATGTCTACACTTCTGAATCGGAAGATTATAGTTCATGGAACAACTATACCAAGTGGCATGTTTTAACCCTAAAATGTAGGGTGATTTCCCCTAACGTCCGGACTAATACTATAAAAAAATTGAACAAATTTTGTTCAAACAACTTTTGAGAACAAACCTTTCAATTGATGATGATTGCAAAATTTGGTAAGCCACCTCGAAGTACATTAAGGCTCATAATGCGTAACATATTTCACCATTCCAGATGTTGCAAATAACATCATGGGCACTAAAGCTTTGAAGAGCCAGAAAATACGTGAATGGCAATTCTTGCTCGCCGAAGAGGTCACTAAATTATGATGAGGAGATCGTTTTTACGATGCAATGATTACATATTACCATTATTATGATAGCCAATCATACTTTTTCAACGATGCCTCACAGGGCAGATCCAAGAAATGGTGCTTTTTGTAGAAATACCAAGTATAGGCGATTTACATTTAAAAAACGCCACCTGGTGTAAAGCTCGGTACTTGATCGTCGAGGACGTTTTTGCGAGGAAAAAATACTCCGACGTCTAGTAGCCTAGGTGGGCACTAGTGGATACCTGTAATACCCACATATTGACATGGAAATTTGACAAGTAGAAATAATCTGAAAAAGGGGTTTGCATTTGTGTCTCTTATTTCATGTTATGGTTAACGTATTCAGCAGGTTTGTAGTACCTAGATCTAGCTCCAGAGGTGCGCAGCTGAAAGACTACGCCCCCAGCAATGCACTACATTATTGCGATAAAAAAAAACAACGTTTACGTCGCGAACACAGAGGTAGCTACGGCGAGCTTGTTAGAATGAAAAATGCGGATCTCCAGCTAAAGTCGAAGCAGGAAATCTTTAGAAAAAAGCGAGGAAAAAAGGTAGGTGGTGGTTGACTCTGCACGGCCAGCCCGAGGTGATTTTTTCTTGGCTGGCAGGCTGGTCGACGGGCTTGTGTGTTTCCCTCCGTGCGGGTCTGTTGCTCTTCCTTGGGCGGAAGCTATGGATGATTTAGAGAAAGGTCTGCGACGACGCTGGTCATCAACATGGGGCCCAATAACGAGCCTATGGGGTCCCAAGGGTTCACAGGAAGGAAAGTTTGCTTGTAGGGTACTGCACAAGACAGCAAAGTGACAGTTTTGACATGCCACCAATTGACGTAACCACCGCCGTTGACGCACGGCAACTTAGACCAGTTCTAAAAATTAATTCCCTAAAACTTCCTCGACGAAACGGCCATTTTCCCCAATAAGGTCAATCGCCTATTGTGTCATTATCTCTAAGAATCACTTATTCATGGCAAAAAGAGTGTTTTGTTTTTTTCCTGTTTTCACCCCACATTTCAAAGACAGTTCAAAAGAGGGTAGGGAACCTGATTATCACGTGACCGGCCGGCCGGCGTAATGCCCGCTCTATGAAAATTCGCAACGCAACCGCAACGCAGCCGCAGCCGCAACGCAGGTCTCTGATTGGCTCGCAAGGTATCCGCAAAGCCATCGCAACGACGCGAAAGGCTTGCGAGCCAATCAGAAACCTGCGTTGCGGCTGCGGCTGCGTTGCGTAATTTCATAGAGCGGCCTTTAGGGAAGCGCATTCTCGCGAACCGTTTGTTTACTCACAGGCCTCGCGGAGTCAAGGACTGACAGCTGTCGGCATCGCGGAAGGCCATAGGCGTCCGTCCCAACGGGCTGTAGCTGTCACGAACGTCAGATGTGTTCATTTTAGTACCCAGAGCCTGTCCAGAGCCATTTGTATGTAGGCAAATGTGCAGAGCAAGTATCCATCACCCGCTGTTGTGTTTGATGGATACAGCGACCAACCCGCAGCACCAAAGGAGAAGAACAGAGACGACATGCTGCTAGAAAGTCTTGTCCAAATATGATTTTCGGTGAGCAGACAACAGCAACCGCCTCAGAGGAGTTTTGAAGCAACGATCTAAACAAATTTGGGTTTATAGACATGCTGAGATTGCTGGGGACGCGCTTCGAGCAGAAAGTAGTAGGTTGCCGATACTTCGTAATCGTCAATACAGCCCTAGAAGTGGCATCATCAGGGAGCACTGCCATCATCGTCGACAACACCGTCTCCACGTAATGCTCATTGCCCTCGCCCATCTCGGTGACCGTGTCCTCATGCTGCAATCTGACACCAGTAAGATACAGCGCCGATTGCTGGTATGGAAGACGCTGTATTGTTAGCACATATGCTGTATCTTGGTGGCACAAGACAAGGGCGTTGTATAGAAAGGGGAAGAAAAAGACGTACTCCTAAGGCGTAAAGCGAGCAGTGCAATTTACAGCAAGTCAAAACATTCGAAGACCTGGAAGACCATAAAGCACACCCGAGAAAGTTCGATAAAATTGACTGGTGGGTTCTCATGGTCCAAGGACTCACTGAACCAGAAATCAGCTTTAGGCGAATTTGTTCCCGGTATTGATGGTTATGACTGACTACATAGATTGACTGGGCTAGGTAATGTGAAAAAGAATGACAGCAACAGCACCGGACCCCGCAAATTTCCTGCTTGCTCCGCTCATGGTCAATTTTGACAAATAGCTGAATTTTATCCCCTCCCATCGGCCCCTAGTAACGGATGATTGCGTAACCCTTGTACAGCCAAAGCTGTCGATAATCCAGCAACCCTAAAAGAGGGGGCATTGAAGAATCATCTTTCCGCAAGTAGCTGAATTAATTTGATGAAATTATAATTTGGAAACAATCGAAAGTGCAGTTTTCTACTAGAAGGAAAGTGTATAGTAAGCTACCAACAGTGAGAGGGCGTTTTTTTGATATTTCGATTCCGACAGTGTAGTGATTTTGGTTAGAATTCAGTCTGTTGCGTCTGTCATTCAAAAGTGACACAGTTTCTTTATCACTCTCCCAAAACAGATGATTTCAAGCAAACTCTCTCTCATCTCAGCGCCACAAGTCCAAGGAGTCACAAGTCTTGCCTTAATAGAATCCGCACTTCGCAAAGCACACAAGGCATCGTTTTGCAACTCCGTTTGAAAGGCAACAGTGATAACTACAGCGATAGCTGGAACCGCTCGACGATCTCTGCGGCTCGTTACAGCGGCCACAACCACCCCTGCCGGGCCATCGGGCCTGAATCCAAGCCTCGATCCAAGCCGAGGGAGGCGAAACCTGACCTGTCGCTGGAGAAAGGCAGAGCCCCGCAAGCATCGAAGCCATGGATGGCATGACGTTTTGCAGCAAACCAGCACCATCTCGTCACCCGAAAACGATCTCAGCACCGACAACTTTGTCGACGACGGAGACAAAGAGAGCGTCTCAAAAAAAGAAGAAGGCCTCAAAGGCCATCAGAAGCAATGTCAAAGCCCAGGAGCTTGCCACGAGCTTGCTCACAAGTGTGGCTATCATCGACATCGAGTGATCGCAGTCAGTTGACAAATACACGTCAGCGTCGTCAGGCGTCAGCTCGTCAACCCCTGAAATTTCCAACTTGTGTCACAGTCGCGTCGTGTTTTGCCCTCAACAAGGGTGCTTGCTGCTCAGCTTGTTGCCGCATTTCAAGAAAATTATTGATATTCCAATTATCAAAGTTGCAGGTAAATTTCGAATGCTAGAAATCAGAAATGAGAGCTGATTTATTGCTTAATTTTGCAGCTACTTTTGGACCGGCAAAGATGTGTTGTGACTGGTGTGGATTGTGGTGTGGTGTTGTGTTGTGTTTGGTACCTATTATTATAAACGCAAAACAAGAAATCAGAAAGTGTAGTAGGGAGATGCCCTGTAATTAAACGTGTCGGTCAGTGGGATAATGTCACGCACTGTGAGGATTATTCTCATTCATGGACAACTTTTTACCCTGTGTTGACCAGGATACTTACGAGTACGACACCTCTGAATGAATTTTTGTGGGTACCTAATAAAACCGATGTATTATGGTCTACTTGCTTTTATTTTAAGGTATAATTGACATTGACAATCGTTCTTAACCTCAATGACAATGACAGTCGCTCTTAACCTTAAATTTTGACAATACCTGTCAATCGAGGTAAAAAAAAAAACTTGCCAGCAAGGAATATCCAAGTTATCTCAGGGATGTCCTGGTGCAGCGACACCTGTCAGACAGTAGCCAAGCTGTTGAGTGGTGAAAAAATTTCGGAGTACATCTACTTTTTGCAAAGGCATGATCTCAAAAACCAAGCAATTTCGTTTGATGACCTTTTACAGTAAGTTCCAGCAAAAAGTGACCTAGGGATTGAAATACTGTTCAGTCGCTAAACGTTAAATCCCGACCCAGGAAAAAAAGAATTCAGTTTTTGCTTACTAGCGATTTATTCAAAAAGCAGTGAAGAAAATGATGGGATCATTGTTTCATACCCTGGAGGATGATTACTGCCGTGTTCGTGCCAAATAGTTTTGCGTTCAGTTGAGAAATACGCCTGAAAATGCCTTTGAAACATTATAAACGTCACGTGTATGCGCCCTCTTAATGTATGTGGTGAATTACACGTCTCCACACGCTTCGGTTATTTAAATATAATTTTCCAACTGTTTTTTTCTGTTTCACCCTGTATACGCTGCCGGCATGGATGGCGCTGATGACTACCTTTCTGGATCGGAAGAGTATGATGCAAAGAACATTTCCACTAGGTAGTATTTTTTCATAAAAAAATGCAAGGTTCATTCCATTTGATGCAACTAGCATCCGGACTATTAGTTGCAATTCGACATAAAGTATGTGCTCTGAGTATTTTCGTGTTTTACAACGTGTTGTTCTTGTTTTTTTTTGACCTGTTCCATGTGATTTTATATAATCATGTTTTTCATACGAACCAATAAATATTATGATTATAATTATGATTACAAGGATGTACCTACTTTGGTTTATTTCTTGATTTTGAAAATGCCAATGGGCTGAAACCAAAGTACATCCTTGTAGCATTCGAAAAGACCAAAATGGTAAGAATCCGTCAAGGAATAAACCCAGACGGATTGATTTCGCAACGCTTATTTTACCAATTCAACACCGTCCTTAAAAAAATTTGAGCACTCTACGGTAGGTATGTACATTACTCAGAACAAAACTCGGGTCAGAACGTTAAGTTCAATAATTACGATTATAAGTTTTATTACTTCCATTTGCATTTTTATTACCTATATTCGATTGCAAAATTTCTTTGCCTGCCTCCTTCTTTGGTATTATTTTGAGAACATATCAGATTCTGATGTTTTGCGTGATGAAAGATGTTTTTATTTTTTCAAATTTTTTTTTCACTTCAAATTATGTTATCTCAATATCTAACATATTGAAGATATAGATTTGAAAATTGACAAACAGAAGCAGTGAAGGTCTTGAATCAAAGTCGTGTAATTTGATCACGATATCTGAAGAATTTGAAGTAGGAACAAAAATTTTAAGAAGGAGCTAGCATTGCATTTTTCAGATTTCACAACAATTAGCTTCCATGTTCTACCTTTCAAAATATTTCATCACCTCGGGAATCTTACAACTCTTCACTTGTTATGTTGTAACAATTAGTTTTCGCTTCACGAAAATAATTGTTCGAAAATAGATTTAAAATAAGTAGGCACCTTATAATATCAAATTGTAACGCTTATCGCAAGTCCGAGGTTTTGTGCGAACAGAAGAAGGTAGGGAAAAGAAGGGGATATAGATAACGGCAGCGGAACCGATAGCCACGCTCCGCGTTTTCCTCCAGCCAATATTGGGAAATGGTACCCATCCAATGGTTTTCTGGGATATAATTGGCGGAAGGAAATCAGAAAAAGAACCGAACCGGTGTTTGTTAAGTTGAGTCCCACGCCAAGTTCAGGCGGATAAGTATATTTTGTCGACGCTGCGTTATCTTCAACACTTAAATTCAAAAACTTAAACATCGCACATAGTTTCTTCTGTTCTGAGTGCGCTTCAATTTCCACGTGGAAATTCTATTTATTATTTCATCGATCACGCTTCGCCATTCGCCATTCGCCACCGCCATAACGTAGAAAACAAGCAGCGGAATAACGGTTGGGAAGAACCACCCGGAAGAGATTTATCTTTCGTGGAAAATTAAGGAAGAAAGTAAAAGTCATATTGGGAAAGCTCACCGCCATTCTATGGAACCCACGTGATATACGGGAGATTCGATCTAAGACGCTTTCCATCCAGTCAATCAGGACAAACAAGACCTTTTCACACCTACAGGGAGTTTCCTGCACCGGATTTCAGTGATGAGTACTTAGAATCTTAGAAAACCGAGTTTATCAATACATACATCATTTTTCTGTATCGCTTCCACATATTCATTTCAAGAATATTTCCAGTCTAGTTGATTATTGTCATCAAGTTTCGAGTTTTGAAAGTTTATCTGCAGTCACTAGGCAGTTCATTCACAATTTTACTCAATTTATTTTGTCAAGAAAACATTTAAGAAGGAAAAGAGAATTGACTCATACATTGATTGTTTTGTACAAAATAACTGGGGAACGTGACGTCACGGGAATCGGTATTTGACTCTATGAATATAATTTATTTCCGAATTATATTGTCGAACATCAGACGTAGGTACCTAACATCATTTATAGTCCACAATTTACTACCTACTACCCACTACTTACCGACTAATTATTTTTTTTCCTTAGGGTTTATTTGCTGCATCAACCGTAATAGATTATCAGCAGCTCACATTGTTTGTTTTTTATTTAGGGCTTATATGGAGTCGTATATATCAATATCTTCCAAAAAGTTTAGTACAGAGTTGTATTTGTCTGGGTCTATCAAGTTGATTTCACTTTCGGTTATGTTGTGCATGGTTCTTTTGTGACGTTCATTTTTCATATTGATTCCAGGTACCTACCTACTTGATGTAGTTCTGTATTTTCATGTTAAATTATTTTGTTTAAGAAATAAAATAGAGCGGGCGATAAGGTTTTTGTCACGACACCTCTCTCTTACTTTTGTCTTTTTTTATCGAACGCATTTCTGATATCTTGACTTGGTCGTGCTCGAAATACTCGCCACGCTCGCTGTTGAAGCGGATAAATTGTCTTCTGGTTGAGTTTCTTGTCTGTATTGGGTTCAGAATATTGCCGTGCTTACAAGGATAATTGTGGAGTGTGAATATTATTTATTTGTTCCATCTTGGCATTAGGCACAGCATTGTTGATGTCCCATTGGTGGTGATCAAAAGACTTCGTTCCAAGCAAGTATATTTCTCGAAATTGGCATCGTTCAATATACTCATGGTATCATTATTTTAGGTTGAAAATAATTATTGAACGCTTTTGGATTTTTGTTGAAGACGAATCTGTGTTTACCTACGTGCTATATTTTGTGACAAAAACCCTTATTGGAAATAAGGTGATCAGTGGAAGATCGACTGACGTGGTGTGTTTGACACAAATTTGTTCTAGGGTTTTTATTTTCGGCGGTTCTCTTTTCTGGAAGTTTTCATGGTTGACGTAGACGCCTGAGGTGCGTTTTAATTATTATTGTGCAGCGACGCCGACGTCGTCAGCACACATACCGTCAGCATCAATAATAATTGTGGGAGTCGTTCGCTACCTACTACCTACCTACGCTAAGTACCTACTGCTACGCTGGTCACCATCTTCACCGGCAGCGAGGCTAGAAAGCTACACCTTTTGGAATTGTGAACGAATTTAGTGAAGCCCCGTGAAGGTCAGACAAGTCCATAAAATAAAATAAAGTTGTTGTGTTTTCTTCCCAATTTATAAATAATTGTTATTCGCGAATTACACTGTTGGCGCCTCCGTACCGGTGGCATCGTAAAAGTTCCTCCTGCAGGAAAACAAAATTAGCCGCGCTATAACCTAGGGCCCTCGGTACCGAAAAACAAATTTTACAGTGTCCACTTTAGCGAGATAGCGACAACAGTTAAGTACCTACGTTGTTAATTTTTTTTTCAATTCAATTTTCGTTTCGTTATCTTGATTTATCGGTTCATTCGATTTTCGTATTTTATTGACTTAACCTATACCTATCTATTCTCTGACTTTTAACTTGTTCACTAAACTATCAAAATCTTGTTCACAACTTGTTTGAAATTCTCTTTTCACTCTAACTTCATTTATTTCATTTTGTAATTTGCTTACCGATTTATTGTTTTGTTTTTCTCATTTTAATCATTCCCTTTGGTTTATTCTACCAACATATTTTTGATCTGGAATAAATATTGTAGTGGCCATTTCATTGTTTATATTGAAACCCACCATTCCAGCCGTGCCATATACTGCGGAACCCACCCTGAGGTTTTGTACCGTCACACTTTGTATGTTGTATTTTGGGCAGACATAGAGGATATGCTCGATGGTTAGTATGACGTTGCAGATTTCGCACTGCAAACGGTCTTGTCTGGACAATAGGAAGGAGTGTGTCAGTCTGGTGTGTCCGAGCCTGAGCCTAGAAAGTTTTATTTGGTCTTTTTTTTTCTGGGTATTTAAGAGTATAGGCCAGGCGGTATGTCGGTAAAATCACTGCAATCTGGAAAAAACTCCGACCAAAGCTTTTATGGTGTCAAACTCTTCCTAAGGTCAGTAGGTATCTACCACTGAGTTTCCGCCCAAAAACGAGTTGTGCTGATTCCTCCACATCTGCGCGAAGGTAAAGGATGCCTCGAAAGTGCAAAAAGACCTGTTAGACCTTCGTACTTTTTTGTTATATTTGCCTAAATGCAAACGTACAACTCTTAGGCAAACATTGGAAGCATCTGTCATCATTTCTGTGCCAGTCTTACTGTTGAAAAAAAGATTTCTTTGTGCGGGTCAGATAAATCACATTTAATGGTTTTTACACACAAGAAAACGATGGAGCAACATGTATTTTGGATGTTTTCCAATAACTTGTACTCACTGAGCCCATCTATGGCATTTAAATTTCAATAACAGCATATTTGAAGATGTTGCCAGCAAAAAAGTGAATAATTTTCACCCGCCTGTTCAGCAGCAATTTTTTCAATTTTACCAAACATCGTTTGCGAAAATTTTACAAGGAATGAATAGCTCAAACTCTTCTCTAACGATATCGTGCCTGGATTAACCGCGACACGCACTTGAAAGTCTAAAAAACTGTTTTCTTTTGGAGAGGTCCTGTTTCACTCGTGTGCGGCCGTGCCTACTTGACATAGACCGGACTGATCACACGAGCTTGGAAATGTACTCTTTTCCAGCTTTAAAACGCGACCATTATTATTGAGACTTTGTACATTGATTTATGAAGAAATCATACATTATTTTTTTCACTACTAGCCGTGAAGTACATCATTATTGACCTGTTTAGAGGTTGTGAAGTGAAATTTCACAACCTGTTGTAAAATCAGATAGGCCGGGCATGTTATTAACCGCTTCGTCCGATTAACGTACACAATCAAACAGGCCCTGCATATTATCAACCGCTTCGTATGATTGACGTTTGGCGACTTGACGTTTGAATCTCATCAAATTTTGGACAACGGCAGCTCATTTACACGAAAAGATCGAGAAATTGTTTGACCGGGTCTTATTTAATGAAGAACTTGATGTGGTGTACGTGAATTTGGCTGGTTTTGTGAAAAAGCAGCTAAAGGCCGAATGGTCAGTTGGTCAGTACAACATATAACCTCACATTATCTACTTTTTTGGAATTATTCCCAATTACCTGTGTTCACTTCTCGATCAGCACACATATCATTTACAATCTGTTATTCTGAGAGTACTATGCAGTTTTCTCAAAAGGGACCAGTTCTTGAAAGTTGCATACGTTTTCATGTACCTAAATCGTGTTGGTTTTTTATTTTGCTGACATAAATCATTGGTACCTTATTTGCTGCCTCGCACAATTCCAAAGGTGTCTCGCGACCGCCATTCATTGTCATCATCACCCCGGCGGATAGTATTTGAAGTTGAAAACTTTCAAAATGCTCGAAGTCTACTTGGTCTTAATTTGACATCTACAATAAATGCAGAGCTTTTTTGTAAAATTTTGGAACTTCACAAATCGGATCTGCTTTGCTAGTAGTGAAAAAAATCGTATATAAACCGCGCTTGAGAAGGCTATTATAGCCTTCGCACGTATCTCCCTCGCCGCTACGCGTCTCGGGATTTAAACGGTGCTCACGCTATAATAGCTCACTTCTCAACCTTGGTATATAATATACTATTATCATTGATGGTCGTGTTTCAAAGCTGGAAGAGAGTACATTTCCAAGCTTGTGTAATCAGTCCGGTCTATGTCAAGTAGGCACGGCCGCACGCTGGTAAAATAGAACCGCTCGAAAGAAATCAGTTTCCTACACTTTCAAAAAGCGTGCCACGGTTGAGCCAGATATAATATCATTAGAAAACAGTTCCAGCTTGCCATTTTCTATAAAATTTTCGAGAACGGTGTTTGGTAAAATTGAAAAAACTCCTGCTGAACAGGCTGGTGAAAATTATTTACTTCTTAGCGAGCAACATCTTCAAAAATGCTGTTATTGAAATTTTAACACCATAAATGGGCTGAGTGAGTACAAGTTATTAGAAAACATCCAAAATACATGTTGCTCCATCGTTTTCTTGTGTGGAAAAACAATTAAATGTGATTTATCTGACCCGCACAAAGAAATCTTTTTTTTTTCAACAGTTAGACTGGCACAGAGATGATGACAAATACTTTCAATGTTTGCGTTAGAGTTGTACGTTTGCATTGAGGCAAATAAAATGAGAAAGTACGGGGGTTTAACAGATCTTTTTGCACCTTCAAGACATCCTTTACCTTTGGGCAGATGTGGAAGAATCAGCACAACTCGTTTTTGGGCGGAAACTCAGTGGTAGATACCTACTGACCTTACGAAGAGTTTGACACCATAAAAGCTTTGGTCGGAATTTTTTCTATCCAGAATGACCTACCGCCTGGCCTAGTAGTAGAGACAGATGGTTTGATCTCTTTGAGGTGGGTATCTTTTAGGTTCCAAGTTTGTTGCCAAAGTGTGACTATTTTGTTTTTTATGTAGGTATTGATATCATCTGGAGGATTAACTTGGCAAGATGGGAAAATGATGGAGGTGGTCGCTCTTTTTGCCAGATCGTCCACTTCCTCGTTTCCCTCAATTCCGACGTGCGCTGGAGAGTGTACAGAAATGTTACCCTATCAGCCACGTCAAAGAGCTGATCTTTGATATTTTGTATAAGGGGGTTACGGGGATATAACTGCTTTAAGGTGTGTAGTGAGCTCAATGAATCTGAGCAAATTATATACCTTTGTTCCGGGATGGTTTTTATATAGACAAGTGCCTGCGAGATAGCATAAAGTTCTGCTGTGAAGATGGAATTGTAGTTTTGGAGGTGGTAAGCTTCTTTGGAGGATGGAGTAATTATGGCTGATGCCACCTGACTGTCATATTTAGATCCATCTGTGTAGATTAACTTGTGGTTTGGAAAAAAGGAGATGATTTCCAGAAAGTTTGCCCGGATCAGTGTGGTTCATTTCCGATTTTTTGTTTTTCGCGATTTCAAGAATTGTTTGTACTACAGGTAGTTTCCAAGGTGGATTCGAGGAGTTTTGCCAAGGCAAGGTTTCAGGGATTTTGAAGTAAATTTCTAGTTGGATGCGATTGAGTCTTTCGTGCAGGGGTGGGATAATGTTCCTGTTAGAGTTGTGAAGATCTTTGTGCCTGTCTGAAAATACCAAGTCATAGTTTGGGCTTTTTGGGTTGGCTGAAATGTTTATTGCTTAGTTCAGGGTCATACGCTTAGTGCGTAGTTCAAGAGGAGGCTCATTGACTAGTGCGAGTAGACTTTCCACCGGTGTTGTGCAGAAGGCCTCAGTCGCAATTTTTATAGCCATTGATTGTATAGTTTTGATGGAATTAAGATATGATTTTCTAGTGGTCATATATACAATGGCACCATAGTCCAGCTTGGACCTTATCAGACTTTGATATATCATCAATAGGGTCCTAGAGTCTGCTCCCCAGGAATGGTTGGATAAGACCTTCATGAGGTTCAAACCGTGGATGCAGGACTTTTTTACTTGACTCTTGTGGTTTTCTCAGGACAATTTATGATCAAAAATGACACCCAAGAACTTTGCTGAGTTAGAGAATTTCAGGCTTTTGCCGTGGAGGCGGAGAAGTGGTGATTAAAAAAAAAATGCATAGTTTAGGCGCTAATCCACCGGACTACAAGGTCAGCGATACTGAGCGTTGTTTCTGTTGTTGTTGGGTCCGACAAGAGCTAGAGATATGCCCCTGCTGACCGCAGAGATAAAACATGTAAGATCGTCATATGTTAGGAAGATGCGATAACTAGTATTTTCATAGTTAATGACCAAAGATGGAGTTACCTAATTCAATATTCTCATCGGGGGAGGCATAAACGTGCCTTCTAAAACTCAAGACGTGAGTGTACTCTTTATCCTCATAACCATAACCTGCTCTGAGAAAAGATATTGGTGAAATCAGTTTCAGTCCAGTATTCTTGATCTCTTGTTCAATGATTTTATCCGGAATTGATTGGCAAACGCTTGATATTATTATTCTTTTGGAGGGAGTAATCAGTTTTCGGATTCCTATGTCGACACCTTTTATAGTAATAGACTTGTACTTACTTGTTAGATCATGAACCATCTGTGGGGATGACAAATAAATGCACATGCGATCGTTTGAAATCCGAGAGGCAAACATGATGTTTTTAGGACCCACAATTTTACCAACATCAGATTTTACATAATCGATTCTTGTTAATTCTTCGTTGATGTTCATAATATCATAATAATTGCTCGTTCTTTTTTTGAGTATACTATTGAAGGGCGAGTCTTGGCAGCGTTAAAAGAAGGGGTGTTGTTTTGTGTGCTGTTTGTGTGTGTGGATGAGCTTCTGTAGTCAGAAGCCTTCTTATTCAGTTTGAAAGCGTAGTGGATTCAATTGTAAGCAATCCACGTTTACCATCACGTACATCACTTCAGCGCATACATGAGAACGCATACCTGCAGAGCGCGGTAATTTCAATTTTGACGCACGAAGTGTCGCTGTCAATGGCAACTGTCAATCGATAATCGAAATGTAAACAAACAACAAACATAACCTTCTAACCATTCAACATTTAATATGGTTCAGAATGAAATGTTACGTGCCGTATGGCAGAAAGACGCAGAAAAGATTCAGGTGATACGAAACACAACGAGCTGTAGGGCGATCGACGAAACAAGAGCGTTATTTGGTTAGGTCTGTCGAAACGTCAAATCGACGTCAAGCGCTGTCAGCTGAAATTTGCGTGACGCACACCGTATTACAGTGTTGTCAACTTGTTGTCGCGATATAGATATGGCAACGTCCTACTTTCACAGGTATGCGCAGAAGCCTTTCGGGAAACGTGGATTGGTACGCCACTGCCGGGCGCACCTGGCATCCAGCAAAAAGTGATGTTTTTGCCGAGATATAACTTTGGATAGATACCACTGACCTGTTTCTGTTGAGAATAAACCTGCATCAAAAGGATGTTTCCATAAATGGTTTGGTCCAAGACGAGTCCTGGGTGCGAAGAATGGCAGGTTGGTCGAGAAAACTGGATGAAAACACTACTGTAAACACGTGGTTTTCGCGTATTCTTAGGAGAGCACTCAAATGCGTGTTCACTGCGATAACACTCTTATCGGAATCCGATTAATTATTGTTTACGCCGTGATTTATTTCATCGCATATTGTTTGTATTTTTGTGAATTATGTTTTAAGGGAAAAATTAAATATATGTATGGTATGGGTGTAAAGGTTTTCTTTCATTGCATTTTTCCCCCAACCCTTGGGATCTCTCTCTCTCTCTCTCTCTTCGACTTCTTCGACTTTTGAAGAATCTTTCGGATCAGCCGGTCTGGAAATTGCTTCAGGTTTTCACTCTTAACCGGTCAGTGGGTTAAAAGAGTGTGGCGCTCTTTGCATTTTTGTTTTATTTTCAATTTTCACGAGCTTAACCCACCCCCTCCGTCCGATTGAGCTACGGTAGCCCCACTGATCTGGGAGGTAGTTTCTTGGGCTGATCCAGAAAGAGTAAAGGGGAATTGTAAGCGTTGCAATGTAGACCCAACAATGGACGCAAAATGAAGTTGGAATTTTTCCAACAATTTCCACATTAAATCCCCTCTTCCCGAAGGGACACTAGGATCAAAATCATCACTAATGTCTAGAAAATCTTTTGTCGCTCTACAACAGACTTTTTATTTTGTTTGAATTTCAACACCGTTGCTGCTTTATAAATTTTCGAGTGAAATGAGCGTGGTTGGAAATTTAATTATGTATCTAGTTTAAAGTCAGTTGAGCTTTCCAGGAACTGAAGGTTTAGGTACTGTAGCGTCCAGCTTCAAATGATTAAGGGAAATCAAATTGTCGGAATAAAAATTAAGCGTTGATACTGGGACGGAAAGAGAGAAATGGTACAATATAGGATGCTAGAGGCGCGCCGTAATTTTGGAGGAGTCGGCTTACTGGGTAGGGGTGGGGACACTGGTGAAGGGGGTGGTAGAAGAGCAGAGGGCGAGCAGACGGGAGTGCTAGATTTGGGAGAGGACTGGCGTCGTGGCATTCGACAACGACAGAATGTGTGAGGATAGAGAATCAATATTCTTGAAGTCTTGAAAAATAAAGTAATTAAAGTACTAAACCGGTTGATAATAATTATTGTAGTGCAACAGTGACAAGAGAAAGTAATGCATTGAGGACCGAGTTGAGGACGCGGAGTTATATTGGTAAAATAAGCATTGCGGAATCAATCCCTGTGGGTTAATTCCTTGACAGAATCTTATCATTTAGGTTTCTTTCAAAAACTACAAGGATGAACTTTGGTTTGAGCTCATTGGCATTTCCAAAATCCTTTTTTTTTTTTTCGATTTTTGAATTTTGGCTCGAATTTTGGGAATGTCAATTGGTTCAAACCCAGGTACATCCTTGTAGCTTTCGAAAGAGACCAGAATGGTAAAAATCCGTCCTTAAGGCAAGTCTATTTTCTATATAATCACATAACAATTGTTTAAAGGGGTTAAAATGATTGTTTTGTTTATAAACCTCATTTTACTTTCCCGGCCCCACGAACACGGAGGGGGAGTATTGTAATCGTGCAGAAAAAAAGTTGAGATTATGCCGGATATATCCATTTTGAGGTCTCCCAAGTCGATTAGGACCATTTCCAGATTGAATGTTTGTCCGTGAGTGTGTATGTCTGTCTGTGATCTTCCACGATAACTGCCGAACCGTTGACCTGATTAACCTGATCCAAAATTTGTATGCGGACATGGTTTCACTCTGGAATGACCGGATTAGTTTTTGGCTATCATCTGTCAAGCAGAAGTGTCACTGTGAACAACTTGATTTACGATATGTCATTTGAAAGCTCTTAAAAAAACTGTATCCAGAACAGTTGAAAGTAATTCCGTACTAACTTGTTATCTGTCAGATAATGAAAAATGCCAACGTCTGAAACTTGTGTAGTGTGGTGTGGTGTGGTGTGGAGCCTGTCAATTTTCGAAAAAAATGGCCAAAAATTCACGTCATAAGGTACATGCATGGATTAGCGTGCATAATACTTCACCAGCAGATTCTACGGCTGAAAATAAGAAAAAAATCTCATAAACATACCTCAAAAAATGCTTCATAAGCGAGCTACAGCCCTCTAAAAGTAGTACCCTGAAGATGGTTTTTATTTAATATCTTCGAAACTGTTGACAGCAGAATCATGAAATTTCGCACATTGGTCAATCTTTTAAAGTCTAATAATATGCAAAAATAATAGTTTCAAAATTTTATCCAGAAATGGGTCAGACTGTGGAGGTAGGGGGTAAAATCACCCCAACTTTTTCAAGTGTCGTTTTTTTTGCAACTTCAGCATGAAGTTATGAAACAACGAAGCATTTTGCATTAAAAAGGTCCCTTCGTTCAACTCCGATAGGAAGCACCGTTCTTGAGTAAAATCGATTTGAAAATTACCCTACCTGTCATAAAAATTCATCATGAAATTACAAAAAGAAAAAAATTGAGCGTGGGCCATGGAACACGACTACTATGTTGGGGGAAAAATAATTAAGACAGGGTGACAGATTCATGAAATAAGTGACAGTGTGTTTGAAAGTTGTGTTCAAGGGGTTTCTGAGCGTCTAGGAAAGGTGTTGACGGGAATCAGTTGTTTTTTTTCGTCAAGTAGAAACTCCTCCAAGAAGAAAATGTACGGACATTGCTATCAAATTTTGGAAATTTCAAAAAAAAATCGAAAATTTTTAATTTTTGATTTTTGAAAATTCAAAAAACTAGATAGGATCGACAATGCATTTTTTCCCAAGAAAGTTGCACGCCAAATTTGAACTCTCTATTTCCAAACAAAAGGTAACAAAATTGATTTCTACTAATTCACTTTTTCATGTCTCCAGAAATAATTTTTGGTACCCTTTTTTTTTGAAAATAGAAAGTTCAAATTTGGCATGCGACTTTCTTGGGGAAAGATGCATTGTCAATGCTATCCAGTTTTTGAATTTTCAGAAATCAAAATCAAAAATTTTCAAAATTTGATAGCAAAGGTACATTTTTTTTTTGGAGGAGTTTCTACTTGACGAAAAAATAGAATAATACCGATTCCCGTCAACAACTTTTTTAGTTGAATCAGAAACCCCTCAAAGCTAATTAAAGAAGTTTTATTGCGGGTACTGTTTCGTAAAAATGGAACGTTTCACACACCAAGAGCTGGCAGACATGCACTTTGTGTATGGCTTCTGTAATTGTCGTGCTCTGGCCTGTCACCTGTCTCGATTATTATTTTTTTTCTCAAACATGGTACTCGTTTTCCGTGTTTCATGGCCTACGCTCAATCTCTGTCTTTTTGTGATTTTCATTATGAATTTTTATGACATGTAGGGTAACTTTCAAATCGATTTTTCTCGAGAACGGTGCTTCCTATCGAAGTTAAACAAGGGGATGTTTTTCATGCAAAATACCTCGGGGTTCCATAATTTTATGCTAAAATTGCAAAAAAAAACAGCACTTGGAAAAGTTGGGGTGATTTTACCCCCAACCCCTCACAGTCTGACCCATTTCTAGATAGAATTTTGAAATTATTATTATTGCATATTATTAGAAATAAGAAGTTTGGCCGATGTGCAAAATTTCATGATTCTGCTGTCAACAGTTTCGCAGATATTAAATAAGAACCATCTTCACGGTACCACTTTTAGAGGGCTGTAGCTCGCTTATGAAGCATTTTTTGACCTATGTTTACGGAAACTTTTTTTCTTAGTTTGGGTCGCAGAATCTGCTGGTGAAGTATTGCATGCTAATTATGAGACATTCTGTATTTGTAAATCAGGATGAAAAACGGAATCGGTTTCTATGTTAAAATACAGGGTGTACGATTTAAGAGAAATCTTTTAATGTTGCACCCTGTAAGCGATGTACCAACAAAAAAATTTTGTGGACAGATTCGAAACCTGCGTAAAAAAATCATGTGAGAATTGTTTTTCATTCCTAAAATTATGCCAAAGGAGAAGTCTCCAGGAGGAGGTAAATTTTGGCCGTTTTTAAAAATTTCAAACTTGTCTTATGGACCGAGAGCCCTAAAAAAAATTTCTTATGACCCGATTTTTGACTAAGGGAATGTTCCCACACAAAAGCCCGTTGGTTTCATTCATGTACCTTATGACGTAAATTTTTGACATTGTTGACCCTGGTTCTTGTCGTGGTTCTTTCGTGGAATGTGCCCATTAGTTTTTGGCTGTCATCTTTCAAACTGAACTGTCACTATATTCAAATGTCAGAAGCTATATCTCACAGAACTCGACTTGCCATATGTCATTTGAACGCCCGTGAAAAACTGTATTCAGACCAGTTAAAAGTACTGCCCTCTCTGTCATCTGTCAAATAATAAAAAATGTCAAATTTCAGAACTTTACCATTTAATTATTCAAAATCTATCCGATAGATTAGAACCAAATTTGGCAGGGAGCAACACAATGAAAGAGTTAAGATAACGCCGCAGTTGCAGTCTTCCACAATTTTCCAGTCGGGCTTTATGAATTTTCAAAATATCTCCCGGCCGTTGCCACCCAAAACGGCCTCTCGCTCGTGTTTTGACCAGAACGACTCGCTTTTGTAGCAGGACTTTATTAAAAAACTCATTCCTGCTCAGGGATCGACTTTTTTGGAAAATTCCAACTGATATCGAAAGTAGATTAAATTGGGCCTATTTTCAAAATCGACACGGTTCTGGTTTTCCGAGGGTAATTATTTCAAAATGAAATTTGCATATTCCGTCAATTTGAAAAAAATGCAGTTCAAACTTCGACATGCGGTGAGCCCCACGAAATATTCATTTTAGGTGCAGATATGCTGGAGATGAAATTACGAGAGAAGATTGAATTAATTTTTGGAGGAACGAATTTTGAAGTCGGAACCACGATTTCCGAGTTACCCTCTCTGGAAAAACTGCAAATTTTCCAACTTTTTATCCCGTAAACAGATTTTCACCATTTTTTTTTAAACAAGAGGTTCTTAAACATTTTCCAACTTTTTCTTTCCAATTTCCCGGGAATTTTCCAGTTGAAAATGTAAAGCCGGCCTAGGTTTTCGAGACCGGATTTGAATGATGGAGTTCAAAGTGAAGCCTTGATTGACGATTTCTACAATAAGATGATTTGGAATAAGATTGGAGGTATTCACGGAAAGTTCAAATTTTCCTGACAAAACTTTCAATTTTCTGTAAATTATTTTCAATCTTTCTCTCTAATTCCCGCTCCCCACTCAAAGGGACGCTTCGAACAAAAATTTACATAAGTTCCTGGATACTAGTCGGGAAAGTTTTGGGGTGACACAACCGGTTTTTTTTTTGTTGCTTCCTTCCAAACTTGGCACCAATCTATCGGATAGATATTGAAAAATTGAATGGCCAAGTGTCCGTGTCCGTAATCTACCACGATAACAGCCGCAACGTTTATTCGATCGACTTGAAATTCGGTATGCGGACATGATTTTGCCCTCGAATGAGTCTTTTACATTTTGGTTGTCATCTGTCAAACGAAAATGTCACCATCAAAAATGACAGAAAGCATAATATGTTATGAGACTTGACTCGCAATATGTCATTTAAAAGCCCTTGAAAAACTGTATCCAAAATTGTTGAAAGTATCTATTGCTCCGCATGGCATCTGTCCAATATTAAAAAATGTCGAAATTCAAAGCTTTGTCATTTAATTCTTCAAAATTTCTCCGATGGATTGGGACCAAATTTGGCAGAAATCAACACAACAACATAATCAAATCACGTATGCAGTTTAAGCTTCTCATATTTTCCCAGTCTGGAGCTACGAATTTTTATTCATTTTTCTGTTTCACACTGTATAAATTTCCTGCAAGAATTTCAACTCGAATTTCAAGCAAAACACCCGGTGAGGTGTGATTGCTGGCCATCTAAGGAATGTATTCAGTTCAGAATCAGCTATTTAGTTCAGAAGTTTGGGTTTAGAACGGACGTGCACAATATTATTATTATTTTTATTATAATTATTATAATTATTCCACATAGTCGCTATGCTCTTTCATTCAACATAAAGCTCCTGGACTAAAGTCCGGGTGAGACGTTCTATCGAGTGGCAACGGCTGGGAGAAATTTTGAAAATTCATAACGCCCGACGGAAGAATGGTGGAAATTTGCAATTGCAGACTTATTTGACTCTTATGTTTTGTTGCCTGCCAAATTTGTAGCCCAGGCAAAACAGGTTTCAACCCGGAATAAATTAAGGAAAATCTGAAAATTTCAGGATCGCTTCAGAGTTTGATGGGGAACAACATACTAAAAGTCCCCTTGAGATGTACATGTCAAAGCTTGATTTGACGAAACGTGCTATTTCACAAGAAAAAATAGGCTACGGTCAGAATATAGATTTGAAGTGGTCCTCCAATCATTTTATTGCATGAAAGTAGTATCCTCTATCGATCAAAATCAAGGAAACCAAAATTGGAGCCGTATTTTAGTCTTGACATTTTTCCTCCGACAATGACAATGCGAGCTTTCGAAATTAAATTTCTACACGGTGCACGTTTTGGAATAAAATTACCGTGTGACTTTGTAACAGCGATAGAAACTTCTAGTTACGAAATTCATCTGTTAAATAGTTGAATGAAACAATCTATGTCAAAATTGTGATCATGGGTGTTTTGAACCACGATGGAAACGGAGCTACAAAACGACTTTATAGATCGAAACTTCGCGGTTTTTTGCGATATTTATTCTGCATTGTCGGAAGAAAAATGATGTCATGACTAGAATACGGCTCCGATTTCAGTTTCCTTGATTTTATTTGATAGAGAAAACTATTTCCATAGCTTGAAATGATTAGAGCTCCAATTCGAAGCTACCTTCTAATCGTAGTCTAATTTGTTTTGTGGAATAGCACGTTTCGTCAAATCAAGCTTTGATATGATACATCTCAAGAAAGAAAATCACTCCATAACTTTGTGAGAACGGGAAAAAGTTTCAGCAAATGATATTTGTGAATAGCCCAAAGCAACTAGTCAAAATCATAGTTATAAATACATTGGACAATGATGGAACTAGAATTACAAAACATCAAATTTGAGGTTGAAAAAATCATGTTTTTTTTCTGACAAAACCGGTTCAAACACGTCTCTATCGAAATTTCATATATATTTTAGGAATCAGAGAGTGCGATTTAGTTGGAAATGATAGGTATCAAACATGTCAAAAAAGTTGTTAGTCACGGTTCACCATACAACTTTGCGAAAAATCGCACCTTGGCCCCTTCGCAGTCGTCTGGTACGCCACTGGTGCATTACACTTCCTGGGAATTTATTGCATTGTGTTCCTCGACCTTGGAAATATAAGGTCCGATAAAGAAAGTATGAAACAGCAACGATTTCAAAAATGGTAATTTCTTGTACCTTCGACCTCCCACAGAAAAAATGCCAAGCCTCGAACAGATGGGGACTTTTAATATGTTGTTCCTCATGAAATTCTGAAGGGATCCTCAAATTTCTAGATATTACTTCCCCGACCCCCCACCAACATGTAAGGGGAAGTATTGTAATCGTGCAGAAAAAAAGTTTTGAGATTTCACCGGATATATCCGTTTTGAGGTCCCCCAAGACGATTAAGACCATTTTCAGAATGATGTCTGTCTGTCTGCTGTCTGCCTGCCAGCCTGCCTGCCTGCCTGCCTGCCTGCCTGCCTGCCTGCCTGCCTGCCTGCCTGCCTGCCTGCCTGCCTGCCTGCCTGCCTGCCTGCCTGCCTGCCTGCCTGCCTGCCTGCCTGCCTGCCTGCCTGCCTGCCTGCCTGCCTGCCTGCCTGCCTGCCTGCCTGCCTGCCTGCCTGCCTGCCTGCCTGCCTGCCTGCCTGCCTGCCTGCCTGCCTGCCTGCCTGCCTGCCTGCCTGCCTGCCTGCCTGCCTGCCTGCCTGCCTGCCTGCCTGCCTGCCTGCCTGCCTGCCTGCCTGCCTGCCTGCCTGCCTGCCTGCCTGCCTGCCTGCCTGCCTGCCTGCCTGCCTGCCTGCCTGCCTGCCTGCCTGCCTGCCTGCCTGCCTGCCTGCCTGCCTGCCTGCCTGCCTGCCTGCCTGCCTGCCTGCCTGCCTGCCTGCCTGCCTGCCTGCCTGCCTGCCTGCCTGCCTGCCTGCCTGCCTGCCTGCCTGCCTGCCTGCCTGCCTGCCTGCCTGCCTGCCTGCCTGCCTGCCTGCCTGCCTGCCTGCCTGCCTGCCTGCCTGCCTGCCTGCCTGCCTGCCTGCCTGCCTGCCTGCCTGCCTGCCTGCCTGCCTGCCTGCCTGCCTGCCTGCCTGCCTGCCTGCCTGCCTGCCTGCCTGCCTGCCTGCCTGCCTGCCTGCCTGCCTGCCTGCCTGCCTGCCTGCCTGCCTGCCTGCCTGCCTGCCTGCCTGCCTGCCTGCCTGCCTGCCTGCCTGCCTGCCTGCCTGCCTGCCTGCCTGCCTGCCTGCCTGCCTGCCTGCCTGCCTGCCTGCCTGCCTGCCTGCCTGCCTGCCTGCCTGCCTGCCTGCCTGCCTGCCTGCCTGCCTGCCTGCCTGCCTGCCTGCCTGCCTGCCTGCCTGCCTGCCTGCCTGCCTGCCTGCCTGCCTGCCTGCCTGCCTGCCTGCCTGCCTGCCTGCCTGCCTGCCTGCCTGCCTGCCTGCCTGCCTGCCTGCCTGCCTGCCTGCCTGCCTGCCTGCCTGCCTGCCTGCCTGCCTGCCTGCCTGCCTGCCTGCCTGCCTGCCTGCCTGCCTGCCTGCCTGGCCCACCCGCCCGCCCGCCCAGTTGCAGTTTTCCACCATTCTCCAGTTGGGCGTAATGAATTTTCAAAATTTCTCCTGGCCGTTGCCACTCAGGAGGGGCTCTCGCCGGTGTTTCGGCCAGCACGACTCGCTTTTGTGGCAGAACTCCACTCAAAAATTTATTCCTGCTCGGGGATCGACTTTTTTTTGGAAATTTCAACTGATATCGAAAGTAGATTGTATTGAGCGTCGTGCAGGTCTATTTTCAAAGTTGACACGGTTTCGGTTTTCCGACTGTAATTTTTTCAAAATGAAATTTGCACATTCCGTGAATTTGAGAAAAACGCAATGCAAACTTCTACATGCGGTAGGCGGTAGGCCCCACGAAATATTAATTTTAGGTGCAGACATGCTGTGAATAAAAGTTGGAGAAAAGATTGAGCTAATTTTTGGAGGAAAAATTTTCGAAATCGGATCAACAGTTGCCGAGTTTTCCTCTCTGGAAAAACTGCAAATTTTCCAACTTTTTATTCCGTGGACCGATTTCAACCATTTTCACCTAAACAAGAGGTAACTGGTTCTTGAACATTTTCCAACAAATTTTTCAAATTTCCCTAGAGTTTTCCGGCTGGAAATTATTTTCTCCAAATTATTTTCAATCTTTTTCTGTTATTCCAACTTACCACCCTCGTTCCCACCCGAAGGGACGTTTCGAACAAAAATTTCCATAGGTTCCTGGATACTAGTCGGGGAAGTTTTGGGGTGACACAACCGATTTTTCTTAATTTATTCCGGGTTCCATCAAAATTTTGGATTTTTTTCCTGGGCTATTGGTCCCAATTCTTCGGATAGATTTTGAATGATTGAATGGTAAAGTTTTGAGCTTTGCCATTTTTAATTTTTTGACAGATGACAGATGGGCAATATTTTCAACTGTTCTGAATACAGTTTTTCATGGGCTTTCAAACGGCATTTTTCAAGTCAAGTTCTGGGAGATATAGCTCCTGTCATTTTTTGATAGTGACACTTCCGTTTGACAGATGACAGCCAAAAACTAATCAGCTCATTTAACAGCAAGACCCTGTCTGTATACCAAATTTCAAGTCGATCAGACTATCGGTTTGGCAGTTATCGTGTCAGAACGTTTTTCCTGCATCCTGCATCATCACATAACTTCCCCTTGGATGGGCCGGGAAAGTAAAAAAATGTGATTGGTTTGAAACTGTGGAAAATATGAGGAGTCGATATTATGATTATTGATCATGAAACACTCACGATTTACAGTGAACCAACTTTTGTTGCACTTTTGATCAGGCTGAGCTAGATAGTCACGATACCGCCATTGTCGAGGCGCTGCGTTCGCTAGAAGTCGAGTTATGACGGATTTATTCGAATTGGAAAAGTTCTTGGAAGTCGTTGCAGTGGCATTCAAAAAAGAGTGGAATATAATTTCGACCGCCTTCAGACTCGGGGAGTCTACTTTTCCACATAAAAATTAAATTCTGTCAATATAAGGGGGATCATGAAATGAAGACTTTGCACTTTTTGGTCCACAAGCACTCACCTTGAACCTTGAAAAAATACATTTCAGCATAAAATGATGACGCCGATGTGATGCTGTCATCGCTGAAGCGATACGTCAACCAGAATCTGAGTGGGGGCTGTAACTCTTTGTACTTGGGGTGCGCGTCTTGAATTAGGTTAGTTTGGTCTTGAGATATTGTCGAAAATGACAATTTCAAGTTATGGTTCATCCGGTATGTCTCGGTGTAATCGACTTACGGCGCACCCGAAACAGTAAATATAAGTACGTTGCACCTCTTGCATCGCAATGATCCGGTAACGCAAAGTTAAGATTTTTGCAAAAGACGATCAGAATGACCACATCCGCAGTCAAAGTAGGTACACCGTCCACCGACCTCCATGGAAAAATCCAAAGGAGGGGTGAAGAATGAACCGAGGTGATAAAACCTTTGGAGGAAAAGAGAAACGGTCTCTTTTGATCCGAGCAGATCGCGTATGGTAGTGGTGCGGGATTGCCGGGGGCAAATTTGAAGAGGTTTGTTGCGATGCACGAGGTGGTGTTCTTTATAATAGAATAGAATAGAATAGAATAGAATAGAATAGAATAGAATGGATTTATTCCCCAACAGGCAACGCCCAATTACAGGAAAACTTCATATAACAAAAAAAAAAGGAATTGAATGAGAAATTATATAAAACAAAAAATCAAACACAATCATGCGAATACACAAAAAGAAAAGGTCAAAAGAATATTAATAACATAAGCAAGTTGACTTCGTGGAGTCAGTCATTGCCCAGGACGGAAGACATAATGGACTTGATGCTGCTGAAATTAATATCACAAACATTAGAGATTTTGTTGAACGTGTGGCACATAATAGAAATAGGGGAATTGAAAAGGACGTTGGTTCTGGAACAGGGATTATAGAACGTGGTGCGCTGTCTGGAATTTATACGTGGTATAAAAAAATTAATTTTGGATAGAAGATAGGGACAATCCAAATTAATATTCAATAAGGTGAGGAGAAGTTTAACAGCTAACATGGTACATAATGTAAGTACGACTTTAGTCATTTGATTATTATACTCCGTTCATTTTCAACCATTTTTATTGTTTCAATAAAGTTCTAAAACTTCCCCCTTACTGTATTGATTCAACTTGCGTCACTCAAACTGGAATGTACTAAAAAAGCCAAGCGAATAAAATCCTATACGTCACCGAGTGAAAGGCAACGATCGTCCAGTATTCGGGCATATCAGAATGTCCCGAATAGAAGCCAGAAAAGGTAAGACGACGGTGACCTTTGACATTATGATGTTTTGGGCGACATTTCTGATGTTTTTTGGGTGGCTGATTTCATTTCTCAATGCAAAATTTTGATTGACTTACAAGCGGAGTAGCAGCTGTCTTAATACATGGGAGATATCCTCCTCTCCCCGAATTGCAACTCGATCCAAACAACATCAGAAATGATGCCCAACACATCATGATATTCCAAGACCAATTGACCCAATTCAAGACGCGCATCCCAAGTACAAAGAGCTACAGCCCCCACTCGGCTTCTGGTTGACAATATCGCTTCAGCGATGACAGCATCGCATCGGCGTCATCAATTGATGCTGGAATATATTTCTTCAAGGATTCAAACGAGTGCTTGCGTGGAAAAAATCTGTTGTGGGGCGACACAAAACTTTCCCGGCGGTATCCAGGGACGTCAGTAAGGATTTTGATCTAAGCGTCCCTTCGGGAAAGTGGGATTTAATTGAGAAGTTGATTGGAAACGTTCAAGTGAGTTGAGCGTTTAGCGAGCATCCTGCATCCATTGTCGGGCCTAGAGAACAAGTGACAGGCTCTTAGGTTTTCACGGTGATGAAATATTTCGAAGGGTAGAACTAGGAAGCTAACTGTTGTGATATCTCAAGAATGCAATGCTAGTTCCTTATTAAAATTTTTGTTCCTACTTTAGACATGATGATGAAGTTACACAAACTTGACTGAGAACATTCTGCATCTGTGTGTCAAATTTCAACTCTATGTCTTCAATTTAGAGCTTGGGCAGACAAGCCCAGACCCAATGTGCCATCTGAGGGCTTCCAAACTAAATCATCCACCCAAAGTCTAATTAGGTCATTCCAGGCTGAACTTATGCTTTCGTACCTGATTTCGATTTAATCCGATCAACAATTTGGTAGTTATCGTGGCAGAACTGTTCAATTTGCGCGATCGCATTATGAAGTAGGTACAAGATGATGATATAATTCAAAAGATAGAACTAGAGGTAGTTAACTGTTGTGATATCTCAAGAATGCAATGCTAGTTCCACACAAGGAGGTTTACGCAGCCCCAACAACACTTGAAGACACAATTAATCGGGGCGCACTGTTGCCATTAATGATGCAACCTAAATTATTGTTTGAAAAATAACCGGTGAAAATCAGTCGTGGATTGAAAACCTGGGGCAGAGTTCTGATTAATTGCAATTCAGGGCCCCCAAGTGGTGACCTGTGAAATGAGACTTCGAGCCCATCAAGAAGTTAGGTCTGAACCACGCCTGAAGGCACGATAGTTCCGAAAACTAAAAAAAAAGGGGGGCTCAGTGGGGCTTCAAGAGACACCCGTAGACACCAGGGGCCTAAAGGACCTCAACGAACCCAAGAAGACACAAAGCCGCAGTTTTGGCCTGAAACGGCAAAATCTGATAGACACAGATGGGGGCCCCATCAGGGCCTTGAACGGCAGACACCTCGGCAGACACCATGGGGATGGGGCCCTGGTACCGAATCAAATAAGGGAACTGCACACATTACAGTTTGTACATATACGTCAATGGAATAGGCATACTGAAGTTGCTAAAGCTACAGGAAACACAAGGGGGTTTACGGAGCCCCAAACAACACAAAGGATCGGTTCGCACTGTTGCCTCAAATGATGCAAGAAGATACAAAAGAAAACACCGAGAACCTGCCGAGAACAGCGTTCATGTTGTCACTTTGACATTGACACAATTCGTAACAAAAACGTAGTTACCTACCGGTTTGGTTGCTATGTTGCTAAAAAAATTGAATAGGCCAAAAATCGAGGAACAGGCAAGCGAGGCTGGAATCGGCTAGGATTTTTTTTTTAAATCCATAGCGCTTGTCCGGAAAACGGTGGGAAACTCCAACTTCAGCATTAGTTTGATTCTTTGGTAATGTTGCTTCCTGCCGAGTTTGGTTCACATCTGTCGTATAGATTTTGAATAATTAAATGGCAAAGCTCCAGACTTTGATATTTTTTATAATTTGACAGATAACAGGCAGGAAAATATTTTTAACTGTTCTGAATACAGTTCATCAAGGGCTTTCAAATGACATATCGCAAGTCAAGTTCCGTGAGATGTAGCTTCTGTCATTTGCTGATAGTGACACTTCTGTTTGACAGATGACAGCCAAAAACTAATCCGGTCATTCCAGGGCGAAACCATGTCTGCATATCAAATTTCAAATCGATCGGATAAACGGTTCGGCAGTTATCGTGGAAGATCACACACACACACACACACACACACACACACACACACACACACACACACACACACACACACACACACACACACACACACCACAGACAGACATCATTCTGGAAATGGTCTTAATCGACTTGGGGGACCTCAAAATGGATATATCCGGTGAAATCTCAAAACTTTTTTTCTGCACCATTGCAATACTTTCCCTCCATGTTGGTGGGGCCGGGAAAGTAAAAGCGGATAATCTATATTTCATGAGCCCCCTTAATATTGACAAAATTTCATCTTAATGCAAAAAAGTAAGTTTGATGTTTCTGAAGATGGCCGAAATGATATTCCACACTTTCCTTAACGGTCAATATAGCCAGTATCAGGATTTTTTCAATTCGAAATTATTCGTCATAAGTCGATTTCTGTGGTGGAAGCACGCCGTCAATCGGTTACGAAATTCGTGTTCGTATCCGAATTTTGCGAGCACGCCACTTTCGTATTTCGTAGAAATCGACCAGCCCCTTGCGTATCTTACCCACAGGCGTGCCTATGCACAGCCCGCAAGCTCCGTACAAATGCGAAAACAGTGGGCTTTGCGTAAAGTGTCGATTTTTCTTGTCTTTGTCTAGCATAATATATCTGCATCTTCCCTCCTCGTCGCTGAAATGTTAGCAATATGGCGGCCTTCATCCACGGGCACGACTTTTTACGATCGTTTCCGATTGCAAAGACGAATGAAAATACGCAAGTTTATACAATAGACACAGTGCGCCTGAACCTTGAATAAGTTTCATGAAAATGACACCAAAAACGGGCTTTGGATCTTTGTAGCCGAACATTAGGGGAACTGAAATCAAGTTAAAACAAAATCGTACCAGATCCTTAACTCAAATAATATCAAATCTTTGATTTAATATACGTCAGAAGTGAAATACTTCAACTTTTTTTATTACTGGATCACGGTTTATGAGTTTTAGTAAGCAACATCAACTTCTATTAGTACAGAAAAACTGTGAAAAGTATAAAACCATCAAATATTCAACCGAAAAACATACTAGTAGATAATGATTACTCAACTTCGAAAAATCAGTGTCACCCTACAAAAATTGCGCCTTTTAATATTCAGGAAGTCCTGGTTTGCTACATAGGTACCTTTTGAATTCTCTTCGAACTTTTTGTTACAAGTCTCTATTTTCGCAAAATACAAGGTGTTCACCTCGGAGTTCGCATAATATTTCTACAGGGTGTTGAATTCAACGTAAAAATGTTTCAATAATTCAGCATAATTATGTTCCTATTTGAGTAAATACATACAAGATTTTTGTATTTCAATACTACTGTCATGAAGATAGACCTCATCTCTCTACACAGTTTTTGAATATTCTTCTTTTATCTACAAGGTGATCGAAAAATGACAATCAACAACAACAAGTTTTTCAATGATAACTCTTTTCCAGGTCAACCGATTCCCACGATATCAGACTCATGTTATTGTTGAAACTTTAAATATAAAAACCTACAGAGTCGGAATCGACTCCAGGCAAACATTCCAGATATAGAGTTGCATAAAAAATTACCCAAATTTGAATGGTAACCCAAATTCCGTTTAAACAAAGATGTTTGAGAATCAACTTGTTTTCTAACAGATCATTCATTCCGAACACTTCAAGATTTTTCTTGCTTGTATGAATGTCAAGAATTAAATTTTCTATATCGTCCAAGGATCCTGATTACAACAGAAGGTTTTCATGGCTGAATCAGTCCTTTGGGCCTTGGACAGTTGAAAATGATCGCAACCTAAGCTACAAAAACCGGAACAATCACGGTTTTTCTGTTACTCCTTTCAAGTGATTGTTGTGATTTTCGTAGCGTAGCGTAGGTTGCGACTATTTTCAGCTGCCCAAGGGACTGAATCAGTCATGAGAACATACAATTATAATAAGTAGGTATCCTTGGCCAATAATTTTTGACTGATACAAGCAAGAAAAATCTTGGATTTTCATTTACATATTTTACAATAGAGACTTGTAGCTATAATTTTTTTATATTAGGTGTTGAGGGGCGCATCAAGTACTAGCTTATTAGCGCCCTTGTTTCGGTGACTTCCTCCGTTTTACCTTTTTTCCCTCAACGTGACCGCTCGGTTAGTACACGCCAAAGTATTAGAGAGCGCACAGAGAAAAGCCACCGGCTCCGGGGGGATTTGAACTCCGGACCTCTTGGTTTGAAGCCAGAGACGAAGCCCATCGATCTATCGCCAGGATAGCTGAAGAATTGAGCTATTGAATAGTTTGTACAGAATTCAGAAGGTATGTAGCAAACCACAGTTACCTAAGTTTGAAAAGGCGCAAAATTTTGTGGGGTGTGGCATCATCATTTTTGCGAAGTTATTATATTTTTCAATCTACGTAGCATGTTTTTTGGCTTAATTTGGAAGTTTTTGGATGGCTTGATACTTTTTACAGTTTTTCTGTACTAACAGAAGCTGATGTTACTCACTTAAACTCATAAACTGTGATCCAATAATAAAAAAAGTTGAAGTATTTCACTTCTGACGTAAACTAAATCTAAGATATTATCTGAGTTAGGGATCTGGTAGGATTTTGTTTTAACTTGATTTCAGTTCCCCTAATATTCGGCTACAAAGATCCGAAGCCCGTTTTTGGTGTCATTTTCATGAAACTTATTCAAGGTTCAGGCGCACTGTGTAGAAAATACGCAAGCTCCGTATACGAAATTCGTAAACAGACGGCGTGCTCCCCGCACTCGAGAGAGCAGCGCTTCGGCAATGACGGCATAATAATACGCTGACCCAGCCTAATAAAAAGTGCAACAAAACTCAGTTCAATGCGAATCGTTAATGTTTGATAATCGATTAAGCATGATTTTGACCCCTCATATTTTCCACAGTTTCAAACCAATCACATTTTTACACAAAGAAACGAGCTCGCAGACCTCGATTATGTCAGAAATGACACCCCACACATCCCCTTCGATGACCGAAATTTGTTTTTTTTAGGGAGCCCCCACTGCAAATCTGACAGCTACACCTTGTCTCCCGACAGGCGCATCATTCTGACAGAGGCGACATCGTGATCAGCAGGTTCTAGTTATTCAGAAATGACATCAAACATGAATCGATAGCAGCGTTCAGTGCTTGCAGCAAAAAATAGTCATGTCCCCCTTGAACCCCTTAAGTCCCGAACCAGCAGGGGGTAATCGAAAAAAACAGCGGGCCAAATTATTTATTTTGGTTCTAGGAACAATCATGACGAAGTTCTTGTTCGTATCACAAAATGCAGGATTTTTTTGTGTACCGCTAGTACTCCCGTGAACAGATTTTTTCTTTTTTTTCAAGAATGGGTAACTAACCAAATAGTTTTTGAACATTTTTAAACCATTTCTCTTCAGTTTCCCAGAAATTCTCCCGTTGAAAATGTGAAACGAGACCGGACTTGGATGATGGAGCTTAAGGTGAAGCCTTCATAATTGACGATTGTTGCAAAAAGATTATTTGGAAAAAGATCCGAAGTTTTCCCAGAACAATCAAATTTCCCAGAAATTTTTTTCAATTTCCTGAAAATTGTCTTCAATCTTTTTTTTCAATTCCAACTTCCCACCCGAAGGGACGTTTCGAACAAAAATTTCCATAGGTTCCTGGATACTAGTCGGAAAAGTTTTGAAGTGACACAATCGATTTTTTTATGGTTCAGTATGAAATGTAGAACAAGTTTTACACTGCATCGACAAGTAACAAGTTGTTCTGGATGAAGAAAAGAGAAGAATAAAACACAAAATTCATGAAATACATACTGGTCAAATTTAAGTGGGTACTATGCTGGATTAGAATGGACCATTACAACTGGGGCAATAAAATTGTTATTATTTCTGACAAAGTTCTCGAGACTATTAGAAATTTACGACGTTTTTCCTTTAAATATCCCTGCGCTGACAAACAGTTACTGATTACTATTCCGACCCTTCCTAGATCGAGTACCTACATCTCGTTCCTTCCACTTTTTCAACAAAGCAGTTTTTCATAAAAAAAAACCTGCAACAAGTGCCTAAAACATGACCACAACAGGAATCTTGCTCTTGACGACGCTTCTGCAATTGCTGTTATTCCACATCCCAGCATCTTCAGGTACAATATTTTTATTTTTTTTTTTACTGAAAAAACCTGATGAAGCCGACTGGTTCCGTTTTGACATTGACACTGATTTTGATATTGATGTTGACATGACTGAGGGTTGACGTTGACTATGACACTGTGATATTGACTTTCAATTTGATTTCAAAGCCCGTGTGACACGGTGTAAAATTTCACAGAAAATTTCCAGTAGGAATATACCAAGTGCAATGAAAATTATCGATAATTTTTGGAAAATATGCACGAATGCAAGTTTAGTTGGGAAAAAGCACGAGTGCACGTAGTCCACAAGTGCCTTTCCCAGTTAAACTTGCATGAGTGAAGATTTGTCAAAAATTATAGATGAATTTTCATTGCACGAGGTATATTTCACCAGAAAATTTCATGAGTCAAAAAATCGTTCACACCTATGACATCATGTCAACTGGTCACTCTAGTCATTTTCATCAGGGAGTGAGTACGACCAAAGAATTAACACGGGGTCGCAAGGTTCCCTGAGTAATGAACCTGTGAAGAATTTGTGAAGAAATTGGCCTACATTGCCAAGTCGTTGCACAAACTGACCGAGCACAGGACTCCGTTGTTGTGGTCCAAGGAATTATATTGGCGATATAATTATATTCGCAGTTAGTGCTTCCCAAGAAAAAAGTTACGGTCCTGAGGTGCACGATGGCACTACTAACTGTAGGACATATTTAAGTTTATGTCTGCTGTTGGTCTCAGTATAAAAACCCAAAAAAAATTATCGATATGCACTAGTGCAATTATCGCGAATATTTCACTCATACGTCAAAAACGCGATAATTCGGACACAAATTTTGAGGATTAATAAGCGATAATCCGAAAGACCATATCGATAATTCAATCGATATGTCATTGTTTAAACACCTACTGTCAAACAAACATGATGCGTGCCCAGTGTTAGCGTTGGACTCTGGACACTGTATGGGGATGCTCATGCTCAAGCGAATACTCAAGGACCCAGAGGAATGTGCAAGAAATTGAAACGATTTGGGATTGCGCAGTCATAATGATTTCACACTTTTTACGTCAGCCTCCGGTTCTCTTTTCTGTTCTGCGGCTCAGTACAGTTAGGTGACTATCCATGTATCATCAATTTTATTGTCGTGTGAAATAATATGTGAATAATTTGTAGAATGATTCGAGAAATATTCTTTCGAATACCACTCTTGCAATGAAAATGAACCAGATAATTCTGAAAATGCGTGTTGCCATAAGAAAACCGCATTCGTTTGTTTTCTTCTGTTGTTCGAAAGAAGAGCCCTCCCCCTGCGGGGTCGGGCTCTTTTAGCTTTCGAACAACAGAGAAAACAAACTCATGCAGTTTTGAGGCAACACGCATTTTTCAGAATTATCGGTAATTTTCATTGCACTCGTGGTATTATACCCGATAATTGCACTAGTGCAAAATTATCGCCTAATTCTAATCTGATTGGTTCAAGCAACAATAGAAAACTGTCACTTTCATTGTTAAAATGTCAGATTTGACAGATGAATTAAATTTTCATGAACATTTTTGTGAGAATATTTCTCTGTATGACACGGTGCAATATGTTTCAAGAAATTTTTGAGAGGGACTTTCATGTTCGTTCTTTCGGTGATCGGCCAAAAAATTGGTTTTAACCCATGTTTGGCTCTGATGTCGGCTATTGATACGATAGGCTTGACATCCCTCAATGGCTCAATGCCCTCTATATACAGCTTGGTAGGTATTCCCCGTTCAGCAGAGCCACTTCGTCCCTGGGCCACGACCACGACATCAAAAGGTTCATTTTCCAAAAACTCGCACCGTGTGAAAGGCCAGAAACCGCCACATGACCATGACGAAACAGACAGCTAACAATTTGCTTTTCTGGATAAGTGGGCCACACAAGTGTGGTTCTGGAGACAACCTCTCACTAATTCACACCACGAAAAATTTCACACTTGCACTTGCCCAGCAGAGTCACGCACCATCCATTCTGACCCAGAGACTACGGTTTTTGGTTGTGTTTGAGAGAATCATCTTCTCAGTTATTTGTTTGTTGAGGATTTCTGTCCGTTGTTGGCAGAATACTCGCCCATCTTGGAAACGGCGCCGGCGGCATCAGATTCAAAGCGAAAGAGAATTATGGTCACGCAAGTGTCAAAAAATATTTAGAGCTGCTGTCAAATAATTTAACTTGAAAATTTCATTCATCTGTCAAATCTGACATTCTAACAATGGAAGTGACAGTTTTCTGTTGTTGTTTGAACCAATCAAATTCGAATTAGGCGATAATTTGCACAAGTGCATTTTGCGATAATTTTCGATAATTTGCACTAGTGCACGAATCGATTTTTTTTTCTTGTGTTTTTATACTATGACCAACAGCAGACATAAAATCAAATATGTCATACAGTAGTGTCATCGTGAACCTCAAGACCTCCTCCACTCTTCTTGGGAAGCACTAATTGCGAATATACCTATGTCGCCGATATAATTCCTTGGACCACAAAAACGGAGTCCTGTGCTGCAACGGCTTGGCAATGTAGGCCAATTTTTCCACAAATTCGTCTGTATAGTAGGTGCATCACCCAAGGAACCTTGCGAGCCCGTGCTGATTCTTTGATCGTAGGTAGTCCCCTGACGAGACGACAATGACTAGAGTGACTGGTTGACAATGTCATAGGCATGAGAGATTTTTTCATTCATGAAATTTTCTGATGAAATATGACTCGTGCAATAAAAATGCATCTATAATTTTTGACAAATTTCCACTTATGCAAGTTAAATTGGAAAAGGCACTCGTGCACTACGTGCACTCGTGCTCTTTCCCGACTGAACTTGCATTCGTGCACATTTTTCAAAAAATATCGATAATTTTCATTGCACTAACTTGTTATATTACTACCGAAAATTTTCTGGTGAATTTATAAGACTATTTCACTAGAGTGTATTACACCGACGATAAAATCTAGTATTCAGATGACAAAACACGTACCTATACATACCTGGGCAAAACCAACATGATGGTTTTGCAGCGGCAATTTTTTGACGTTTCACTCGTTCCATTACATTCAAACTGCTTTAGTAGATGTAGCGCATTTTCCTATCGAATACGCTATTTTTATACTTTGTATTCGCCTGTCCGTCCCAATCCGTCCAGCCGTCCGCCTTGTTACAAAATTCCTTTTGTAAATGACCGGAACTTAGCTAAAGATGAGCACAGGAAAACAAAGCAAGCTCAAATTGAGTTACCTATAATATTTGTCAGACTGACACTTTTGCATCAATTTGAATCGGCGGTCGTCACAAACAGTATTCAAGCAAACTAGTAAGCTTCATTGCATCTTGTTGTATCAATCGAAGCCCCAGCGGGCCCCCTTGTGTTTTCATGCATCGTTTATATCCCTAATGAGTTGCCCCTTGTGTCTGTTGCCCCTTGTGTCTTCTTCTGTGGCTCGAAGCCCTTGCGGGCCCCTTTGATGTGGATGTCTATGTGCCGTTCAAAGACCTAGCTCACCTTCTCATGACGTACTGTAAGCCCCATTGAGTCTTCTTCTGGCTTTCGAAACTTTGGTGTGTTGTCTTGTATTTTCTTGGTTTTTCAGTCAGGGTTTTAGTAGAAACTCTTTTCTTTATCTCCCGAGACTCTGTGCTCTTCTATACTTTCTTTGGATGCTCAAGATCCTAGCGGGCTCTCTTATACCTCCATACGCCGTTAGTCATGACTTCCGAAACTCTCTCGGCCTTTTTATGGCTTCACGTTATTTTAGAACTAGATAGGTATCTTGGTTTTGGATGAAAAAGCTGTTCAAAGAAAGCCTCCTTTTCTCTCGTAAAATAGTCATGTCGAATACCACTCGAGATAAAATTTTGAAGGCAAAATTTTTCTCTTGTGATATTCAAATTTGTTGCTTTTTGGCAATTTCGCTCATGACATTTAATCAAAACCACTCGCCTGACGGCTCGTGGTTTTGTTACAAATGCCATTCGCGAAATTGCCAAGCAACAAATTTTCATAACAATCGAAAAATTTTGCCGACAAAATTTTATCTCTTGTGATATTAAATACGAAAATTTCATGTATTACACGGTGTTGAATTTTCACAAAAATCTTCATCAAAATTGTCATGAAAACTTTCTGTAAAATTTGACGCCGTGACACACGGGCTCAACGTTCAAACTGGTTTTGACGATGACAATGGCCGCATTCATGAGACGGAAGCAGTTACCGCTACGCTCCTTCGGAACTGTTGGCGTCTTACGAACGCATTGTAGTATTGGAAAATAACATATTGGAAAATGTCTTAAGATGTCTGCAAATTTTTTGTTTTTTGCCTATATCTCTGTAACCGTTGGAAACATCCATTTCCTCGTCGATTTCATTTTTGAAGCAAGAGTTAGAACATATGAAACAAAATATTTTGGTGCGTATGAATTGAGTATCGCTTTGACAGTTCTTCAGGTATAGGCGTTTGAACGTTCAAATTTTCCAAATGTAAAATATGTGTTGTTTTCCATGATTTTGGGTGGAAATTTATGATCAGTGCCTTCTTCATGTGGCTTGAAGCCTTGCCTGATCAGACAGTTTGCCATAAATTGTGCCGCTTGACCTGTGTGACGTCATCAATTCCAGATGGTGATCCAATTCTATCTCTTGAATCAAAATGATATAATCATGGAAATCACCAGATAGATGCAGAATTTTATGCTGATCAAGACGCCGCAAACCATTCTAGAATATCTTCAACCGCTTCTGAAATATTTCAATTTCAAGCTGGCGCACGATGAATTGAATAAATAATGGAAGTATACAGGGTGTTTCAGTTTTAATCAAACAAACTTTGGGATAAAATTCTCCTCATCCTCCTGATTCAGAAAAATATAACATACATGCCATTCACTCCTTTCCTAAGAAAGATACAGGGTGTCAAAGTTCATTTTTTTCGGTTTTCAAAATTTTGGAACTTGAGAATCGTTCAACCATAGTGCCAACCTGCCAAATTTTGAAAGAATCCAACCAGTGGCGTAGAAGCTATGGGAGGTCATTATTTTGGAAGCATCTGTAGAACCTTGATAAATAATGACCCCCATAACTCCTACGCCACTGATTGGATTCTTTCAAAATTTGGCAGGTGGGTAGACGGTTCCGACAAACCAGCCTATGCTAAATTTCAGCTCAAATGGTTGAACAGTTCTCAAGTTACAAAATTTTGAAAACCGAAAAAAATTAACTTTGATACCCTGTATCTTTCTTAGGAAACGAGTGAAGGGCATGTATGTTATATTTTTCTGAATCAGGAAGATGAGAAGAATTTTATCCCAAAGTTTGCTCGATTAAAACTGAAACACCCTGTATAGTAGGCCTTGATTTTATGACAATATGCTCATGAAAATTATCACATATGTAGGTGTAGAATTTAATGCTGGGCAAGGAGCAATGGATAGTTCTAAAATATCTTCAACCGTTTCTAAAATATTGTTACGAGCGGCGATCTCGTTTATATTGGTAAACACTCGATCTTTCTGGATCCTTCCATCCATTAGATCGCAGTGTAGAAGTCTGGAGCGGTCTGGTGCATTCCAGAGCGTTCGTGTATGTGAAACTGGAGACTTCAATGCTCGATCGAGAAAGATCTGTCCATTTTGGCGGAGGCGCCGCTCCAGGATTATACGGGTAACGTGTGTGATTATTCAGGAATGGTCTAGAAATCGCATATGCCGGGCCTCTATGGAATTTGCTGGAAGTGGATAGAAAGTTCGGGAACATAATTCGGAGGCCTTATATAAGGCATCAGCCGGCAGCTCGCGGCAGTTTTGAATTGGAATGCGAAGTGGTAACGCAAGCGAAACAAGCGAAGTACCTGCGAAATAATTCCAAGTAGATAATTGTTGGCGTTATTTATTGATTGTAGTACGCAGAAATGAACAGTGTGTGTTTTAAAATTATCGTTTCAATTAGATTCGAGCCCGTACGCGAGATATCGTAACATTTGGTGTCAGAAAACAGTATAATTGAGAGTAATTCGGCCTGCGTATATACAGGACGTTCGGAACTTACGTACTTTGTAAGTGCCAGAGACGAGAAGCATGTCGAAGACAGGAGTCGAAGACGCTTTGGCGAGCATCATGGCGATGATGCAGGAGCAAAAGAATATTCTTCAAGAACAGGAAAAGAAACGCGTCGAAGAGCGTCGAGAAGACAAGGAAGAACTGGAGAATCTTCTAGAGAGGCAGGAACAGGAATTGAGAAATTTGCTAAAAGAACAGGAAAGGAAACGCTTGGAGGAAAGAGAAGAAATATTAGCCATTGTGGAACAACAAACGCGGTATTTCGACGGCAGTGTAGACAAGCTGGAAGAGAAAATGGTTGCGATGATAGAAAAAGAAGTGGAAGCGGTGAAGGCCAACATAGCAAAGCTGGAGCAACAGGTTCAGAAAACTGCCGCTAGTGCTGCGATGCTTAGTTCAGCGGGTGCCCAACGTGTGAAGCTGCCAAACTTCGATGGGAAAAGTCCATGGACTACCTATAAGAGGCAGTTCGATGCCGCTGCGGATGGAACGACGGGCTCTCAAAGGCCCAGCGTTGGAGCTGCTCCAGACGATTTCTGAGAGTGAGCAGAAGGACTTTGCCAAGCTGACGAGGGTCCTGGAGCTTCGGTATGGGGACAATCATGTGCGGCAGATCCATCAAACCCAGCTGAAGGCCAGGACGCAGAGAAGCGAAGAAAGCCTTCAGGAATTCGAATCCACAGTCCTGAGGCTGGTTCACCTGGCCTATCCAGCTCATCCAGCGAATGTTTTGGCGGACATCGCCAAGGAAACTTCCATAGGCGGAATGAAAGATCCAGATTAGATCCATTTCCAAGCTTAGAATTATTTTGTTGAAATATTAATTGACTAATGACAGAACGTTTTTGCACTAAACCAAATCTTTGGAATAAGTATAATTAATAAAATGCATTCCATGTCTTCCTACCGATAAAAATCTCTTGCCGCCTTTAGCGTTGGGGGGGCGCCGCCCTTGAGCCCTCCTTCACCAGCCGCCACTGTGAGTATCCGTATCCAAATGAAATAAATCCAGTCCCGTTCCAGCTAAACCCACCAATTTTCCCGAGCTCCCGTCCCGCTAGGTTAGATCTGACAATTCTGACATAAGACAGATGAACCGCCACACTGAACCGGCCACTCCACCCGGTCCCTGATATTGCGAACCGTTGAAGTACACCCCAAGTAAATAGTTTGAACCGGTTAGGTCGCGGCAACGCAGCGGTTATGCAGAATCGTGCACCGTTGACTCAACGGTGCCTCGCGGCAAAATGCCTAAAGTGTTGACAAACTGGCTCGTATAGTTGACGTCATGTTTGACGTTGCCCCGAATCAGCCGTTCGACACGTGCTTGTGACGTCATTTGGAAATGGTCTATTCAAAGCTGTTTAAATTTTTTGTCCATCTGTCATCTGTCAAATTTAAAAAAATCTCAAACTTCAAAACTTTAGCATTTATTCATCCAAAATCTATCGAATGGATCAGGACCATATTTGGCAGGAAGGAACACAACCAACGAATCAAATCAATGCTGCAGTTGGAGTTTTCCATCATCCACAAGACGGGCGCTATGAATTTTCAAAATTTGGCCTGGCCGATTTCAGTCCGGTTTGCCTGTTCGATCGAATTTCGCCCGATTCGATTTCCTCAGCAACTAAACCAGTAAGTTTCTTTTACATTGACTTATCTATGTCAAAGTGACAAAATGGTTATGAATGCAGATCTCGGTGTGTTTTCTTGTATCGTTCAAGGCAACAGTGCGCCCCAATCTTTTCGTAAACCCCCTTGTGTTTTCTGTAGCTTTAGCAACTTCAGTATGCTCATCCCGTTGGCACGTTTAAGCTTTCAAGTGTGCAGTTCCCTTGTATGATTCGGTACCAGGGCCCCCTGGTGTCTTATTCCTGATGCCGTTCAAAGCCTTGATGGGGCCCCCACTTGTGACCATCAGATTTTGCCGTTTCAGGCGAAAGCGACACCCTTGTGTCTCCTTGGGTTGGTTGAAGCCTTATAGGTTCCCCGGTGTCCACAGGTGTCTCTTGGAGCCTCACTGAGCCCTCTTCTCGTTTGGGGCTCTGAAGTGCAAATAATAAGAGCTTTGCCCTTGGTAAACTTGTGAACCGATTTTCACCAATTTATTTTCAAACAAGAGGTACCTAACTGGTTCCAAAATATTTTCAAACAATATTGTTTTCAATTCCCCGAGAAGTTCCCTGTTGAGAATGTCAAACCGGCTTGAGTTATCGAGACCGAACTCAAATTCTTCTTCTCAAATTCTAACTTCCTACCCGAAGGGACGTCTCATACAAAAACTTCCATCCGATCCTTTGCTACTCGTCGGGAAAGTTTTGAGGTGACACAATCGATTTTTTTCTTCACGGCCGTCGGCTTCAATTTCAAATATTTTAGAAACGGTTGAAGATATTTTAGAACTATCAATTGCTCCTCGCCCAGCATTAATTCTACACCTATGTGATAATTTTCATGAAAATATTGTCATAAAATCAAGGCCTACTGAATACTTTCATTATTCATTCAATTCATCGTGCGCCAGCTTGAAATTGAAATATTTCAGAAGTGGTTGAAGATATTCTAGAACGCTTGGCGGCATCTTGATCGGCATGAAATTCTGCAACTATCTAGTGATTTTCATGACTATATCGATTTTGATTCAAGAGATAAAATTGGGTCACCATCTGGAATTGATGACGTTACACAGGTCAAACGGCACAATTTCCGGCAAACCGTCTGATCAGGCAAGTAGTCAGGGGGCATAGGGTCAAAAAAAGGTTGGCCGTGTGCAGCTTCGTGAAGATATATAGGGATATGTCCTAATCGATTCCTGGGCGATCAAGGACCATGAAAAATTATGGTGAAATATGGACATCTGCTGCAGGCAAATATGGTGGAGGCGCCAAAATGGGCTTCATCTGATGATAAGAAACTGGCTGTAGCTCGTTTGTTTTTCAACGGATTTCAACATCTGAAACATCATTTTGTAGACAAAAAAATTGTCTTTTTATTTTATGCCTAAGTTTACGAACGTCATTCCGGGAAACTGTCAAAATTGTCTTCATAAGATATGCTAAATTCCGGCCTTTTTTCAAGGTTATCTGATATTTTTGAAACTTGGCAGTATTATAGATCTTGAGGTGCCCTTTCCGAATTTTCACTTTTCCACTTCGTATATTTGCCGTTTTGGCTGCCATATTGGAAAGATGGCGCCTAAAAAACAGTTTTTTGTCAATATCTTCATTTCAGTCAATGTGAGGTGGAAGCGTTTGTATGCGAATGAAAGCTTATTCAATTATCTACAATTTGACACCTTACTCGTGTACGTGCTATTTCCGGTTCTTGGGTTATGGCTTCCAGAGCTCCCTGAAGCATCAACTTTTGTCATCCAATCAGCATGTCAAGTTGAGCTTAGCTCCACGTGGCAGTCAAATTAACCATAAATAATGATAAATTGTCAACCACAGACCATTAATATCCAGAAAATCAAGCATGGTAACGGTTGCTATGCAACTACAGGGTGAACTCTAAGGGAAAATTAACTTTGAGAAGGTATAGCTTGAGAACTGTAAGTCGCACATAAGTGATTCAGACGTCCAATTATAGACAATTTGATAGACCTTCACTTTTGATATGAATTCTCAAGTTTTATGACAAATTTTCGAAAAAAATCGAAAATATGTTTTTTTGGGCGCCATTTTTTTGAAATTATCGCCAGAACAGCAAAGATACGAAGTGGAAAAGTAAATATTCTGCATGATGACCCCAAATCTCATCATAATAATGAGTTTCGAATGTATCTGATATCCTTCAAATGCTATTTTACCTTTATTTCTTTCTCAAGTCAGTTTGCTTTCACAGTTCACCCTGTAATTACACAAATAACATCACCATGATCGATTTTCTAAATTTTTAGCATCTATGGTTAATGGCCAAGAGCTATTGATGGGTTATTTGCCTACTACATGACGATGGTATCAATTTAACATGCTGATTGAATGCCGAAAGTTGATGCTTTCGGAAGTTCTGAAAGCTCTAACTCAAGAACCGTAAATCGCACATTAATGACTGATATGTCAAATTGTAGAGATTGGAATGGACTTTCCTTCGCATATACACATTTTAATCTTGAGTCAGTGGAATTCAAGATATTGACGAAAAACTGTTTTTTGGGCGCCATCTTTTCAATATGGCGGCCATAACGGCAAAGATACGAATTGGAAAAGTAAAAATTCTTAAAGAGCACTTCAAGATCTATGATACTGCCAGGTTTCAAAAATATCGGATAACCTTCAAAAAAGGGCGGAATTTAGCATGACTTATAAATACAGATTTGACAGTTTCACGAAATGACGTTTGTAAATTTAGGTATGAAATCAGAAGAGAATTTTTTTGTCTACAAAATGACGTCTCAGATGTTGACATCCGTTGGAAAACAAACGAGCTACAGCCAGTTTCTTATTACCAGATGAAGCCCATTTTGGCGCCTCCACCATATTTGCCTGCAGTGGATACGAATATTCCACCATCATTTTTCATGGTCCTTGACCCCCCAGGAATCGACTAAGACATATCCCTATATATCTTCACGAAGCTGCACACGGCACGACCTATGCCCCCATACTAAAGGCTTCAAGCCACATGCGGAAGGCACTGATGATAGTCGTGAAAAATTTCCACCCAAAATCATGAGAAATAATACATATTTTAGATTTGAAAAATTTGAACATTCAAACGCCTATATCTGGAGAACTGTGAAAGCGATACTCAATTCATACGCACCAAGATATTTGGTTTCAAATGTTCTAACTTTTGCTTTGAAAATGAAATCGATGTTTTCAACGGTTACAGAGATAAAGGCAAAAAACCTAAAATTTGCAGACATCTTGAGACATTTTCCAATATGGCGGCCGTAGGACAAAGTTGATTCCCGGGGACTTTTAGTATGTTAACCAGAAGGCTTCGTACCTACCATCACTGTAACAAAGTCTCCTTCCATTGCGATTTTTTTGCTTCTCCTGATTTTTCGATCTAAAATAACTGCACTATTGTTGGAAGTAGCGGTGACTGGCGGTGACACATTCAGCGCCACGTCAAGAATAGCCGGAATCATAATCCGCTCTTGGAGAAATTTAACTCAGTGCTATAGCTTGATGGTCAATATTTAACAAGCGATTCACACGAGGATTCACATTAGCTAAGAAGAAACTTTTAATCTCCAAAAATTCAAAACAACACGTAAGGTAAACAGAACCGAACAACACTCTTGAACCCATAAAATGTCAGAATGGCATGATATTGTTTTTTTTTTACTGGGAAAAACCTATTGACGACTAGCAGACTGGTTTCGTTTTGACATTGACACTGATTTTGATATTTACGTTGACATGACTGAGGCTTGACCTTGACTATGACACTGTGATATTGGATATTGACTTTCAATTTGATTCTAACGTTCAAACTGATTTTGACGATGACATTGATGTTGAAACGAAAACTGCTCAACAATTGAAGTGGTCCACTCAAAAATTTCGCCCGATTTCAAATACGAGTATCTCGGAAAAAAAATTGACCGATTCTATAAAGTGCAGTGTTTTTGGATAGCTTTTTTTTTCACTATAAGGTGCTATAATAGACCAAACAATTGATAACATAATGCATGATATACAGGGCGACAACGAAAGGAGTGTTAGAATGTTTCATTTCAAAGCACGTCCCAGTTTTGCCAGAAAAATCTCCGAGTCTTTCTGATTACATTTTTGAGAAGTGCACATCCATGGCTCGGAACGGTTTTCAAAATTCCCGCCTATCTTCTTTGGTTACAGGGTGGTGTAAAATGAAACAACTTTTTGTTTTTGTAGTGGTAACTTTTTGTTTCTTAACCGATTTCAACCATTTAGAAATTATGTTGAAGCGAAGACCTCAGTTGAGAGGAATCGATTAACAAAATTGAATTAACATATAATTTTGAAAAGAGGGGTTGCATAAAATGTGACCTAAGCATGAAATAAGGCCAAGATCCGATTTGGGGAAATCTTTCAACAAGAATCAACTTGTCGTTGAAAGAACCACTCATTGCGAATATTTTAAGATCAGTCTCGCTTATATGGGGCCACAATTAACGACGGAAGACCCAAATTAGTACTGCATGTTTTCACAGGAAAACTGATACCTTTGCTCACCTGAAAATACACGTACTACTTATTGTTACTTTTGACTGTTTCCGTCGACCCTCTGTTGACTGTCCAAATCGTGAAGGAAACTCGATCAGTGATTCTCGTAACATAGGTTACGTGTATTTTCAGGTAAGCAAGAGCATCGGTCCTCCTGTGAGAACATGCAGTCCCAATTTGGGTTTTCCGTCGTTAATGGTTGCCCCAAATAAGCAAGACTGATCTTGAAATGTTCGTAATGAGTGGTTTCTTCAACGAGAAGTTGATTCTTCTTGAAAAATTCCCCCAAATCGGATTCCGGCCTTATTTCATGCTCATGTCACATTTGATGCAGCCCCCCTTTTTGAAATTATGTGTTAATTCAATTCTGTCAATGGATTTCTCTTACCTGAAGTCTTCGCTTCGACATAAGCTCCAAATTGTGAAAATTGGTTAAGAAACAAAAAAGTTACCACTACAAAAACAAAAAGTTGTTTTTTTTTACATCACCCTGTAACCAAAGAAGATAGGCGGAAATTTTAAAAAACCGTTTTGAGCCATGGATGTGCACTTCATAAAAATGTAATCAGAAAGACTCGGCGAGTTTTTTTTGCAAAAGTGGGACGTGCTTTGAAATGAAACATTTTGAAACTCCTTTCGTTGTCGCCCTGTATATCATGCATTATGTTATCAATTGTTTGGTCTATTATAGCACCTTATAGTGAAAAAAAAAGCTATCCAAAAACACTGCACTTTTGAGAATCGGTCTTTTTTTTCTGAGATATTTGTATTTGAAATCGGGCGAAATTTTCGAGTGGACCACTTCGATTGTTGAGCAATTTAGAATGAAATAGACTCATTTCCCAACAGGCCAACGCCCAATTACAAGAAAACAAGGGTGTCCGTTTTTCGAGGCTGAGTATGAGCATCTCGCTTATTTTTAGAGATACAGAGTCGGTTAAATTGGAAAAAAATCGGTTGTGTCAACCCAAAACTTCAACGACTACCTAATGATAATAAAGTTGGGCCAGTTGGAACCTATGGCAGTTGGAATCAGAGAGAAAGATTGAAAATAATTTGCGGGAGATTGGAAATTTTGTCAGGAAAATTTGAATTTTCCGGGAAAACCTCAAATCTTATTCTCACTAATCTTTCTGTGAGAAATCGTTCCCTTTTACGCAGTGAGGCTTCTTTTCAAGCTCAATCATATAAGTCCGGTCTCGAAAACCCAGGCCGGTTTTACATTCTGAACCAGAAAATTCCCGGGAAATTGGAAAAGAAAAATAGTTTGAGAATGTTTAGGAACCATTTTAGTACGGTGGTTAAGCGCCAAAACAAGCTCAAACTATGCATTCTGAGCTTAAGCAATGCGCTTTTGGGGTTAGATTAGGGGTACCCAAACCTTAATTTCTAGAGTTGGAGGCATCGGCGCACTCCATGCGGAGGGGGTCTATAAGGCCCTTGAAAGTTGAAGGTGTGAGGCTCCCCACCAAAACACCATACCACCACGTAATTCTCACTGGGATGTCATCAAACGACTCCAATCTACACATTGACAACATTTGTTACAAGGTCCAAACAGTTCTTCACACTGAAAAAAATCAATTCTTCTGACAGATCGAAAAAATCAGTTTTTCTCAATTCTTTATCCCCACAACGGATAAACTGCCAAGTTTGGTGTCATTTTGGAGAAAACGACATCCTCTTATTCTATTCACCGACTCAAAATATTTATAAGACCACCGTGAAAAGAATGACAGGTCAAGAAGTGAGCATTTTCCAGCACCTCATTCAACAGTAGTTTCTTGGCTGTTACCATTCGATATGATTGATAATTTTGTCATGGATCAATAACTTGGACTATTTTGTAACGATAATGCATGTGCATGAAACTCGACACGAGCGTGGGGGCCTGAAAAAAAAAATTCTCCAGCGGTCGAATTTATTTCAAGCCTACTGAGCGTCAGTTTGTTGAATTCAGGCAGGGAGCGTTTGGATAGGTTTGGAGACAAAATTCTCATATCTGCCCGTGCATCAAGAGCATGATTCTGGAAATCAATTTAAGAATCATCAAAGATTATTTTGAGAGTCACTAGGTACCCCCATGGAGATTAACTGCAGGGATCATGGCTGACGACGGAGGGCACTCAACTTTAAAAATGCTATTTTCTTTTTTCCTCTACCAACCTTCAAGGCTGTTATCATTTTGCACGTGTAAGTTCCCTTATGTTTAAAGAAGAAATAATATTATAAACAACAACCGTGAAAATAACTTCCAGAGTGGCAGAGAATAAGATCTTCGACGTTGAATGCCCCCCGCCGTGAACCATCACCTCTGCAGTTAACCCCCATGTAGGTACTGACTGGCAAAACAAACAATGATGATTTTGATTCAATTTCCAGAATTAAGCTATTCAACTTATAGACATGGAAATTTTGCGTCCAAAGCTATTCAAACGCTCTCTGCCTGAGCCTAGCGAACTGATGCTCAGTAGGCGTGAAATAATTTCGATCGCTGGAGAAACATTTTTTTCCAGGCCCACATGCATTATTGTTACAAAACAGTTCAAGTTATTGATCCATGACAAAATTATCAATCATATCGATTGGTAACAGCCAAGAAACTACTGTTGAATGAGGTGCTGAAAAATGCTCACTTTTTGGCCTGTCATTCTTTGCACGGTGGTCTTACAAACATTTTGACTCGGTAAATGGTGTGAGAGGATGCCGTCTACTCCAAAATAACACCAAAATTGGCAGTTTATTTGTTGCTATTTGTTGTTATTTGTTGATTTTTTCAATCTGTCAAGAGAATCAATTTTTTTCCAGTGTGAAGGGCTGTTTGGACATGGTAACAAATGTTGTCAATGTATAGGGTTAGAGCAAGGGTTAGAGTCGTTCGATGGCCTTCCAGTAAGAATTACCTAGTGGTATGGTGATTTGGTGGGAAGCCTCGCACCCTCAACTTTCAAGGGCCCCCCAGACCCCCTCCACATCGAGTGCACTGATGTCTCCAACTCTTGAAATTAAGGTTGAGGGACCCCCAATCAAACCCCAAAAGCGCATCGCTTAAGCTCAAAATGCATAGTTAGAACACTTCACCACCCGACTATCCACCACTTGTTTCAAAAAAATGGCGAGAGTCTGTTGACGGGATAAAAAGTTGGAAATTTTGCAGTTTTTCCAGAGAAAAAAACTCGAAAACCGTGGGTCCGATTTCAAAAGTTTCTCCTCCAAAAATTAACCTAATTTCTTCTCCAACTGCCATTCACAGCATGTCTACCTGAAATGAATATTTCGTTAGGCTCACCGCAAGTCGAAGTTTGCACTGCAGTTTTTCCAAATTCACGGGATGTGCGAATTCCATTGTCAGAACCTGTGGTCAGAACACACGGGTGAGAGGCCTTCTCGTGTGGCAACAGATGGGAGAAATTATGAAAATTCATAACGCCCGACTCGAAAATGGTGGAAAACTGCAACTGCATACTTTTTTCGACTCTTTTGCTGTGTTGCTACCTGCCAAATTTGGTTTCAATCCATTGGATAGATTTTGAATAATAATTGAATGGTGCAGTTCTGAACTTTGAACATTTTTTATCATTTGACTAGGGTTGCATTTTGACCGGTCAAATGAGATTTGGTCAATTGACCGGTCAATTGACGGTCAAATCGGTCAAATATTGAAAAAATACGCTGAAAACAGGTGTAACTATCATTCAACATTATTTATTGAAATTAGACAACAATTTGAATATTTCGTTAAGTAAGTACTATATTTTACTCGATTTTTTATTATTTTTCAAATCAAATAAATTTGAATAAAAATAAATTTCAAGTTTAGTTTTTGATAATTATAGTTAGGTGGGTACGCGAACACCTCTAACTAACTAAGTTCAGGTACTCATACAAATATGCATGGTATGGTATAACATATTCCAAATATAAAACTGAAATGGAAATTTCAGAACTTATATTGAGTGACTCTATTCGAATTATACACAACCACATTTATAAATAATTTTTACATAATTTATACTTTTTACCTTCAATTTTTATATTCAGTATTATCTTTTATAGACAGATTAGTATGCTGTGTTCTAGAGCAACTTGCTTAAAAGCAAGCAGCACCACTCTATTTTTCAATAAAGTTGTTTCTCTCTCTCTTGGTTCTATTTTTAGACTTTTATTAAATTCAAATTATTATTTCATTATTTTATATCAAGTATTTACGGGTAGGTATGCAAACGCCTGTAACTACCTCAGGTAACTTATTTTTTTGACTTCGTTTTGTCTTTGTCTTAAGAGCAGAAGAAGTTTTACTGATGAGATTGAGTTGACTACTTGACTCTGTCTTAGGGACGGCATTTCCTAGTGTTTTTTTTTTAAACGTGAGTTTCATGAGAATCAGTGGAGTAAGAGACTTGAAAAAAAGAAGAGTAATCTAAAATCTAGAATGAAAATAATTAGTAGGTATTCAAAAATTTCAAAATTAGAAAAACTCGAAAAAAATTCAAAATTTTTATATTTTTTTCCAAAAAAAAGTTCCTCATTCTCTTGCCAGCCCAGAATTGAATAACTTAGTTTTTTGTTACATTTTTAGCTGCTCAGATTTGACAGAAACTCACGCCACAAGAATCTATCTGTTTCTCTTTCGCTCTGCAGCTAATCCGCAGTCTGTTTCAGCCATTTATTATGCTAGGGAATGCCGTCCTTGAAGCAGGAAAGAGCTTTTTTGAAGTAAGTTATGTTGCGTTATGTACACAAATCGTGCCAAACGAGGCCCGGGGGCTCGTATTTGACCGGTCAATTGACCAGAGTATTTGACACGGTCAAATGACCGGTCAATTGACGGCTCATTTGACCGGTCAATTGACATCGTGCAACCCTACATTTGACCGATGACTGATAAGGCAATACTTCCAACTACTCTGAACACTTTTCAAGGGCTTTCAAATGAATCACGGAAGTCAAGTTGCGTGAGATATAGCCTCTGACATTTCGACGTGCGAATCTAAGAACATTGTAGCGTTAAAATTTCGTCTCGATATATCGTCCCTTGCCAGGCAAAGCAACGTAAGCGCCATTCTGGCAAAAAAGAGTTTTTGATCTTGTTGGGAGAGTCTCACTGAGCCGCGTCGAATAAGTAAACTATCACAAGCACTTAAATATACTTAGGTACTTATACACTGCATAACATGAAACATGCAAAATTAATATTCTTTCGTGGGCAGTTTGCAATCAACACGATTTTTTGTCTCTCCTTTAGAGTTGCTAAAATGTCGCTTACGTTGCTTTGCCTGGCAAGGGACGATATTTATCACGCAAAAAGCGACAGGTAGCTGATAAGATTTCTTCACGGCGTATTTTGGGAGAGCTAAAAAGCGAAAGGCTAATAGTGACCGATCGACATTGGTAGCAGAAGCTTCTCCCTGGGAAATTTGTTATTTCCAAAAGTTATTCGAATATTCTTCCACCCATAGTCGTTGGGGTGACCCATATTATTCGTGAAATATAATGTACGGGTAACGGATTATTCTGGATTTACTCTCGGATTTACTATACCAGTAAGTAATGGTCCAAAGGCTATCATTACTTTTATTCTGACTAGAATTGCTTTCAAGGTCGCTAAGAATCTCTACAAAATTTACCATCGTACTTAGGTACTCTGCGTGTTGTCTTCAGAAGCATCTCGGCAACTTTTCGTGAAAGAACCGTTCCCATTTAGAACGTAGGTTTGAAACTCTCTGTTCGATCATCTTCTAATGATTGCATATTTTCTTTTAGGGTCCTTTTCACTATTTAATTCATTGTTAAACATTTCTTTCTCGTGAAGAGAATCAGTACTTTTGATCCATGTATTCTTTGGTCCCTGGATGTGCTTCACCTTTTCATCATCGTCCGTTCACAGTAGCCGTTTGTGTCAACAGAATTTTCGAGAGCACATTTCTTCCCAATAAAAATAAGGCTGGGGGACGGAGAAACGGAACGCATCTAACATCCAGCTCCTTTTTCTGGTTGCATCAAAACCGCAAGTTTTCAACTTTAGGATATTTACATATTTGGTGCATCGTTGAAAACATAAAGCTCAAATGGGTACATAGTGAAGTCATAAATATATCGGAAACGCTACACAACTGATATTTCCATGCTCAGTACATACCTATTCGTATTAATATTATATTTTTTGTGTTTATAAAAAAAAAACGGTTGTGTCACCCCAAAACGTCCCTGACGAGAGTCCGAAAAATGAACGTCAGTCCTGTGGTGTATACAAGACTTTTCGCAATACCGAAGTACCATTTCAATGGGCCTTATGAATAAAGATTGAGCAATTGCTTTTGATTAAAATCTAGCAGCAAAAAACGGATAAACATTTGGGAATGAGAATTTAAACCATTGTTATTATAAATTGAGAGAATTCTTCCATCCTTCTCAAACTGGTGTTGTGACAGTAAAGGTTTTTTATTTTTCTTAAAGAAAGAAGTCCATAATTCGAAGAAAAGTAAAAAAACCTTCATTGTTATTATTTCAATCAGTTACTCAAATGTTCAGTCAAACCTAAATTGGGGAATTACTTGAAGTTTCTGATTTTTTGAGAATTTTTTAGACACAGAAAATAAAGCAAAAGCAATATTGCTCAATCTTTATTCATAAGGCCCCATGTACCAGTACCATTCATTCCTCGATTCATTCCAAAAGTTTGTAGTGGGGGGGTTAGCGGAATGGTCTGTGCATTTTGTGATCAAAGCATGAAATTTGGCATACTTGTCCAGAAGACCCTACTTCCCAATTTCAGATGTGGCGCCACGCAAGATTTCGTGCCAGAGGCAACTGTATTGCGGTTAATATACCTGCTAGGGGTAAATTCTGCAAAAATGGTTCCTGGCTGATCTCTCTGGTACCGCAGTCGGTATGTTTTAGTTCTGTTTAGTTGAAACTATATGTAGAAATGAGTGAAGAGTACATTTTCACAAGCAAAGTTCCAAATGCTGCCTTTGCACGTTGCTTTAATACATTTTTAGGCCAATCTTGTTTTAGAACAGAAAAGATGGTAAAAAAAATTGCCAAAACCTCGGCAAAAATATGGACGTCCTGAAAATTTCATGTTCTGTTCAGAATTGAACGCTCTACTACATATCCAAAATTGCCTGAAATCGCACCCCGAGGCTTTGAGTTATTGAAGAGTTTGCGTGCACACGTCCGTACGACATAACGTAACTTTCAACGTGAAAATAGAGGAGTCTGTTATTTGGAATTCCTTGGTTACAGGGGACTTTACACGTTCCACGTTGCGTTACGTCGTACGTTGCGTGAAATCGCAAACTCCCTATTGGAGGGGGGTTGAAAAATTGCAACTTAAAATGAAGGGTATGGGTATAGAACTCGAAGGAGCCCGTCAATCCAATAGCTGCAAATACGTCGTACTTCGACGCATCACAACCCGTTGATACAATTTTGGCACAAAAAGTCTCGATCATTGTTGAAGGGGGGTCATGGGGGAGGGCGAAACTCGGCTGGGTGGCTCTTTTTCTTCCTGGACCATAAACAGTTGATCACAACAAGTTAGTTTGGTATCTTTTCCGCCTAAATTCAATCTCCTGAACTTGATCCGATGTGTAAATTTGGATAAAAACAATTTAATTCAATTTTATTGTATAAAAAGATCTTATCTTTATTACAAAGTAAATATATAGATATATACGATAATGAACAATCACAGACAAACAAAGTAAATTAAGAATAAGTAAACAATAAAATTGATGAAAACAAGTTCGAACAAGTTAACTTGAGAGAACCTGTTTTTTCTTCGACAATTTTCACAAAACTTTTTTTTACTGTTAACTAGAGGTATTCATCTTTGAAAATATCTCAGAGGCTATTAGATTGAACTGTATTCTACACGAAAATCATCCATTCGATCTGTAACTTTGTTTTTCGAGATAGGAAAAATCGAATTGAACTTAGTCGGCACGGCCCGGCGTCTACTAATGACCAGAACACTACAGCATGCACCTTTAAGTAATAACTGAATACCCTGCATTGCGATTTATGACGATTTTGTTTATGTTATAGGGAATTCAGTTCTGCACAGATCCCCGAACATTCAAAGAAGAGTTAATAATTTTTCAGATAGTTTGAGCTATTTTCATTCAAAGATGCATGGTGTAGTGTTCTAGTCAGTAGCAGACGACGGGCTGTGCCGACTAAAGTTCAAATCGATTTTCTATTTCGAAAAACAAAGTTACAGATCGAATGGATGATTTTCGTTAAGAATACAGTTCAAACTAATGGCCTCTGGAATATTTTAGAAGAAGAATACCTCTAACAGTAAAAAAAAGTTTTGTGAAAATTGTCGAAGAGAAAACAGGTTTTCCCGAGTTAACTTGTTCGAACTTGTTTTTATCCAAATTTACACATCGGATTCAAGTAGAAGACATTGAATTTAGTCGGAAAAGATACCAATCTTGTCGTGATCGGTTCTTTATGGCCCAGGGGAAAAAAGAGCCACCTAGCCGAGTTTCGTTCGCCCCCACGACCCCCTTCGACAATGATCGACACCTTTTGTGCCAAAATTGTATCAACGGGATGTGATGCGTCGAACTACGACGTATTTGCATCCATTGGATTGGCGGGTTCCATCGGGTTCCATATCCTCTATTTTGGGTTGCAATTTTTTACCCCCCTCCAATAACTCGAGGCTTCGGGGTGCAATTTCTGGCGATTTTGGATATGGGCACTCAATTCTGAACAGAATATCAAATTTTCAGGACGTCCATAGTTTTGCCGAGGTTTTGGCAATTTTTTCCACTATCTTCCCTGTACTAAAACAAAATTGGCCTTAAAATGTATAAAATCAACGTGTAAAGGCAGCATTTGAAACTTTGCTTGTCAAAATCGAGGTGAAAATGTACTCTTCACTCATTTCTACATGTAGTTTCCACTAAACAGAACTAAATACCGAATGCGGTACCAGAGACCGGTCAGGAATCATGTTTGCAGATTTAGCCCTAGCAGGTATATTAACCGCAATAGGTACAGTGCCTCTGGCGCGAAATCTTGCGTGGCGCCACATCTGCAATTGCAAAGGAGGGTCTTCTGAACACGTACTATGCCAAATTTCATGCTTTGATCACAAAATGCACAGATCATTCGATTTTTGGCCGTTAACCCCACTATTGGCCGTTGAAGGAAACGTGCGCTCCAACTTAATGGCTTATAGCGCCTTTATTTTTGATACGCGACCCAATTTTATGCAAGACTTTATTTTCACCAGGAATCAAGGAGCATTTCTGTGTGAAATTTTTTGAAATTGATATCGTGAAATTGAAAGTTATCGTGAATTGAACACAAACAACGAAAGATTTCGTAGTCATTTTGGAGAATTTTCAAGCTTTTTCAGCCGATTGATAACAATGTGACTGAGTTGTGGTACCTTCTGTGATTACTCGAAAAGATACCTATTCAACAGTGCAAAAATGTGATGCCTTGTCTACAGACTTCCGAAGAAAATTGAATTTTTGATTGCAGGAAAAACAAGGTAATGGAAATCTACTTTTTTTCCTGCGAATGGGGGAGAAAAAGTGTACTTTTTGTCCCGGTGTTGCGAGATAGTATATTATATACCAAGGTTGAGAAAGTATCATTATAGCTGAAGCGCCAGTTTAGATCCCGAAGCGCAACTGAGGAATATAAGGCGCTGAAGCTATAATAATTTTCTCAACCGTGGTTTATATAGTATTTTTTTCACTACTAAAAAATCGCCATCCTAATTCAGGGAGAGGTTAATAATGATGCACTTCACGGCTAGTAGTGAAAAATAGTATATTATATACCAAGGTTGAGAAAGTATTATTATAGCTGAAGCGCCAGTTTAGATCCCGAAGCGCAGCTGAGGGATATAAGGCGCTGAAGCTATAATAATTTTCTCAACCGTGGTTTATATAGTATTTTTTTTACTACTAGAAAATCGCCATCCTAATTCAGGGAGAGGTTAATAATGATGCACTTCACGGCTAGTAGTGAAAAAAGGATATTATTGACCTATCGATTTCAGTTTTCGAGATATCTTGAAAAAACAGGAATTTGTAATTTTTGTTTCACTTTTTTATTTAAAAATGGTCGAAGGCGGTATTTTCTCATCAAGACATTGGGCCTTATGAATAAAGATTGAGCAATTGATTTTGCTTGATTTTTCGTTTCTGAAAAATTCTCAAAAAATCAGAAACTTCAAGTAATTCCTTAATTCAGATTTTACTGAACATTTGAGTAACTGATCGAAATAATAACAATAGTTTGAAGTCTCATTTCCAAATGTTTCACCGTTTTTTTGCTACTAGATTTTAAGCAAAAGCGATTGCTTAATCTTTATTCATAAGGCCCATTATCGAGGCACTTCACCAAGGGGAATTCAAAGCTGTCAAAATCTTTATTCTAGCTCTTTCAAAACAACCGAGATACGACATTCAACTATTTTTTCTATGGGCGCCATATTAGATTTTGACATTTTTCAATACAGTATTTGCTCTGGTATAACGATGTGTCACATGTCACTGTTGAATGAATGTTCTTGGTGATTTTGATTTTTTTCGAAGAATCCTTCGGAAACACAATCAGCAGCGCTCACTGACAATTGAAAAAAAACCTGAATGTTGAACATTTATTCAACAAAAACATGTGACAGATCGTTGTAAGCAGATAAGAATAATGTATTGAAAATGTCAGAATCCAATATGGCGCCCATAAAAAAGATAAAATTTGCATGTCGTATCTCGGTTGTTTTGGAAGCTAGAATAAAGATTTTGGTAGCTCTGAAATCCCGTTGGAAAAGTGCCCGGAAAATGTCTTGATAAGAAATGGACACCTTTGACCGTTTTTGAAATAGGTGAAGAGTGAAAACAAAGAATAAAACTTCCGGTTTTTTCACTATATCTCAAAAACTAAAACTGGTGGCTCCATAACTAAACAGCGAATGGCAAAATTGGGCATAATAAAATAGCGTACGACAAAATGTTGACAAAAAAGCGCGTTGATAAAATACCGTGCGACTAAACAGCCCCTTTAGTCCAGTCATAATGTTCAAAAAACCTTAGCAACTTCGGGAAAAATAGTAGAGGGTTGAAATTTTGTACACATGTTCTGCAAGTAGTAAGAAATTTACTAAAGAAAGTCCCTTAAAATCCGAGCTTAGGAACCCATGATAAAGGCCATCAAGTGATGAAAACCCGTTTTTTTGGGCGAAGAAGTCATTGTCTTAGCTCAAGATTTTTCTTTTTGCAATCGGATGATTGCATGCTACCATTTCAAGTATTTCCATACAACATTTTGACAGTTGCCTAGAAGGCGGATCCAAGATGGCGGGCAAGAAGGAAAAACAGTTGACTACAATATCTTTGAGAATAGTAATTGTGGACATTGGTTGATGGTCACATTTCATTTGATTTATAGGTTTCAATAGAAAAACCAAGTTACATTCCAGTACCTAAGAAAACCACTGATTTATTAGGAAAAAAAAGAAAATTGTTGATTTTTTGTTTTTTCTTACACATATTCCAAAACGGTTCAAGCTTTTCTTGAATGGCTTCAGCACCATCAAAAGCATAAAATTGCGAATCTATATTGTAATTTTCATATATCCAGCTATTTTGGCTTCTGAGATAAAAAATAATGAAATGTTGCTTTTTATTATGTTTCAAGGGGAAAAACAGTCGAATTCATAGCCTGCAGGTGAAAAAATTAATAAATAAAAACTCCTATCGCAGGAACCAAAAGAGCTGAAGATGTGAAAGTCTCCGAATATATTTCCAATTTTATGTTGTTTAAGGTGCCGTAAACCATTCTGAAATATCTTGGGCCGTTTTTGAAATTTCCTGAAAAAACTGAAAAATTTACCAAATCCTTTTTTTCTCAATAAGTTAGTGATTTTTCGAGATTCTGAAATATAACTTGAGTTCTCAATTGAAAATCATGTAAGAAATAAAATAAATACATCATTTAATGTCTAGGTCTATTATTTCCAGAAAAAAGTTAGTCGACTGTTTTTTCTTTGTGGCCGTCATCTTGGATCCGCCTCCTGTGCAAATGATAAAATCGTATATGGCTATTGTTAAGATGGTCATATGAAATAATCCAATTGCAAAAAGAAAAATTTTGAGTCAAGGCAAGGACTTCTTCGCTGAAGAAACGAGTTTTTAACACTTGATGGCCATTATCATGGGTTCCTAAGCTCGGATTTCAGGGGACTTTCCACAGCTTATTTATTACTATCAGAGGAACGTGTGTACAAAGTTTCAACCCTCTACGATTTTTTCCGGAGTGAAAAGACATAGTGACTGGACAACTTAGCAAAACAACGCAGCAACACCACCGATCTTTGATTCGAAAAAAAATTGGGGCACGAGAAAGCTGTGTACATTTAGAAATTGTATAGGTAATAGGTACAGGATGTTCCAAATTCAAATCGCGTCTTTCCAGGAAATGATGGGGAACATCAGAAGAAGGAGACTTTTCCAAGAAAATAAATGTCAAAATATGCCATATATATGCCGTTTTTTGAGGCTAAGCATGTGTATCTCGCTTATCTTCAGAGATACAGAGTCGGTTAAATCAGAAAAAAGTTGCAAATTTTCATGGCGATCAATGATCTAAAAAGATATTTGACTTGTCAGTTTTAGTTTTCGAAATATCGAGAAAAAACAGAAATTTGTAATTTTTGTTTTAATTTTTTATTTGAGAAACGGTTGAAGATAGCTTTTACTTTCCCGGCCCACCCACGAACACGGAGGGAAAGTATTGTAATCGTGCAGAAAAAAAGTTTTGAGATTTCACCGGATATATCCGTTTTGAGGTCCTCCAAGACGATTAAGACCATTTTCAGAATGATGTCTGTCTGTGTGTGTGTGTGTGTATGTGCGTGTGTGTGTGTGTCTGTCTGTGATCTTCCACGATAACTGCCGTAACGTTGACTGGATCGACTTGATATTTGGTATACAAACATGGTTGTTTCCTGAAAAGAGCCCATTAGTTTTTGGCTGTCATCTGTCAAACCCAACTGTCACTATCATCAAATGTCAGAAGCTATATCTCACGGAACTCAACCTGCAATATGTCATTTGAAAGCCCTTGAAAAACTGTATTCAAAACAGTTGGAAACATTGCCCTATCTGTCATCTGTCAAATAATAAAAAATGTTAAAGTTCAAAACTATACCAATTAATTATTCAAAATCTATCCGATGGATTGGAACCAGATTTGGCAGGAAGCAACAAAACAAAAGAACCAAATTGAGGCCGCAGTTGCAGTTTTCCACCATTCTCCAGTTGAGCGTAATGAATTTTCGAAATTTCTCCTGGCCGTTGCCACTCAGGAGGGGCTCTCGCCGGTGTTTCGACCAGCACGACTCGCTTTTGTAGCAGGACTCCACTCAAAAATTTATTCCTGCTCGGGGATCGACTTTTTTTTGGAAATTTTAACTGATATCGAAAGTAGATTGTATTGAGCGTCGTGCAGGTCTATTTTCAGAGTTGACACGGTTTCGGTTTTCCGACTGTAATTTTTTCAAAATGAAATTTGCACATTCCGTGAATTTGAGAAAAACGCAATGCAAACTTCTACATGCGGTAGACCCCACGAAATATTAATTTTAGGTGCAGACATGCTGTGAATAAAAGTTAGAGAAAAAATTGAGCTAATTTTTGGAGGAAAAATTTTCGAAATCGGATCAACAGTTGCCGAGTTTTCCTCTCTGGAAAAACTGCAAATTTTCCAACTTTTTATCCCGTGAACAGATTTCTGGGAATTGTTTTTTTTAGAGAATAGATAACTGGTTCTTGAACATTTTCCAATAATTTCTCTCCAATTTCCCGGAAATTTTCCTCCTGAAAATATAAAACCACTCATGCGATCGTACAAATTAAGCGGTTCTGTCACGATAATTACCGAATTATTGATCCGATCAAATCGAAATCAGGTACGGAGGCCTAAGTTCAGCCTGGAATGTTCTGATTAGACTTTGGGTGGATGATTTTGATCGGAAGTCCTCAGGTGGCACATTGGGTCTGGGTTTGTCTGCCCAAGCTCTTAATTGAAAATATAGAGTTGAAATTTGACACACAGATGCAGTGAAAGTTTTCAATCAAGTTTTTGTAATTTCATCATCATATCTGAAGTAGGAACAAAAATTTCAATAAGGAACCAGCATTGCATTTTTGAGATATCACAACAGTTAGCTACCTAGTTCTACCTTTTGGATCATTTCATCACCTTGGAAAACTGACCTAACCTGTCATTTTTTCTGTCCGCTCAACAATGGATGCAGGATGCTCGCTAAACGCTCGACTAAATAGAATTTTTTCATCAATTTCCAAATCGAATCGCCCCCTCCCGAAGGGACACTTCGATCAAAATCATTACTGACGTCTCTGGATACCGCCGGGAAAGTTTTGTGTCGCCCCACAACAGATTTTTCTAATTAGAACATTGTGCGGGCACTTTTCCAAGGGTAGCTGATTGTTGCCAAAATCTTCATTCTAGCTTCCAAAACAACACGTTTTTTCCTTTTATGGGCGCCGTATTGAATTTTGGCATTTTTGAATACAATTTTTTTTCTGGTTACAACGATGTGTCACATGCCACTGTTGAATTCATGCTTTTGATCAAAAAATTATCATTTTATTTTTCAAAGAGTGCTTTGGAAACAAAATCAGCACCGACAATAAGAAACAACGTAAATGTTGAACATTTATTCAACAGTGACATGTGGTCACATGTGGCACATCGTTGTAACCAGAAAAGAATACCGTATTCAAAAATATCAAAATCCAATATGGCGCCCATTAGAGCAAAAAGCCGAATGCCGTATCTCGGTTGTTTTGAAATCTAGAATAAAGATTTTGGCAGCTTTGAATTCCCCTTGAAAAAGTGTCCTGACAATGTCGAGATTAGAAAAGGCCACCAGGTTTTTGTTTTTCAAACAAAAAATGAAAACAAAAATTCAAATTCCTGTTTTCTCACGATATCTCAGAAACTAAAATCGATACGTCAAATTCCTTTCTGGATCATCGATTGTCATGAAAATGCGCAACTTTTTTCCAATTTAATCGACTTTGTATCTTTCAAGATAAGCGATATACCCATGCTTAGCCTCGAAAAACGGACACCCTGTAGACGTTCAAAGTTGAACTTTGAAAATCGATTTTTCGTCATAACGTTGAAACTTCTTAACCGATTTTGTTGAAATTTGAACCGGAGATTACTGAAATAAGTCGGTATCCAACAATAATAACGCGTTTCATTATAATTTCTCAGGAGCGTGAGTAATGAGGGATGTTACCGCTTTTTCACCCCTATTTTTTACCCTTTCGAGTAATTTTGTAGATTGTTCATACTGTTGAATTCTGTGTTCAATTTGGAAGAAAAAGTTACTCCTGCAAAATTTTGATAAAATGCGTTGTTGTCAAGATATTTGGGTTTGAAACTACGAAAAACACTTCAAAATATCCACTTTCAAGAGCCTAAAAAAGGTTTTTCTCCTAAAAACTTCCGTGTCTTAGAAAAACTCATGGTTCATCAACTTAAAACACCTAGAAAACCTATTCCAATCAAGGAATAATTAGTTATCTTAGATTTTGATTTTTTGGCTTTTGAATGTGCGATGATGGTGTTTTCGAGATGTTTTCCGAAGTTTCAACCTCAAATATCTCGAGAACGAAGCCTCTTATCAAATTTTTGCAAGAGTAACTTTTTCTTCCAAATAGTGTACGTGGTACAACCGAAATAGAGAATATAAGTTGCAAATGATGATAAAGGCAAACCACTTGACAGGGTTACAACTGAGACCCAAATAAACGATTTGACCCGCGGTGCTTTTCTTTTCGTCCCTTAGGATTTGAATAGCGCCCCTTTTCCAAAATGGTGGATATTATCTAGGGGCAGGAGGTATCGAATAGCCTGGTGATGTCCAGCTTAGTAAAAATATATGGGGCTGTGTCTCAATCGGTTTCTGGGACATCAAACACTGATAAAAAAAAAATGGCGGAACATTGTCATCTACCGCAGGCAAATTTGGTGGAGGCGCCAAAAGGAATTTAGTACTGTCACAAGAAAATTACTGTAACATTTTTATTTTTCAACGGATTTTATCACAAAACATTTCATTTTGTGAAAAAGTGAATTTTTCTTGTTACCTTATACCTTCCTTGGAAAAAGACGTTGACGAATGTTGAAAAGAAATAAAAAGTGATTTGAAAAAAAAAAGATTTTCAACATTCTTTTATTTTTATGCAATTTGTCCTATTTGTAGACTTTGATGTGCCCTTTCTAAATTTGCACTTTTCCGATTTATATCTTTGCAGTACGCGCCGCCATATTGGAGAAATTATGTCTGAAAAGAAGTTTTTGACAATATCTAAATTTTGGCCCTTGTGAAATTGAAATGTTTATATACATATGAAAGCACATTCAGTCCTCCACAGTTTGACATCTGAACCAGCTCTGTGCAACCCACGGTTCTTGAGCTAGACCTTCTGGAAGTATCAATTTTCGGTTCCAAAAGAATTAAAAATCACCTCTTAGGGCTGTGCCAGGTCCACCAATGTTCATAATTTGAGATAAATGACGACGCGTTATTAATAGGTAGCTTGATTGAGACATGGTGGTGATCCAGTGGTGAAATCCGGTAGGCGCGGTCACTATTTAACACCGAAAATTGATACTTCCGGAAGCTCTAGCTCAAAAACCCCGAGTCGCACAGAGATGGTTCAGGTGTCAAATCGTGGAGAATTCAATGTCCTTTCAGACGTTTATGAACATTTCAATCTTGCATGGACTTAAATTTAGATATTGACAAAACTTTTTTTCAAATATCATTTTTTCTAACATGGCGGTGCGCACTGCAAAGATATAAATCAAAAAAGTGCAAATTCAGAAAGGGCACATCCGAATATACATATAAGGCAATTTTCATGAAAATAGAAAAAATCGAAAAAAACTTTTTTTTTCAAATTATTTTTAATTTTTTCCTTCAACATTCCACAATGTTTTTTCTTATTGAAGATATGAGATAACAAGAAGAATTTACTTTTCCACAAAATGAGATACCTTATGTTAAAATTGGTTGAAAAATAAAAATGTAACAGCAATTTTCTTATGACCGTACTAAATTCATTTTGGCGCCTCCACCAAATTTGCCTGCGACAGATGTCAATGTTCCACCATTTTTTTAAAAAGTGCTCGATGTCCCAGAAACCAATCGAGACATAGCTCCATATATTTTAACGAAGCTGGACATCACCAGGCTATTCGATACCTTCTGCCCCTAGATAAAATCCGCCATTTTGGAAAAAAGGCGCCATTCAAATCCTAAGGGACGAAAATGAAAGCACTGCGGGTCAAATCGTTCATTTAAGTCCTAGTTACGATCCTGCAAAGTGGTTTGCCTTTATCATCATTTGCAACTTGTTTTCTCCTACCAAGTCCACTAAAATGTAACATAAAATTCAAAAATATTAAATTCACAAAATTACCTGAGAGGGTAAAAACTAGGGGTAAAAAAACGGGGGCACCCCCCATTATCCAAGCCTCTGGAAGTTTTTGATGGAACGCGTTATTGGTGTTCGATCCCGACTTATTTCAGTAAGCAATGATTCAAATTTGAACAAAATCGGTTTAGCAATTCCAAAGCTATGACGAAAAAACTATTTTTAAAGTTGAACTTTGAACGCCTATATCTCCGTTATTACCTGTTTCTGACGTATATATTTTTTGGAAAGTCCACTTCTTTTGAAGTTTCCCATCATTTTCTGAAAGGAAGCGACTTGAATTTGAAACACCGTCTATACACGGTGGTCCGACTTTTATGTCATTAAATTAAAGGATCGATGGAGAATGAAAAATAAAGGGGACTTCCTCCAGAAAACATATTTGAGAAATGCCTAATAACAGAGATACAGCCCTTCAAAGTTGGAAATTAATAATCGTCTTTTACGCATAACTTTTGAACTGTTCAACCGATTTGATTCAAAACAGAGCCAAAGATTTACTGAAATTATCCCCTGTCGAACAATCATGACATGTTCCATAAAAAAGTTCCAGGGGCGTACACATTAGGGGGTGTCCCTACTTTTCCCGCCCTATTTTTCACTCATCTAGTTATTTTTGGGAACTGTTCATGGTTTTGAATTTTACGTTCAATTTAAAAGAAAAACTCACTCTTGAAAAATTTTGATTGGAGGCTTCGTTTAGGAGATATTTGAGTTTGAAACTTTGGAAAACATCCAGAAATCGCCACTTTCCAGAGCCCAAATTGTTTTTTTCCTGAAAATTTCTCGTGCTTTGGCAAAAATGGTGGTTAATCAACTTGTAAATTCTGGAAAACCTATTTCAGCTGAGAAATCATGAGTTTTTTTTTATTTCAATTTTTAGACCTTTGAAAGTTGTGCTTTTGAGATGTTTTCCAAATCTTCAATCCTAAATAACGTATTATTTGGGAAATTGTTTAAAGCTGATAACTTTTTATGGATAGTCTTTATATTTTAACTTGATACTGCAAAAATTAACATCATATATAACAATAACAAATTTATATTCAACATATTGATAATGGACCATTATCTTCGATGGATTTCAATTTTTTTCTGCTATGTTCCATAATTCTCCAGGATCAATTTCTCCAATGCGGAATTCTCTAATGTTATTGAAAAATGCGACGCCGTAATTGGTCTTTATTCGCAGCTTTCCATCCCGTGTCCTATACTATCCTGCTTAATACTCACCAAAAATCTTATATTGGTCAAACTTACGGTACATTGGGAGGCAGGAGCTCAGAGAAATTAATTCTGTTGTTGTCCAGAGAATGATCGAACATGGCAGAAGAAAACTGAGAGCCATCAAAGATATGTTGAATATGAATTTGATATTGCTATAGATGATGTTAGTTTTTGCAATATCAAGTTACAAAATTGAAACTATCCAAAAAAAGTTATATGCTTTTAAAAAATTTCCCAGAACTTTTGGACCATACGTTATCTCCCAAACAATGCTTCTATTTTGCAGAAGTGCAAAATTATGAACAGTTTCCAAAAATAACTAGGGGGTAAAAAAAAGAGGGGAAAGTAGAAACACCCCCTAATGTCTACGCCCCTGAAATTTTTTCATGCAACTTGTTATGATTGTTCGACAGGGGATAATTTCAGTAAACTTTTGGTTCCATTTTGAATCAAATCGGTTGAACAGTTCAAAAGTTATGTGGAAAAACGATTATTTATTTCCAACTTTGAAGGACTGTATCTCTGTTATTAGGCATTTCTCAAATATGTTTTCTGAAGAAAGTCCCCTTCATTTTTTATTCTCTATCGATCCTTGAATTCAATGACAAAAGTTGGATCACCCTGTATAAGAACGCTGGTTGCAAATGCTTATTATGATGTCGACGATTTTTTTTTTGTTAACGATTTCAATATGTGGTGTTTGTGATAATAATAATAATAATCATAATAATGATAGCGTTCATTTCCGATCATGAATACATGAAGTTGGATCGTCGATATCGAAGCCTCCATTAAATGTCGTGCACAATGATAAATTTGTTAAGATTATCATAAAATACGAACAAAAACAAGAAAAAAATAACAGATTAAAAAACTGATTGAAAACATGGAGGTATAAGTGGATAAAAATATCGCAATCACAGATCGATCATCAAATATGGAAGGTTTAAACCATGGAGCCCTGGCTGAAAAAATGTTGCACGTCGTAAAAACCACCCTTTATTAATATTTTCACAACTTCCCTCTTGAACAAGACGACGTTGGCTGCCCGTCTCACATTCAGTGGGAGCGCATTGAATAAGGTCACACCCGCATAAGCCGGCGACCTTTCAAAAGCCTCATGCAGAGGTTTATCCTTGCAAAGATTTTCCTTTTCCCGTATATCGTACGTGTGGAAACTTTCGTGGGTCTTGAATTTATGTTTATTCAAAAAAACGTAAGTCAGTGTTTTCAAAATATAAATACAATTTTGCCTATATTTGTTAATTTATCAATTTAATTTAATTATCCTTACTGACACGTTCAACGCCTCCACAGAAGCATTTTATTATGTACGTAAGCCTGTCTTCATCTCGAAGAAATAAATGATTCTATCCTCGATTCTATCTATCTATCATGAACCTCGTCAAGTATGCCTGAAGGGTGGTTACCTCCGGTCTCACCACCAATCTTTCATTCGACATTCGTCCTCTTATGGACACATCTTGCGTTTCAAATACATGTAGAGACGAGCAGATCGTTAAAATCTCATTATTTTAGGAGTGTAGATTGATATGAGATTAACACCCTCAACGCGCTATTTTGTGACAGCGCCAAATATGAAGCGCTATTTAGTCAACGCGCTATTTTCTCGGGCGCTATTTTGTCTTGCGCCATTTTGTGGCGCACTATTTCGTCGCAGTGCCATCCATGACTCGCGATTTTATCATGCGCCGTTTACTTACAGAGCCAAAACTGAAAAGCACGGCTGAAAAGTCAAATATCTTTTTGGATCATTGATCGTCATGAAAATGCGCAACTTTTTCCCGATTCAACCGATTTTGTATATTTCATATTTCTAAAGAGAGGCGAGATACCCATGCATGCTTAGCCTCGAAAAACGGACACCCGTATACAAAAATAAAAATAGAATGGGAAATGATGCTGACATTGACGCTGACACTGACATGTCATTTAAATTGACACTGACACTGAAAGGTGACAACTCGGGTGACAATGACAACCACAATAAAAATGAGTTCGTCGTGGGCAGAGCCCGAGACACCGCAGCTCTAAATAAAAAGCCGGTTTTCACTGAATCTTACTTTCGCAGCCAAGTCCGATCGTGTCATCTGCCGCGCAAAACACTATGTATGGGTGGAGGTTAATCACAAAAATGGTGTGATTTTTCCGTCCCCTGAGTCGCTCTACGGATTTGGGACCTTGCTTGCGGCAAAAAGGGTCGACATGAGGTCAGAAAATAATGCATCCGGTACAATGTACTTGGCGAAATTTCGCTCAATAGAAGATGGCAGTATACAGCTTGCCATAGTCAAGCCGAACGGCACGATGAGCTTCAGCAACAATGCGAATATCGTCGGCAAACTTGAAGTGAGTTTTCGGCACGCACATCACATTTCGTATCGAGGCTCATTGGAATTAACTTGTATGGTTTTCAGTTGTTGATGGAGACACGCCGTGAGACTTCAGCGGGAAACTATCAATCTCACGTTTTTGTGTACGCCAACATACGGCCTGGCACCATGCATTCCTCGACTATAAAGAATTCGCCCGATCTGAGAGAAGCCGCGTTGGTGACCGGTGTGGAAAACAACCAACTTGTCTACTTAGGGTTGGTCGAGATAGGAAAAAATCAGTTTCCTGGAAAAATCGTTGAGGATGCATATGGAAAGTACGAACTGATCTATCGAGATGTGGATCAAGTGGAGAAAAGAACCGACCAATTTCTTGTTTCAGTTTCGGAAGATTGCTATGATAGATTTGATTAAAGATCAATTAAAATGATCATAGTATTGAAAATATGTTATTGTTTTACATACAGGATAGGCACCATAATCCGGATATTAATCTTTTTCGAGCCGGCTTTAGATATAGACGTTATGCTGCCCAGCGGGCGTTAGGCAGGCGTTGCGTGTCCATACGCTTCCCGGACCAATGGGGTCTTATACGATTTTCTTTTATTGCTTCAAAATGTCCTGCAAGGTGAGTTTGCTACATAAATGATGATAGTTCGATTCAAAAGCCTCTTCCTCTTAAAAAAAAAGCTGCAGGTAGTTAAAGATGGAATGCTGGACGGAATCCTGCAGCTACCAGCGGTTACAGATGAAAATGCGGAGTGCAAAAATGCAGTTTAAGATAGATAATAGAAACCCTAGACATTCGAGAAAACTACGATTAGGAACAGGAACGACTACGAACAGGAATCACTACTATTCGCAGACTTACCTTTGCTCGGGGTTTTCATCCACACGAAAGACAAACGGGAAATTGTCCGTACGTTTTTTCCCACTGAACGGAGATTCGGAACGTATAGTAGTATATACAGGGTGGTCTATTCTAGCGTAATTATCCCATAGCGGTTTTACCGTTCAAGATAGAGAAAAAAATGTGGGAAAGTAGTTATATGGTTTGATGAGACCTTGTAGCGTTAAAATTTCGTCTCTATATATTTATCACGCAAAAAGCGAGAGGTAGCTGATAAGATTTCTTCACGGCGTATTTTGGAAGAGCTAAAAAGCGAAAGGCTAGGAGTGACCGATCGACTTTGGTAGCAGAAGCTTCTCCCTGGGAATTTGTTATTTTCAAAAGTTATTGAATATTGTTCCACCCATAGTCGTTGGGGATTTAGGGAAAGCTTTGCAAGACCCACATTATTTGTGAAATATAATGTGCGGGTAACGGATTATTCCGGATTTTTCTACCAGTAAGTTATGGTCCAAAGGCTATCATTACTTTTATTCTGACTAGAATTGCTTTTTAGGTCACTAAGAATCTCTACAAAATTTACCGTCGTACTTAGGTACTCTGCGTGTTGTCTTCAAAGCATCTCTGCAACTTCTCGTGAAAGAACCGTTCCCATTTAGAACGTAGGTTTGAAATTCTCTGTTGGATCATCTTCTAATGATTGCATATTTTCTTTTAGGGTTCTTTTTACTGTTAATTAATTTAAACAATTCTTTCTACGATTCTACGTCGTAAAGAAAATCAGTACTTCCGATCTATGTATTATTTGGTCCCTGGATGTGCTTCACCTTTCATCGTCGTCCGTTCACAGTAGCCGTTTGCGTCAACAGAATTTCCGAAGAGCTCATTTCTTCCCAACAAAAATAAGGCTGGAGGACGGAGAAACGGAACGCATCCAACATCCAGCTCCTTTTCCTGGTTACATCGAAACCGCAAGTCTTTTTAACTTTAGGATATTTGCGTGTTTGGTGCATCGTTGAGAACATAAAGCTCAAATGGGTACATAGTGAAGTCATAAATATATCGGAAACGCTACACAACTAATATTTTCATGCTCAGTACATATTCATTCCAATATTATATTTTTTTGTGTATATAAAAGAAAAAGGGAACATAACAACCTACCTACTAAGATCAGAATTGCAATCTATTTGGTTTTCATGGCATTTTATTATAGTTCATAAATTTTGTGAATCGCATTGGCCAATTCGAGTTTCTCTTCATTTTTGTAATTACACCTAGCTGTCAATTGCTGATAGACCGGCGGCCAAAATTGACTGGCGCCCTGGCAAAACCATCTATTGTTACGTTACCTTTGTTTGATTTTGTCGACGACCCACGACCTCTCGACTGTAGCAAACCGGCGGTCGCACCGCACCATCTCGATGTTGTTTTGTGATTCTAAAAGCAAATAAACCTAGCTCAAAGAAAATTCATAAATTCTAGTTCTTTTCATTTTTCTTTTATTTTGCTTTGCAATATAAATTCGTGCGGTTATAACCTATAACCTAAAATTATTTCCAGCTATACAGGTGTCCCGTTATGACGGAATCAACAAAACGTCGATTTTTTTGAATAGAACACCCTATATTTTTTGCATTTTCGGATTCACCTTATTCAACTGTCCTATGCCTGTATTTTTGTTTTTCAATTGTGTGGCAGTGCTATCAACTGAAAATCAAAGACTAAAATCAACGAGGAAATGCAGCTAGCATTTTAGGATCTTTACGCTCTTTTTCGTCTACAAAGTTGGAAGATATTTTTTACATTGTTTAATCTTCTTTTCTTTTTTTTTTTTTTTAACTTAATTTTAATCCTTTTACAAAATGTATCACATATTAACATTTAATTAAACTGAGAATCAAGACTAAAAAAATTGCATTTCCACAGTTATCTTGAAAAAATCGTAGCAGCCTTTCAGAACTAAGAGATGAAACTCAACATGGTGATAGTCAAGTCAAAGACAATATCCCAATGTCAAAAAATTTCAATTTCTTGATACAGGGCCGATCACAAAAAAAAATCAAATTTTATAATTTTCGAAGTCTCATAACTCATTTTTCTCAAATAGGATGCCCCCAATATTATAACGTTATCTGATAGCTTTTTTTATCTTCTCTCATTTTTACTGGGGGTACCTTACCCTTTAACTTGATTTTTTTCGAGATAATCGAAAATTTTCACAAAATTTGTAATTTTGTTGTTGTTTTTCACAAATTAAGTTGGCCGTGATGAATGAGAGACAAGCCAAATAGTACGCAACTCTCACAGTTAGTCAGTCTGAATATTGTCGAACAGAGAAAAATGACTTTACGCGAGAGAAAATGACTGATATGTTAATCTGGTAATAATCCAGATATCCAGGATCCCACTTTGTTTTCTTTTTGCGTTGAAGCCATTTTTTTTGTTCGACAATATTCAGACTGACTAACTGAGAGTTGCGTACTATTTGGCTTGTCTGTCATTCATCACGGCCAACTCAATTTGTGAAAAACAAATTACGAATTTTGTGAAAATTTCCGATTATCTCGAAAAAAATTAAGTTTAAGGGTAGGGTACCCCTAGTAAAAATGAAAAAGGATAAAAAAAAAAAGCTATCAGATAACGTTATAAAATTAGGGGCATGCTATTTGAAAAAAATGAGTTACGAGACTTTGAAAATTATGAAGTTTGATTTTTTTTGTGAACGCCCTTTATCAAGAAATCGCAATTTTTTGACATTGAGATATTGGTCTTTGACTTGACTATCACCATGTCAAGTTTCATCTCTCAGTTTTGAAAAGCAAGGCCGCCACGATTTTTTCAAGATAACTGTGGAAATGCAATTTTTTTCAGTTTTTAATTTTTAGTTGGTAGCACTGCCACACAATTGGAAAACAAAAATACAGGCATAAGACAGTTAAGAAAGCTGAATCCGAAAATCTAAAAAAATATAAGGTGTTCTATTTAAAAAAATTGACGTTTTGTTGATCTTGTCAAAATGGGACACCCTGTATAGCTGAAAATAATTTTAGGTTATAGGTCTCATCAAACCATATAACTTCTTTTTTACATCTTTTTCTCTATCTTGAACGGTAAGACCGCTATGGGATGATTACGCTAGGATGGACCACCCTGTACAGTTCACTGGTAAACCTTCTTTTCAAAATTCCTGCTAAACTGTAGCGGAAAGGGGTTTAGCTGTCCGCACCGACTTGGAAAACTGACGTTCTCCAGTTTTTTGTTTCAACCAGATTACGAAGCGGAATCGAAACTAAACTGCTTGACAATTGAACTGCAACACCTAAAAATTAGGTGCGTTTTCAAATTGAGATAGCTCAAAAAATATCTGACGGATTCCAGAAATTCAGGCATGTGAGGAAAGATCATTTCTTTGACTATTGAGTGCTGGTATTGATGATAAGTTTGATTGCACAATTTGTCATATACAGGGTGCCAACGGAGAGCGTGCAGATATGGGCAATCTTGCAGCTTGTGCAACTTTCGAAAAAAAAGTCCGAGATTTTTTCTATCGCGCGCTTTTGAAAGGTTGGATCATTATGCCGAAACGGTTTTGGAATTTTGACCCTAACTTTTTTTTTCAAAAAATTGTGCACAATTTTCTGAAATATGCACTTTCTGATTAAGAAAAAGAATAGAGACATTGTTTGTTTCCAAACGGCATCCATATTGAATTTGCTTACAAAGATTTTCATTTGAGCCTCCACATCCCCTAGAAACTACCCCTTTTGGGACACCGTCTCACAACAAGATATGCAATGCTTCATTTAAAATGCCTAAGAAAAGTACTCATCAATAATTGGATTAAAATAAGTATACTAGGATGACCCCACACGTACAGCTCCCTAAAAACCACCCCTTGACTTCAAGGAACAGGGTTGGTATGATAAGACATGCAATAGATGAAAATTCCAAAAACGTCTTTTTCAACTGTTCCACTAAAAAAGTGATGCTACACGATGACCCTTTACGTAGGTCATCCCAACAGTAGCTAACCTCTCGAAAAAAGAACTACCCTTTAAAAAAACAGTACTTCCACAATACCTCATTTGTTAGGATTTTTTAAAAATCTGTCGCAATGGTTTGCCGCTACGATGATTTCATTCACATATCTACCCGAAACTACCCCTTCAACTACCCCTCCAATATCGCATAGCCTCTACCTTGATGCGTTATTTACGAGTTGGAAGAACATTTGCCTACTAACCGTTTCATTGAAATGATGGTGTTTTCTACGATGATAGTACAAAACCTTTCCTGAAACTACCCCTAGAAATCGCCCCTTTAGTAAAAGGTATGCATTTGGAAGCTCAGAGAAGGTGCGATTGAATAAGTTCAAAATTATTTCGCGATGACCTTACACGCATCAAGGTAAAGGCTATGCGATATTGGAGGGGTAGTTGAAGGGGTAGTTTCGAGTAGATATGTGAATGAAATCATCGTAGCGGCAAACTATTGCGACAGATTTTGAAAAAATTCCAACAAATGAGGTATTGCGGAAGTATGTACTGGTTTTTTGAAGGGTAGTTCTTTTTCCGAGAGGGTAGCTACTGTTGGGATGACCTACGCAGAGGGTCATCGTGTAGCATCACTTTTTTAGTGGAACAGTTGAAAAAGACGTTTTTTGTAATTTTCATGTAAATTAAATGTTCGTTCACGAGAATCTTCAAAAAAAATGTTTTTATTCGCAAAAATACAATAATGAATACATGCGAGCTCTAAGCGTGCAATGTCGTAACTGGTGTTCGCTTAGGGCGTTGGAGTCTATATAATGTTAAAAAAGCTAAGCTAAGCATAATATATAATAAGCGGTGTAAGCTAAATCCGGAGGAAAACTGGGATATAATTCCTCCAGGGCGAGTGTGAGGCTCCGACGAACTTTTCAGAATTTCGCCATATTCGGGAAATGCTGGTCTTCAGGGACGCGTTCTTGTTCTGCTGTCGGTGCATCTGACGTTGTCATCTTCTTCTGTCTCTTCTTAATCACACGATATGTGATTATGCAGGCTGCAGTTATTATTATCAGATAGACTATGATAATAGATGACGTGTGGAAATGTGATGTCGTGGGTACAGCCTGGACGGGGGTCAGCGGCTGGATGTTGGTCTCCAGTTTCTTGAGGGTCAAATGCTTGATCTTCAGCTCGGGTAGTTTTGACTGTTCTTGTTTCTTGAAGTCGAAGTCGAAGTCTTGTAGGTGGAGTGGTTGGCCACTGCTTTCATCGTTGAAAATCAAGGGTCTTCCTTGAATGAAGATGGTACAAGACGAATTCTCGAACAGGAATGTTCCGGTCTTCTTGCGGGTGTTCCAAGACTCGGCACAATGTTCTTTGACGAGCTCTTCTTTGACGAAGGTCCCGAGGTAGCTTTGTAGTTCGGGTATGAACTCTAAGGCGTTTTCTTCGAGGTGTAGTTTTTGGTAGGAACAAGTCGAAAAGTCGTTTTCGAGTAGAATGTTGCGTTCGCAAGTGTTGTTGGCGAGCGATATCAGGCTCCGTTGGCATTGATAGATACCGTTCAGCAAGACACAGTTGTCTACTAAGGGCAATAACTCTGATCCCTTTTTTAGACCGAATTTCGAAGAAGGTATAATCGTATACGAGTGTTCGTTAGGCAAAGGCAGAAAGTAGTATAATTCGTAATAATTTGGATTCAGCAAGGGGATTGGCATAAAGAAAATTATTTGTTTTCGTTTAATGGCACACCTAGGCTTTATTAGGGATTCGTAGTTATGAATTTGAGACAAAGTTACTGGAAAAGGTAATTGGTTTCCATAAAATTCGGAAATTCTATTGAGTTCTTTTAAAAGTTCTTCACTTGTTACTATGCTGGGGTGTAAAATATTCAACTTACAAAATGTTATTGAATTTTCTGTATCTTGAAGGATATGTAGAATTATATTAAAAAGGTTTATTAATTGATTGATTATGTCTTTTGCGAACAGTATGTCAGTATGGGTTATGGTTGTCGTCATTAGTGATTCTAATTGTTTTATTCGAGAGACCATAAGTAGTTCGTTATGTTCGATGTCCTGTATGGTTTTATTGAAATTTTCTATAATTTCCTTATTGATAGAATATTGTTGGTTGATTTGGTTTATAATCGAATTTTGATTTTGTTGTAAGTCATTAATGACTGCATCAAAATGTTTGCCATCTTCGGCATCTAAATTGCCTGAAATTTGTTTAATGATAGAACCTAATCCATCGATTAGTCCTCGTTTCTTTCTTGGTAGTTTTTGAAATGGTCTTAATTTTTCGTCTATTAGATTTTTGTAATATTGGACAATATTATTGTAATTTCCTAATTCGCGTTCGTACACTTGATTTGTTTTAGTCAAGTTTGATACCGTGAGGTATTGATTTTTTAGTCTTTCGTATTCGTTGATTAGGTTAGTTAAGTCGTAATAATGTATGAACGTGTGAGTAGAGGTTTGAAGTCTTGCGGGTCCCGTTTTTATTGGTAGTATTCCGGGGTTGTTTGTCAAATCTTTGTAACATTGTCCTAGTCCGAAGTGGATGGACCTGGAATAGGAGGTGTTGTTTTAGTAGGGCGTTTGATATTGGAAATATGTAGTTTGTGAAATTTACGTCCAGTTTTATTGGACAAAACTCTGGGTTTTATGGTTTTTCTAATGGGATTTACACTGATGATTTTTTCTGGTTTAAATCGATTACGAAGTTTCGATCTGAAATTGCTTTTTACGAAAACTTCTTTTGGTAAAGTAGGAATTTCTTCTCTATTTTCGTTTGCTTTAGAAATGACTTTCTCTTTTTTATTTGAAATATTAGCATTGACGATTTTATACAAAACTGACAATTTGTTTTTGTGGTTTTGAACGTAGTTGTTTGCCATTTGTTTTTCTATGTCTAGATCAATGGTTTGCTTTGGATCCGGGTGACCGTTTAAAATTTCGAATGGGGTCATCTTAGTGACTGAATGAGTAGAGTTATTATATGCTATCAGGGCATATTTGAATTTACTGTTGATATCATCCCTTTTGAAATCAGGTTGATTATTTATCAAGTTGACGTGTTCTAAAATAGTGGAATGAAATCTCTCAATTATTCCGTTACTTTCCGGGTGATGGGGTGAACAAAAATGGACTTTGATTTTGTGAAGATTTAGGAAATCTTTCACTAGACCGTTGTCAAATTCTGAACCGTTATCGGTGATCAATATTTCGGGTACCGAATGGTGTGAAAAGTATTGCAACAGATTTTCGGCAATTTCTGAAGCTTGGGTGCTAGATAGCATGTATGCCTGAGCGTATTTGCTGAAGGCGTCAATAATTGTCAAAAATTTGGAAGTATTATAAGTTAGAACGTCGATGTGAATAATCTCGAATGGTTTCACCGGCGTGGGAGTAATGTTGTATTTTATTTTCAAGGGTTTTCTGTCATACTTGACGACCTTACAGATTTCACATTGATTAATGAAATTTTGAATAGTTTTCATTTGATTTGGCCAATAGTATTTTTTGGATAGTTTTGAATGGGTTTCGGTCATGCCACGATGATTGGTTTTACCTTCGTGGTAGCCTTTTACAATGTTTATCTGTTCATCGAGGGTTTCGATGTCTATCAAAGCTTTGGTGCATTTCTTGAATTTGAAGGAATCATTGAAATGAAGTTGTACGACATTACTGAATTGTTCGTACATTTTATCGTTTGAAAAGGTGACACTATAATTGACATTGGGGACAATATATTCTTTTAGAAATTCCTTGATTTCTTCTTCGTGATCCTTTTCTGAAATTTGGACTGTGTATCTGATTTTTGAATTCTCAAATAATCTGATCACTGTCGGGGGTAATGGGTTCATTTTAACTGAAATGAATTCGATTTGGTTTTTCCCAAAATTTATGGGGTCTTCTGAAATCGGAATTTCAGCGACTGGGTTTTCAAAATTGGAGTGCACGGTTACGTCGTCAGGGGGATCGTCAAGAATATCGGTCCTGTCGTCACCGAGCTCGACAATCATTGACTGACTGTCGATTGGTGGTTTTTTGTTTAAATCTTCCATAAACTCGAAGAAAGGGTTACTTTCTTCGGTTTCTTCGGGAATCTCATTATTCAAAATGTAAATGAAGACGTCCATTTTTGCGCCTTTGAAAACTGATATAATCATTGGGAACACTTCTTCCCAATTTAGTCCATCCAAACCGCATCCTAACTTTGGTATGGCTAAATTTCTGACACTATGTCTCAAGCAAATTTGTTTTAAAGCAATTAAAGAATTTTTTAGGTCTTCGTAAGTGGGCTTGTCATAAAAGTTTTTCTTTGTTATTAAATAGTAGATGTATCTGTCCAATAGTTTCAGGGAAGCCACATCTCCTACTGTTTTATGCTGACTGACAAGTGTTAGGACGTTGCCGAATTTTTCTTTAAAAGTCCTGGCTATGCCAGAATTCATGATTAAGTCTTCTGAGACACAGTGCGCCAGGGAGAAGTCCTCTGGGGCTTCAAATAAATCGGCATTTAATATGTGGACATTGCCGAATTCTGTTTCTGTCAAGAGATTTAGGTTGGGAACCCGCGAAAGGGCATCAGCGTTGGAATTTAATTTCCCTTTTTTATAGACTACTTCGTAGTCGTATTCCTCCAGCTTCAGTCGCCAACGCACTAATTTTGAATTAGGCTCTTTGAGTGACATTATCCACTGAAGGGGCTTATGGTCGCTGATGACCTTAAATTTTCGGCCAAATAAGTAATGCCTGAACATTTTGGTTCCATAGACTACGGCAAGTAGCTCCTTTTCTATGGTCGAATAATTGATTTCGTGGGCATTAAGGGTTCTTGATGCGTATGCAATTGGTAGGTCCGACCCTATTGGACCTTGGGATAAAACTGCGCCTATAGCGTAGTTGCTTGCATCGCATGAAAGTAAGAATGGGGATTCAAAATTTGGGTATTGGAGCAATGGCTCATTTGTTAAAAGTGTTTTACATAGGTTAAAACATTTGGAGTAATCTTCGTCCTTGACGTTGATTTCTGTATCTTTCTTTAATCGTGAGGTAAGTGGTTTTGTAATTTTTGCAAAGCCTTTGATAAATTTCCGGTAATATCCAACTAGTCCCAAAAATCCCTTTAGTTGTTTTTTGGTTGTTGGAATTGGAAAATTTTCAATTGCCGAAATTTTGTCTGGATTTGGTTTAATACCTTGTGGAGTGACGACATGTCCTAGGTATTGGACCTCTTTTTTGAGAAACTCTGATTTGTCCAGCTGGATTTTCAAATGGGCTCTTCTGAGCCTTTCGAAGACTTCCCGGAGTCTGACAATATGCTCTGGGAGTGAAGTACTGAATATTATTATGTCGTCCAGATAAACAAAGCAGGTTTCATTCTGAATACCTCTCAAAATGTTGTCCATAGCGCGCTGGAACGATGAGGGCGCGTTTTTTAACCCGAAGGGCATACGTCTAAATTGGTAATGGCCATTGTCCACGCTAAAAGCAGTTTTTTCGACGTCGCTAGGGTCCATTTCGAGCTGGTGAAAACCACTAGCCAGGTCGATACATGAAAAATATTGACTTCGGCCCAATTTGTCCAATATATCAGAAATATTTGGCAAAGGGTACCGATCATCTACAGTATTTTCATTTAATTTCCTGTAGTCTATGACTAGACGCCATTTTCGTTTATTTGTTGCATCCAATTTTTTTGGAACGACCCAAATTGGTGCATTGAAGGGTGAATTTGAATGTTCAATAATTCCTTGGTCAAGCATGTCTGAAATTTGTTTATTAACTTCCTCCTTATGCACGTAAGGGTAGCGGTAACTCTTCGTGTATATGGGTTTATCGTCTTTCAGTTTTATTGTATGCTTGGCGGAATTTGTGAAGGTCAATTTCTGATCTGGGAAATGAAAAATGTCTTTATATTCCACTAAGAGTTTGGTTACTTCTCTTTTCTCTTCTTCATTCATGTGTTCGGTTCTGACTTTGGACAAGTCGAAGCTAAACTTCTCGCAATCAAAGCTGTTTAGATTTCCGAAATCATCGGTTTCAGATTCCGAGACCTCAATGGCTTCAAAAGCTTGTGATTGGTTGAAAGAAATTTCGCTTTCTGTCGCATTCAAAACGGAACAGATGGTTTCGTAATTCTTAATTTTAACCAAGCTCTCAGGGATTTCTAGATTTGAAAATTTTTGGTATGGCAAAATTCCAATACCATTGGAGATATTTTTTATGTTGAGTTTAACAATTTTCTGTGTACGTGGCTCGATCGTATGAAAATTGTTACACTCGTTCACGATATTTTCGTGATGCAATTTAATTTTTGTTTTGGGAGTCGTGAGCTCCCCTTTGCTCGCGTCAATAACTGCTCCTAATGCTTTGAGGATGTCCCATCCTAGGAGACAGTCGAAATATTGATGAAATTTAAATAAATAAAATTTGACGGTTGTGTCCGATTTAAAAATTTCAGGAGTTTTGATTATCATGCTGAAATTTTCCTGCGTCGTGCCATGGGCGGTTTTTATTTTTAGTGGGTCTTTTTTAATGTTTCTGGGGAAGTGTTTTTCCGCAATTTCGGGGCTTACGAAGCTCTTCGTGGCCCCAGTATCGACTAGACATCGCAAAGTAAAATTTTTATAGGGTATAAGGATATAGGGTAAGGAAGATTTTTCGTGGTCCAATGTCAATAATTCAATGATTGGTGATTCGAGGCTTGTTCCTCTAAAAAATGGTTTCGTCCGTCCTGCACTGTATTTTCGGCAGAGGGCTCGATTACATTCTCGGGAGGATTTCCTTCTTCTATATTGTGGTGAGTTATAAATGGCTTATTTTTATATTTTTGAAAATTGTTATTATTTATCGTTGAGGTTGACATGGGTACCGGTTTGTTTGCTGGTACATAATTTGGGTTTGGTTGAAACGCGTTATATGGTTTCGGATTTTGATATTGTTGCCTTTGCGTCGTCTGATAATTTTGAAATTGTTTATTTGGGTACTGAAATTGGGGATTTTTGCCGAACCTTGGTGGGTATCGTGCTTGATAGGGGGCCGCTGGCACGACGGGGTTTGTTTTTTGATTTACTTGAAAATCATTAGTTAAAATACTTAGCGCTTCTTGAAGCGTCGCCGGATTGCGCGTGGTGATATAGTCACCGACTGGTTTATTTAAATATTTAAGGAGCACCCTAAGCCCTAAATCTGTGGCATTTTCTATCAGGTGAACTTTTTTGTCGTTTGGAAAATGATTTGTGCAATAGGCTATTTGTAAATTTAAGTTTTTTTGTATAGCGTTAAAGAATTCAATAGCCGACATACGAGCTTGTCTGAGTTCGCACAACTCCAACGTTAATGACTGCAGGTCGCGCTTATCTGCATAAGTTGCTAACAAGGCGGATTTTAAGTCCAGCCAACAATCTATTGTGTAGGTTGAGATATCGCTTTTCGCTTTACCTGTAACTTTGTTTTTCAAACAATTTAGGATGTATTTGTTCTGAAAATCATCCGGATTTTGATTGTTATAAAAACTTACAATTATATCTTCTGCGAGGCGTAAATAATCGCCTAATAAAGCCTGGTCTCCTGTAAACTCAGGGACCATATTAAGGTAGGCATCTTTAAAAATTTGTGGCACAACATTCGGAGGGTTCCCAAGGGGTACTTGCTGCATTACTTGTTGTACCGTGGGAGCTGCTCCTGTTGCCATGTTTGCTAGAATTTCGGCTGCGCGTAATTCTATTTCGTGATTTCTATGAGGGGACCGTGATCTAAACCTTCTGCTTTTGCCTAATCCTAATAAGCGGAAAGACAAGACAGCGTCTTCGACCTTCGCGTCTAAATTCTCCTCTGAATCTGAATCTGAACCGGAGTTACGGCCGCTTAGAGACATAAAGTGTACTTACAGCGTGATGAGGTATATCGCTGCTGTGGACATCGGTTCGATTTGTAGTCGTGTTGATCTCGGACTTGTAGTTCGGAACTTTGGTGTGGAAGGCCTCAATTATTACGATTGGATCCACACTCGAAAGTTCGTCACTATTTCTTTGTAGGTTGTAGGTTCGTCTGTCGGTTTAAGGCATCAAAATGCTCCGTGTCTTAGCGCGTTTTTTTGGAACTTAGACGCACTATTTTAGAACACGTTTTTGACAGAGTGATTCTACCAGAAGTACTGCGCCAATTAAATGTTCGTTCACGAGAATCTTCAAAAAAAATGTTTTTATTCGCAAAAATACAATAATGAATACATGCGAGCTCTAAGCGTGCAATGTCGTAACTGGTGTTCGCTTAGGGCGTTGGAGTCTATATAATGTTAAAAAAGCTAAGCTAAGCATAATATATAATAAGCGGTGTAAGCTAAATCCGGAGGAAAACTGGGATATAATTTGTACATATTGCATGTCTTATCATACCAACCCTGTCCCTTGAAGTCAAGGGGTGGTTTTTAGGGAGCTGTACGTGTACAAAAGGGGTAGTTTCTAGGGGATGTGGAGGCTCAAATGAAAATCTTTGTAAGCAAATTCAATATGGATGCCGTTTGGAAACAAACAATGTCTCTATTTCTTTTTCTTAATCAGAAAGTGCATATTTCAGGAAATTGAGCACAATTTTTTGAAAAAAAAAGTTAGGGTCAAAATTCCAAAACCGTTTCGGCATAATGATACAACCTTTCAAAGGCAGGCAATAGAAAAAATCTCGGATTTTTTTTTCGAAAGTTGTACAAGGTGGAAGATTGCCCATATCTGCACGCTCTCCGTTGGCACCCTGTATATGACAAATTGTGCAATCAAACTTATCATCAATACCAGCACTCGATAGTCAAAAGAATGACCTTTCCTCACATGCCTGAATTTCTGAAATCCGTCAAATATTTTTCGAGCTATCTCAATTTGAAAACGCACCTAATTTTTAGGTGTTGCAGTTCAATTGTCAAGCAGTTTAGTTCGTGTGGCGGAAACCGGGCAGGCAGCCTGCAAAGAGCGAAATTCCCGAGGAAATTCCCTAACAGCCGTCACAGTAAAAGGGCAGAGCCGTCCTAAGAGAATTTAGGATCGTTACACAATGTGTGATTGAACTGGAAGCCCATTCACACATAGTGAACCAAGACGATTCCGAAATGTTCGTTGATAAATATTTCAAAACTGTAGCCTTGGCAAAGCAGTATACTGCCGAGTTTAAACTGCAAAAGAGTGTTGCAATTTCCGAAAAAGCTTCTGGGCAGGCAAATTCGAAACAGCTTCACATGAAAATGGAACATAATTATTGAAATCTAATTTCCTACTTTCAAAGGTGATTATAAAACGTGGATAACATATCGGGATTCTTTTGTGGCAGCAGTCCACAACAATTCATATTTAACAAATGTCGAAAAATTCTTCTGGTCCGGACGTTAAGCTACATGTATGGGACCCACCTTGCATTTTCGAGACAAGCGATGAAATTTGGCACACCTGTTCACTAGACCCTACTTTTCGATTAAGGAAATGTTGTCACCATCTCCGGAAATCGTGCAGACACTTTATACAGGGTTCAGTCGAAAAAAATTGTTGAAAAATCGTAAATCGTAAACCGAAACCGGTGGACGCTCGGGTGGACGTATGTAAATCAGGATATTGATGACTGATTTCATGCCCATGAAGATGGTGCAAACAATTTTAAAATATCTTGAGGCGTTTTCAAAATACGTTGAAAGAAGTGAAATTTCTTCAAATTTTTTCTTATTTCAATAAATCAGTTGTTTTTGGAGATATTGAGCTGCAACTTGATATTCCAGCGAACAAATATGTTTTTAATAAAACGCGATGTGGAGCCGTCGACAAAGCCGGCTAGATTCGAAACTATGATCTTCAACTTTTTTCCATCGTGAGCGCATCTTGGGCATCTTCAAATTGCCCTTTGTGAAATTGTTGAAAAAACAACAGGCAACGACTTAATTGGACACACCACACGCGTTTATTTTGTTATAAAACATCAGGTCCTGAGCTGCAGCAATGACTTCTTCGGCCAAGAAACGTTATCAAGTTAGTTTTTCTTGATTTCTCTCAACTAAGGTGATAATCATCACCAAATGGAACTTTGGATCGATCAGATGTTGACGACATATTAATCCACATTATTTTGTGCAGCCAGTCACTGAATTTCATCCTCATCAGCCAAGTGGTGTTCTTTTCGCAAACAGTTGAACAAAAAGTTTGCTTCGATTTTTGTGAAAAAAACAAAAACGGCAGGTCCACGTCGTCCCTTTAAACCAGATTAAAGAAAATCTGTTACCAAAAATGCTACCAATTGATACTGGAAGAGTTCGGAGGAATGTCTGCTGTAGTTTCAAGTTGAACCGAAACGGATTTTTCCATCCTACTTCTGCAGGCGGGACGTTCAAAGTGTTGCTACAGCTTGATATTTGAAACGTTTTCTGTTGAATATTGCCAGAAAAGCTTCAAATATAAGCTAAAGCAACACTTTTCACGTCCCTCCTACGCACTAAAATGTGGCAATCAGTTTGAGCTCGGCTTTAAACTACGGAGCATATTCCTCCGAATCAGTTGGTAGCACTCTTGGGTATATATTTTCTTCAATCGGGTTTGAGGGCCGGAGGTGACCCTGCATTTTTTGCCCTTTTTACAAATATACCGTCCGTTTTTTTTCTAGGCCCCAGCTTATAGCGCCATTATTATGGGTTTCACATCCATTAGGTATATTCGAGGGTATATTATATATTTTTTGAAATCAGAAGAACAGAATCTTTCGATTGATGGTATGTCAAATTATTTTTGACAGATGTCATTTTCTGACAATTGACGGAATAGTACTTGTGACTCACCATTTTAAAGCCCATAAAATTCTTAGGAGAACTGTGTTTTCATTTCTGAAATAGGATGTCTTTAACAGCTTCTGGAGGTCGTTGAATACGAAAAACTGTTAAAATTCAGAAATACCTAGTCAATAATTAATAGGTATTTTTGATATCAACTGATGATAATATTCTGATTTTGAATCGTCCAAATCAGCGGGAGGTTCTATAAACATCTCATCTTTCAGATAGGCTCATAAAAAAATCGAGGGGGTCATACCTGGCCACCTCGGATACTATCGCGTTGAGCTGGCAGTTCCAATTCACCGGTCGTTGAATCTCTCGTTCAAGGAACAAGGAGACGGTCATTTCAAATAACTTTTCCAGGGCATTTTTTGTTTCATTGTAATTATTTATTGATTATTATCATTAGTTATTATTAAAGATACCTGTTTTGCCTACTTACGTACTTATTGAGTATTTCTGAATTTCAACAATTTTTCCTATTTGAAGACCTCCAGAAGCTGTGAAAGACATTCTATTCCAAAAATGAACACACAGTTTTTCTCAGAATTCGATGGACTTTGAAATGATGTAACTATCATAAGTACTATTTTGTCAATTGTCAAAAAATGACATCTGTCAAAAATAATTTGACAAACCATCAATCGAAAGATTTTGTTCTTCTGATTTCAAAAATATATAATATGTTGGGTGAGGAACCCATAATAAAGGCGCTACGCGCTGGGGCCTAGAAAAAAAACGGACGGTATAATAGTCCAGGAATTATAGAAAAAATAGCGAACAAAAATGATAACTAGCCGGATTCTTGTATATAAGCTCAGTTAAGCATGTAGTTCAACATAGTAAAAGTCCTCAAGAATCCGTGTGAGCTTCGGCCGTTGTAGCCTCGAGAAGCACTTGAGGATCAGCTTTTCGTGTTTATCTCCTGAACGATGGCACTTGGAGGAAAAGCTTTCGCAGCAAAATTTTTGGAAATTGTGTTGTCTACAAGAAAGGTCCCCACGTATTTCATCATCAGTCCACTCTTTCTTCGTCAAAACACAAGAAAAGCTAAATAGTCCAGATGCTCGATGCCGAAGACTGTACGGACCTTGAGTTTTATGATGGCAGAGTGCCACTTGGTAGATGTGTTGTTCGATCCATTCTCTTTTGATTGAAACCTGATGCCATCAATACCAACTATGCCGGCGGCATATCCAGGGTGACATTGAAATAAAAAGTTGGACAAATGTACCTCAAGAATCAAAGTAGGTGAAGACATGTAAATCGCCAAAAATATTTCTAATTTCATGACCATGAAGTCGTCGTGAACTTGAATCAAATATGTTGACCCGTTTCTGAAATATCTTCAGAAGACTGAAGTCGTTTTGAAAAAAAAATAGTTTTCCGTATATCAGTAATTCTTTAGATCTTGAATCGAAACTTGGTGTTTTGGATCGGAACAATGATAAATTACATTTCAAATTGAATTACAGTGAGAAGCCCTCTCTAGGCCAACCAATTTTAGAAAGAACACAGTCAACTTTTTTTCTGATAAGTAGACGAAAATATATTTTTTTCTGGTAACAACTTCAGTCTTTTGAGGATATTTCAAGAACGGCTCAAGATATTCAATTCAAGTTCACGACGACTTCATGACCATGAAATCAGAATTATTTATGGCGATTTACATGTTTCCACCTATTTTGGTTCTCGAGGTACAAATGTTTAACTTTTTATTTTTATTTCACCCTGTATATGCCGCCGGCATAGTTCGTATTGATGGCTTCAAGTTTCAACCAAAAGAGAGTGGATCAAACAACACCTCTACAAAGTGGCACTCCGCCATCATAAAAGTCAAGGTCCATACCAGTCTTCAGCATGGAGCATCTGGACTATTTTTATTTTCTTGTGTTTTGACGAAGAAGGAGATGACTAACGATGAAATGAGTTAGGGCCTTTCTTGTAGACAATAAAATTTCCAACAATTTCTTCTCAAACACTTTTTTCTCAAGTGCTATTGTTTATGAGATATACGCGAAAAACTGACCCTCAAGTTCTTCTCGAAGCCACAACGGCCGAAGCTCACACCGGATTCTTGAGGACTTTTACTAGGTTGAACCACATGTTTAACTGAGCTTATATGCAAAAATCCGGCCAGTTATCATTTTTGTTCGCTATTTGCGATTTAAACAGCTAAAATTCCTGGACTATAAGCAAACTTTTTGTTCAACTGTTTGCCAAAAGAACACCACTTGACTGATGATGTAGTCCGGTGGACTAGCGCCAAATATTGCCCAAACTATACATTTTATGACCACGGGACAATTTTTTGCAGGCATGTTCAGGAAGCCTCCCTCTATCATTTGAGAAGTGCTGCCAAGCAATCTTTCGATGTGGGGGGGGCAGGGGGGGCCCTTTTTGACAAATTGGCATATTTATTTGTTGATCATACCCACCTGAACTGGTTGAGAACTGTACCCAACTGCGTCAATGGTTCCGGAGCTATATACAGGGTGGAAGAGAAAAATGTTTTTGTTCTTATTTATTTCAAAAACCAAGATAGATGAAGTGAACGAAATTCAGGAAATGATGCTTCATTCAATGCGTGTGAAGACACAGCGAACCGTTTCGGAATATCTTGGATCAGTCATGTATGCGTCAATGCGTCATATACAGGGTGTAAGAAAATAATGTTTTCTTTGCTTTTATAAAAAGAACAAGACATAAAAAGTGAAAAATCAGGAAGTACGAAATTTTCGGAGAGACAAACCAAGCCAAGACACCTGATGAGGTAAATTACTGACGTGAATGTGTAATTCACGCGTTTTTTTGCTTGTTTTTTTTATATACAGCAAAAAAAAACAACCATTTTTTCTCACACCCTGTATACAACGCATACATGATTGATGCCGGTGATGGTGCTGTTTAGTTTTCACCATAATTGATTGTATATTCGTGTATGTTGTGAAATTTGTTGCATAACTCAAGGGTATACCTCTGTATAATGGAAAATACGAAATTAAAGTAGAAATTAAAATTTTGATGATATTCTTCCGTTTTTTTAAAATATATCAGGAATGCTTCAAGGTATTTCAAAACTGTTTGTTGTGTCTTCACTTGCATTGAATGGAACATCACTTCCTCAATTTAGTCCACTTTATCTATCTTGATTTTTGAAATAAATGAAAACAATAATATTTTTCTCTTCCACCCTGTATATAGCTCCATCACCATTGACGCAGTTGTGTAATGTTCTCAATCAGTTCAGGTGGATATGATCAACAAATATGCCAATCGGCATTTGCCAATGACAAAGATTAAGGTTTTTGGCATAATTTTTTCTTTATTATATTGCATGTTGATAGAAATTCATTTTTTCCGAAACCTGTTCACCCTGTAATAATTTTTGCCACACATAAGTGACCTTTCGAGTTGCTCTTCAATAATCCGTTGGAGTTTATTATTCAGCATTTTTATCACGGATTTTATCGACAAAAAACAATTTAAGTTGTCAGAAAAGGGCCCCCCCGACCTCCCACATTGGAAAATTGCTTGGCAGCACTTCTCAAATGATGGATGAAGGCTTTCAGAACATGCCTGCAAAAAATTGTTCCGTTGTCATAAAATGCATAGTTGTAACCCTAGTCCACCGGACTAATGATGAAATTTGGTGACTGACGTTGCAAAACAATGTCGATTGAAATATAGCAAACATTCAATTGTTCCAAAGTTTCATTTGGTCATGATTGTCACGTAAATTGAGGAAAAACCGAGGGGTTGACCACTCAAGAAATTTGTATAGGTACACCATTTACAAAATTTACAAAATTTACCAAACATTTACTACATTTACTAAATATTATGGTCGAGGTAAACACTCGACCTTTCTGGATCCTTTCATTCATTAGATCGCAGTGTAGAAGTCTGGAGCGATCTGGTGCATTCCAGAGCGTTCGTGTATGTGAAACTCAATGGAGACTCGAACGTTCGATCAAGGCACATCAATCCACTTTGGCGGAGGCGCCGATTCCAGAACACATGGGAAGCACGCGGAAGGTGTGTGTGATTATTCAGGAGTGGTCCAGAAATCGCATATGCCAGGCACTATGGAATTTGCTGGAAGTAGACAGAAGGCTCGGGAACATCATTTGGAGGCCTTATATAAGACATCAACCGGCAGCTTGCGGCAGTATTGAATTGGAAGGCGAAGTGTTTACGCGAGCGAAACAAGCGAAGTACCTGCGATATAATTCCAAGCGTGTATAATTGTTGGAGTATTGATTGTAGTACGCAGAAATAAACAGTGTTTGTTTTTAAACAATCGTCTCAATTATATTCGAACCCGTACGCGAAATATCGTAACAATATTTACCCACATTTACCAACATTTACTAACATTTACCAAACATTCACCACATTTACTAATATTCACTAAACATTTACCACATTTACCCACATTTACCAAACATTTACCACATTCACCAACATTTACCAAATATTCACTACATTTACTAAACATTTACCACATTTATAAACGAAATCCACTAGTAAAAAGCATAATATGAACTACCTAAGTACTGAAATGTACAAAAACAATAATGAGGTAGTATTATTATGAAATAAGCATAAGCACTTGCTCAGATTTTTGAGGAGTTGCTAAGCAGACTATCCCTGGCAACGCCTATGGGATTCAAGCAAATGCTTACCTATGCTTATTCTCTATCAGTACTACCCAATTACTAATAATCACCGGAATACCAACTGGAAAATAGGTAACGAACAAAATATCGTCCTACTGATTAAGTCAGCTACTTGTCTCCCGAGTAATTATGTGTTACCTGTTACCAGTGTGTTACCTGTATCACAAACACTGGGGAAGATCCCTTGGATATCATGAACAATGTGATCCCTCGCGATGTGTCCTTTTCACTGAGACCGGTGACTCCAATTGACGTGAGGGACATTATAGAGGTACTTAAAAACAGTAAAGCAGTAGATGTCTATGGATTAAGAGGGGAATTCAAAAGGATTCTGTTTACCAAAAAATCCGCGAGATGCCATGGTGTATTTGGTGGGTTTCTTTTTGAATTCTCATAGAAACCTATCTTATTTTGAAAGTCGTACAGAGCCCTGCTTTTCAGCAACCGCCTCCTTGAAAAACAGAAAAAGGTGCTTCTTGTCAAATTGGAAAAAAATTGATAACCTTTATCATTTCGAAAAGTACACACGTCACGACCTTGTCTCATTCCTTGTTTTTCGCTAATCCCTATCGAATCCCGCTCTTTATCTCTGTTCAAAAAGTTGCGTTCGTTCCATTCTGCCCGAATTGCTTGTTATTCTACGTCTTCGAGAGGCGGTCTCTATTCCGTCTGTTTAGTTCAGTGAAGTGAAAAATGCTGAGAAGCCATGGAAAACGACGAAAGAGATGGATCAGGTTCAAAAACTATTACACGTAGTTGGGATAATAAACAAACTGTGTAAGTTTCACACGAGTGTAGTTGTTACTTCTACCTACTGAAGTATTGAAATGATGATAATTTTATTGAAATCTTCATATTTTCTAGTTTGCCTGAGCTTTGGCTGAGAGATTTGGTTGCAATGTTGCAGTTGCAATGTGTGCACTGAAACTTACTCATATGATACTGAGAACCCCAATAGACAAGAGTCTATCATACAATAATGGAGCTGTTTGGGGCACGATCTCCTCTGGAACCACATTTGGGCACATGGACGAGTTTTTGAGCTGTATGGATGAACCAACTATGACACACTGCAACAATTTTATGAGATAGAAAACGAACTACTTGCGAACGAACGCGAACGAACTATTACTACTACTTGGGAAGGTAAGTAGGTAACGATGCGGGACACTAGACTCGTCAATATTTGAGGCGCCTAGAAGCCAAAGGGTACTGACAAAATATTCGTTTTGATTTTATAAACTGCTGTTTTTTTTTGTCATCATTTGAAAGCATTTCAGCTATCATGCTTATGTTTACGATTTTAAAAATAATTATATGGGTACCTAGTGGTCCCCACTTTTACAGAAATCCACTTATACCCCCTATTTTAAGCGCCTCAAGCACATTTCATTGAGATTTTACAATCAATTTTTTTTAGAAATGGGAAACCTCTTTGTGAGAATCAATGGAAGCTGCTGGAAAGAACGAGAGGCAGCATGCCATAGAAAATAATCATTTGTGTGAGGATGGAACCTCATCGATTACAGTTTATTTGGATGGATAGTGAAGCAACAGATCGTATGGAACAAATTCCATTGCACGTTCAGGAATGATAGGAGTAACTGGAAAACACCCTGACGAATTGCTCTTTGTTGGAATAAAAAAATAAATTTTGTTCTGTCTGTGCAAGGTCTAAAAGAAACGCCAAAGAGCATGTTTGTTTGAAGAACTGGGATGGTTCCGCACCTGCCATAAGAGCTGCTTTGGCCGTAGAAGCTTTTAACTAAAGCGAAGCATGGCAAATTCATAGCAGACGGAGACTCCAGCTTGTCTGCTAAAATGTAGCAGAACAACGTACGGCAGGCAGGTAGAGGAAATTGACATCAATCATGTACCTACTGGAAAACTACGGAACAATGCAACGACTGGACTGGAAATGCAAGAAAAGACTTTCCAATTACAGTAATTATGACAATAATAGGCCAAGAAAAAAATGTCAACTCAATTCATCCTCAAAAAATGGAGACTGTGGTTCTAAGCGGAGCAAGAAGAGAACACATTCATCTTAGAGATAGATGTAGAAGAGATTCTGAACAATCTCCAGGTAACACTCTTCAATTTAACAAGGCAAAAAAAAAACTAATGACGAATTTCAGGTATCGGAGTATGACGGGGCAGCATTTAAATAGAATCAAGAGGACAATCTGGGAACCTTGTCTTCGAAAATGAAAGAAAGTTGAGACTAACAGCGTCATTGTTTAGTCGTGTTGTTAAAAAGAGACCTCACACGAGTTGTCATAATCTGGTGAAGGCATTTATACACCGCTTTAACTTTTATTCGGAAGCTACAGAGTATGGCATTGCTAAGGAAAAAGTAGCAGCTGGACTCTTTGAAGAACGCACCCAAATGAAAGTGTACGATTCCGGATTATGGATCGACTTGAATTATGGATTTCTAGGTGCATCTCCTGATGGTAAGTAAAATTAACGATGTCTTAATACATAAATAGGTACTCATATTTTTGTCTTATTCAAATATTACGATTCTATATTTTCAGGGCTTATCGGCGAAGATGCACTCTACTTGAGGTGAAATGTTTGTTCTCTGCAACAAAGTTGACTTTGGAAACAAACACCATTGAGGAGGTGATTAGTTTGATGAGAAGTAAAATTTGTTTAGAGAAATCGGAAAACGGCGTTAGGCTGAAACGAAGCCATGCATATTACTATCAGGTAGGTATTCCACTTATCAAAGATTTCAACGAGGTCATTCTTTCTACTTTCAGATACAAGAGCAACTAAATGTCACCAACAGATCGAAGTGCTATTTTGTAGTCTATATCAATGACACAGTTGATTTGTTTATAGAGGAAATTGAAAGAGACCGTAAATTTTGGGAGGGGATGATGTTGCCAAAATTGGTACAGTTTTATAAAGAGTGTATAGCACCAGAAATAGTTGTTATGAAGTATATTGGAAAGGGTTAAAAATGTAAGAAATAACCAGCTTATATTTTGGAAGCCATTGAGGAACCAAAACAAAAGAAGTTGAAATACAAATTTATGTAGAGGAATTTGAGAAGAGGAGGAAGAGAAAGGAGAGGAAGAGAAGAGATTTGAGAGGGAGAAAATGTGAACCAGAATCCAATTTTTTGGGGTAGGTAATATGCAAGTCTAATAGTACTGCATAAATCTGTTCAAATAATTGCAGGTACAAGAGAAGAAAAAAGATGCAACAAAAATATACGAGAAAGAAGATGAATCTACAAATGATAAGATTAGTCCGGACGTTTGTGAGGAATACCTTGCACTTTTATACAAAGCATTGTCACGTTGCATGCCTGTTGCTGAGACCACCCTGAATCAATCTGGGCAATGTGACAATGCTTGGTATAAAAGTGCAAGGTACCCCTTATTTTTTCCCCTAACGTCCGGACTAGAAAGCGGAGAATATCAGAAGAACTACGAAATGTAGATGCGCAGAAGGAACTCCCACGGGAGGATTGGAAACATCTTTGGAAGCTTTTTCAAGGAGCTAGAAAATCCTAATTTCTGAAAAAACGACGACGACGACTTTTTGAAAAAGAGCAGCCTCCGATTTTCGCTCCACTTTTTTTTTAGCCAAAACCGGTCGGTTTTTTTTAGGGGGGACATTACCTACTGTGTGAATATTCATGATTTGGGAACAAATCATTGGATTTTCGTTTTTGATATGTACATCAGTAAGTAACTCGACCTCTAGTCATATTCGGAACTCAGAAAAAGGGCATAGCAACCCTGCCTAGGGGGTCGAGCAGCAAGACTGAAAATATGAGTTCCACGTCCCCCTCGAAGAAAAAAATCGATCTTCATCAGCTTTTTTCCAGAAATATCTCGTAACGTGCATGCCATATGCATTGTGCATGCTGTCTTTTCTGTAATACCCTTTCGCACTTTCGCAGTATTATGCACGTTACAAGATACAGAATAGCTCAAAATGTGGTTGGGTACCTGTTCATTATTTGTTTAAATAATTTTGATGAATATAGTCTTTTTAATGCCTCTTTGTTGTTGTTCGCCTATCCTATTACTTTTTTTAGTATCAGTAAAAGTGCATATGATAATAGAAGTAGAAAAGAAACCTTCACTCCCTGGCTATAAAATGTTTGCTGCAAAAATCCCTCAATGGTTTTTAAATTCCCCGCTCATTTTTTTTTTAACTTTATTCCTGACTGCCATCTTCGAGAAAAATGCTGAACTGCTTCTAGAACTGCTTCGTTTGTAGCAAGCCATCTTTTGAGGAGATGGCTGAACTATGACTGTCAGAATTTCCTCAAAAGTCAAAATAATTTTCGGGTATGTTAGGCGTCGTAAATACTGATACTCGGGGCTCAATATTCTGGTAATATAATGCCTTGTCCTCAACCTAGGAGCTCAGTGATTTTCTATCTTTTCAGTGAATGAATTTCAACACACCTAGTTTTCACGTAAGTGCTGTTATTTTTATAAGCAGACCCAGAAATACACTGATAATCCTTCTAACTCCTTCTCCAACAATTGTTTCTTCGCTGAATGGTATTATTTCATCACAGAAAATAGTAATGAAGCTGGGAGACATCCAACAAAAAAAAATGCCCACCTGTCAGATTTTTTTGAATCCCCCTCTTAAACACATATGTAATTAAAAGAAACGTTGAACATTTTGTCACCCCTCTCACGAACCTGGTCAATGAATGTTTTTCCTCAGGGGTGTTCCCCAGTTGTCTTAAAATTGCGTCCGTTATTTCTGTGCCAAAAAAAGGGAAGAGGGAGAATGTTGAAAACTACCGTCCCATATCCCTGCTTCCGGTATTTTCCAAGGTTATCGAGAAAGCCATAAGCCTCAGAGTTGCTGAATATTTTGAGTCTAAAGCGCGATTTATAGATTGACGCCCGCCCGTCTCACCGTTAAACGCTAGACGTAAGACACAAGACGTTCAAGATAAACAACCGCTGGTGACGTATGGGGCTGTTCGAGGGGCTGTTCATAGTTTGGCGCTCGCCCCGCAACGCGCTACCCGTAAGACGCCCGCCCGTGAAAAGATGACATCTTTCATCTCTTACGTCTAGCGGCTAGCGGGCAGCCAATAAGAAAGCACCAGTCAGCACCACCCAAACAGCAATTCTGCTGATCATTGATTATTTATGTTTTATTAACACAAAATCATTGATTCAGAAAGTTCTATCTCGTCAAATTATTTTCAACTATACAGGTGTTCCATTTTTGCGCTATAACAAAAAAAGATATTTTTTCAAATAAAATGCCCCACTTTTGGTTTTAATTTCTTGTTTAGCTTTTCGAGCTCTATTATAAGTGTATTTTTGTTTTTGCAATTTTGGGCAGTGCTACCAACTAAGAAAAATTGATTTTTTTATAATTTCATGGTTCATTGTGAAAAATCGTAGAGGCCTCGCTTTTTGGAATTGAGGAATGAAATTTGGCACAACAATAGTCGAATAGATGATGGATAACTTCATGATAAAAAAAAACTTGAAATTCAGTAATACAGGGTGTGCAGAATTTTTTTTCGAACTTCGCCTATTTCAAAGTGTCATAAGTAGGGAGCGGATTTATATGCGGTAAAAAAGCTCGGAATATGTAGTTTATATGCGCTTAAAAAGTATCAAAATATGCGGTAAAAATGTTCAAATAAAGCAATATATGCGAGTAAATATGTGATATAAGCTGCAAATATATTGAGAATTTCAACACTTACATGTAAAACCAACAAACCAACTCTGACCATCTAAGTAAAAAAAAATTTCTTCGAAAATTTTCAATTACTTTTTTCTTATAATAAAAACATTGTGATTCTTTTTTTGGCACATCTAGATGAAATGGCCAAAATATTGACAAATATTCAGCTATATGTACAAATATGGACTGAATATGCGACTATATGCGATTATATGGACTATCAGTTTGTATGCGGTAAAAAGTCAAAATAATAAATTATATGCGAAATAAAACTTGGTATTTAGGTTCCTTATAGATGGAAACGTCAAGCTGTAAGTCGACAGTTGCATCCAACTTAGCTAATAGAACATGTAAAAAAATATAAATCCGCTCTCTAGTCATAAGTCATTTTTTCTTAATAGAATGCCCCCTATAGTATATTGGAAATAGAAAAAAAATAGGTGCTTTGCTGGAATTAATTCAAACAAAAACGATTTTTTTACCATGGCAAGCTCACAGTCCCTTCTTCAACATATCAAAAGTCCTCAACTCTGGGACTGCTACAAATCAGTATACAGGGTGAAAGTTTATTATTTTTCTTTACTTTCTTCTTTACTTGGAAAACTGATGACCGAAGAAAATGGTCTTAGGCTAGTTTGATAGGTCATAGTCTTCCCATAAACATATTGAAAATATACCACCCAGCAACTGCTGCGTATCAAGTTACAGGGTGAAAACTATTTTCCATCTTCAATTTTTTTTTCTTGATGGAATTGATCTAGACTGAAGCCGGTTCCAGTTCCTTTGCAAGCTTATAATGTCGTACTGAACATATGAAAAGGACACATCTCTGCATCTGCTGCTTTTCAATTTACAGGCTGAAAAGTCATTTTCACGTTTCAATTTTTTTCTCGATGAAATCGGCTCACACAACAATTGCAACTGGTTCTTCTGTAAATGTGAGATTTCTAGTCAAACATATCAAAATAATTAAATAGTAAACATTTCTGCTACAGCTACGTTTTTATTCACAAATTTAAATGTTTGGTTGCGTATCAAGATTTTTTGAATTTTTGATGCAATATACCCGAATATACTCAAACATTTAAATTTGTAAAAAAAACGTAGCTGTATTAGAAATGTACTATTTTGATATGTTTGACTAGAAACTTCAAGTTTACAGAATAACTAGTCGCAATTGTTGTGTGAGCCAATTTCACCAAGAAAAAAATTGAAACGTGAAAATGACTTTTCACCCTGTAAATTGAAAAGCAGCAGTTGCAGAGATGTATCCTTTTTATATGTTCAGTATCACATCATAAGCTTGCAAAAGAACTGAAACCGGCTTCAATCTAAGTCAGTTCCACCAAGAAAAAAAATTGAAGATCAAAAATATTATTCACCCTGTAACTTGATACACAGCAGTTGCTGGGCGGTATATTTTTCATATGTTTATTGGGAGACTATGGCCTATCAAACTAGCCTAAAACCGTTTTTTCCAGTCATCAGTTTTCCAAGAAAGAAATAAAGTAAAGAAAAATAATAAACTTTCACCCTGTATACTAATTTGTAGCAGTCCCAGAGTTGAGGACTTTTGATATGTTGAAGAGGGAACTGAAAGCTAGCCATGGTATGGTAAAAAAATCGTTTTTGTTTGAAATAGTTCCAGCAGATATTCTATTTCCAATATACTACTATAGTTGCAGCGGTACGCTAGCAAAATGACCCTGATTCTGCATTTTGTGATACTGCAATGAAATTTGGCATATGCAAACTACGTAGAATTTCAAGTGATTTGACCCGAAGCACTCAAAAATTTGTCCATTAGGGGGCGACTGGGGGCCCCTCCAAATTTCAAGATGTCAGAGTTTTTACCATGCACCATTCAGTACCGCCCTATCTACCGTACAGGACCTGAACAACTTTGTTCTTGGCCATCATAACATTTTTCGTCATGTCAATTCCATTCTTCTTACAGAAAAAAAATTATTTCTTTGTCTGGTCAACAAGTCGAGAAATATATATTTTTTTGGACCGCAAATAGATTGTTGAGTCGTTTTTGTGTGATCATCGATAAATCCGCATCCCCTTGATTCATTTATCAGAACAAAAACTTTGCTGTTCTTTTCTTTAACGAAGGGGTGACCTCAACTTTACATTATTACACTTTACATATTATTTTCAACATTACCTATTTCAATGTTTTATCCCTAAAAATATGATTATTATTGTACTAATATATAGCTTGAAGTTTTCTTCAACGGTGTGGATGATGAAACGGCTTCAGATTCCACCTGGAAGCCGTGCATATTAATTTTTCTGCAAGGCCGTCAAATTTGTCATTTTTGATTTTCTACCGGGAGCGGCCAAAATGTCAATACACACCACTCCGCCCAAGAGCACCGGTTGCGGTACTTTCGCACCAACTCTCATTTCAGTATCACAAAATGCAAAATTGTTAGGCGTGAATATCGTTTTCCGCTAGAGCAAACCGGTGCTCTTGGGCGGAGTGGTGTGTATTGACATTTTAGCCGCTACCGCTAGAAAATCAAAAATGCCAAATTTGACGGTCTTGCAGAAAAATTAACATGCACGGCTTCCAGGTGGAATCTGAAGCCGTTTTATCATCCACACCGTTGAAGAAAACTTCAAGCTATATATTAGTATAACAATAATCATACTTACCGGGGTAAAACATTGAAAAAAAGTGATGTTGAAAATAAAGGTAAGTTGAGGTCACATCTTCGTTAAAGAATAGAACAGCAAAACTTTTGTTCTCATAAATGAATCAAGGGGATGCGGATTTATCGATGATCACACAAAAACGACTCAACAATCTATTTGTGGTCCAAAAAAATATATATTTCTCGACTTGTTGACCAGACAAAGAAATAATTTTTTTCTGTAAGAAGAATGGAATTGACATGACGAAAAATGTTATGATGGTCAAGAACAAAGTTGTTCAGGTCCTGTACGGTAGATAGGGCGGTACTGAATGGTGCATGGTAAAAACGCTGACATCTTGAAATTTGGAGGGGCCCCCAGTCGCCCCCTAATGGACAAATTTTTTAGTGCTGCGGGTCAAATCACTTGAAATTTTATGTAGTTTGCATATGCCAAATTTCATTGCAGTATCACAAAATGCAGAATCAAAAAGCGTACCGCTGCAACTACTATTCAATATTTCAATCTCACCATTCGATAGCTTTTTTTCTCCTCTCTCATTTTTACTAGAGGTACTGTGACCGATCGCACCCCACCCCATTCACGAAATTGAATGAGGCAGAAACGAAAGGCGTGGACACGAAGGTGGCAAAGGATTAAGACACACAGTATAATCATGCACAATGTAGATAAAAATTATGTAGGCACAGAAAATCATAAATAATCAATAAACAATAACTTAACTTAATCCTAAACCTTGGGAAGAGAACCCCAAATTTCACCCCTAACGGACAGTTTATGGGAAAGCTCTTGTAAGGTCAACAAAAGCAGAAAACATAAGGAATGCCCACCACTTGTGATGCAAGTCAGGAGAACGAGTGTATTATCATCGGGCACTAACGCCAGTTAAGTGCGGGTCATCATGGACCTTCCCCGCATACTGAGCTAGCTTGACCGGACCAGATAGCAAAGCATGTCTCGTGGCTACTGGCCGGACGTAATACAACTCAACTCGAACACAGAACAAGTATACTAGTGCCGCAAGAAAGAGCCCATTTACAACAATAAATGAATAAAATAAAATCATACACTCCCTGAAATAAAAGATGTGGAAGAAGACCAACAATGAGTAGAGCTCACCCTGTCCCCCACAAATCTCACACACAATGGGTGACTAGGACATGTATTACGTCGTGTCGATCCCATCTCAATTTTCATTTATGTCTTGTAAATTCCATTTCAATTTTATGTGCATCTTGTAGGTCTCATCTCCAATTTTATGTGCATCTCAATTTTCTCGTGCAGGTTTAATAAAACCTTTGTGGTAAAGTTGACGTCGTACGAGCTCTCCCTCGTAAACAAAATCCCTTTTTTTTGGTCAGTGTTGTTGTTGGACATGCCCTGTGTCTTGAAGCTAACCATCAGCTACCCACGGTGTATGAGAATCGGAAGGACAAAGCCATTCACAACCACTAATAAATATTTTCACCATCTTTTGTACAAACCAGGGCCAAGAAGTATCCGTCACGGCGATGGCCCAGTCTCTCTCTCCGCCACTGGAAGGTCCACTTTGCCCAGGAGGACTGCAGGGCGATATCTCGATCCCCTGTCTCTCCAAAACATGTCGCGAAACTCTCCCCGCGAACACAAAGCAAACGATACAGCCTCACTTGAGGTTTACTAATTCCTACTACGCAGTAAGCAAGCAAATAAATCTTTTCCTCGTCGGAAATTGGTAAAAGTTACGGGTTACCTGGCGTTTTTACTGCCAGCCTGCTCCTGATGCCTTGTCTTCGGTCTTTCGGGATGATTTCCAAAATTAACGTGGTAGAATCGGCTGAATATTCGAGTGTTTTTCGGACGGGACACAGCAACTGGGTCAAGCTTCTAGTATGGCGTCTCTCTACCTTCTTCTCTTCCCGCTCACCCGCTTCCCGTCGGTCGAGCAAAATCAATAAAACCAATAATCCATATGTGTCACGTACAGTGGATATCTGGTGGTATACGTCAGCCTCTAGGTTCGTAGTTATTTTACTCGATTTCACTCGAGGGAGGAATTAATTGACGGCCGGGGTCCTGGACGGTTTCAGTACCCTACCCTTAACCTGGCAATGGTCAGGTGGGGTCTAAGTGTCCCCAGTCAAGTTTACCGCCCTGTCATTTTTGAACGTGCCTGCTCAAATGTGCACGCGTCTCAGTAGCCTCTTTTTAGACATTTCTCAAGCCGTCAGAGTGCGTACTTCAGTTGTAGTACGGAATCGTACCAAGCTACAGCTCTTCAAACTCGACGTGGGTCTAATAGACCCCACCTGACCACTAACGTAACTTTCTTGTTGACTTTAATTGTGAGTGGTTTTTCTGAATTTCCTCGAATTTTCTTGTAAAATCACATATTTTCAGTACAATGCCTTACAAAAAAGAACAACAACACTTGTAAAATCCCCATTTCCCTAAACACGCCGTTTTGCAATGCAAGTCTTGCATGGACAATGAAGAACATGATGAATGAACACGAATTTTTTTGTTTTTTATATTGAAATTTTGTATTTTTTCAATTTTTCAACTTAGTTGCAATGAGTTTGGAATTTCTCTCTCAGCAGATTTTTCAGTTAGGTAATACTTTTTTGATTATACTACCCTACTTTTCTCGATTTTGCTCGAAATCAGGCAGCTCAATTTTGTACTTATAATAATTGTCTGATTATATTATTTTTTGTTTCGTTTGATTCTTCATAGTTAAGAATTCACAGTTATATGTGTGAAATACTTGGTTACCTTTTTTCAAATTCCTGTAATTTTATAAGTAATGTAGTGACATTTGAAACTTGAAATTGCAAGGTTATTATTAAAAATATATTATTTTTCTATTAAGAGACGTTTCCCAAGTTACGTTCGATGTAGTTTGATTCAAGAAGAGCTAAAAAATACATAATTTAGTGCAAAAGGTTTGAAAACTAAATTTTAACCTAAAAAGCACCCCGGAAAAAAATGGGTCCATCAGACTCCACCTTACCACTCATGCAACTTTTTCCCACCTGACCGTTGCCGGGTTAACTCTCATAATTTCTGAAATAATTGATAATTTTGATTAAAACTGCAGCTTCATTTGAAAAGAATGACTTATGGCACTTTGAAATTGGCGAGGTTCGAAAAAAAAATGGGTACACCCTGTATCACTGAATCTCAAGTTTTTTGTCATTTTTTTGTCAAGTTATTCATCTTCTAGTCGACTATTGTTGTGTCAAGTTTTATATCTTAATTCCAAAAACGAGGCCCCGCGATTTTTCAAAATGAACCTTGAAATTATAGAAAAATAATATTTTTTTTTAGTTGGTAGCACTGCCAAAAATTGAAAAAACAAAAATACACTTATAATGAAGCTTGAAAAGCTGAACAAAAGAATGAAACCAAAAGTTGGGCATTTTGTTTCAAAAAATATCTTTTTTTGTTATAGCGCAAAAATGGAACAGCCTGTATAGTTAGAAATAATTTCGCAAGATAAAACTTTTTGAACCAATAATTTTATGTGTGAAACGACCCCAGCTATCGTCTTGTACCCCTGAATGGGTAGGCAACCCATTATACTGGCATTTAATTCAACTTATTTGAATTAAATCACTTTTCCCGCTTTTGGAACCGCTTGGCCGATGATCATCTAGTATCAGGACGACATCCCGTTGTGCCTCTCTTCTTGTTGTTCGATTATAGAGTTCTCGAGATTGTTGAGACGGGTCTGACTACGAGTTTAAACGCAATAAGGCAAAGGCACAGTATAAAATTTTAACATAACATCAATCTATTGACTTCTATGTACAATTCAAAATGTTTAAATAATGGCTCGCTCCTATACCTAGTCCTACCATTACCACGCAGGCTAAATTATCTGAAAGATCTAACCTATTTCCGAAGAGATAACTTTCCCCTAATTATTTCAGACGTCCCAACACCCCAACCCTCCGACGAACACCTGACTCTACACCTTGACCGACATTTAATTCTGACTGGTTTTCGCGGTTCAAAGTTCTTTTTGTGATTGAATCAGATCCAACATTTCAGCTTCATAAAATTCTACTGACGGTAAAGGGCCGGTGTAGTTCTGATTTTCGAGTGTATTAAAAAGGTGAGGAAAATATCCTTTCTTAAATTTATAGTCCGGTAATCCAAAAGCTTTAGGGAGAGCTCTAAGAGCCATCGGGAAATAATTGAGAGAATCGATAAATTTCAAATTTCCGAGCTGCATTAGTATGATTTTTGTCCCCCTCATTATCAATTCAGGTTTCAGATCTGTTTCTTCCAAGATATATCTCAAAATGAACTGATGGTCAAAGGCGCGTCCGTTATGTGCTATTACTATAACCTGCTTGAATTTCTTTTTTGCTTCTAACAAATGATGCATGAACTTGACAATCACATCTGTTGTCAAGACTTGCTGACGGAATCCACATTTTTGACAATAGTATAAATCAGTCTCTGCGATACATTTATCACAGCGTTGATTGAAAACGCATAAATTCGGTACATGTAACTGGTCTTCACCATACTTCTCTTCCTGCCGCGTTTCTAAGTCATAGAAAATAAACAGGGTATCTTTAGTTTTTGGACGCCTATTATCAGGTTTTATGTGGCAATAGTGAGGCTGGGACTGGTGTTTTAGACAGTTCTTACAGAACATTTCCCCACACGTATGAGGTCTATCAGCTCTGATTGTTTTCAAGCACTCCTGACATCTCCGGACTTTTTCACAAATATTCAAACTATGATTTTCGAAACATACAGGACCTCTGAACTTCCTGTTGCAACGGTCACATAGAATTTCTTCCGTTCTAGGACACGCAGGGCTCTGTTGACAACATGGACAGGTACCTGAGCAGCGATGGTCACTTCTGTTGTTAAATGGCACATGGCATTTGCCACAGTAGTAGCTTGTTCCGAAGGCAGCAGTCAGCGAGGTAATAGCGTTGAAATGATTTTTATGAAAAAGCAGGTTAGTAGGTAATGGGGCACTTGTGCGTGGGAACCAGTTACCCGGGGCACTTGTGCCCGAAATTTGAAATGCAAATTACCTGATATTTGAATATTTTTACACCAACTTTTGACATACTTTTGACAGCGACTTTTGACGTCATTTTGACAGTGACTTTTGACGTTTTTTTTGACAGTTTTTCAAGTATTTTTTAAAGTGACTTTTTGACGTACTTTTTGAAAGTGACTTTTTGATGTACTTTTGACGTACTTTTGACAGCGACATTTGTAGCTCTGACCCGGCCATATAATGACTTTCTGCAACCATATGGTATAGGACAGCTGTGTGTAGGGAAATAATAAACGGTTGAGTACAGATAATTATTTATTTAATAAATACAACATTCAATTATCAGCAACGGGGCTGTACAAAGAGGAACATTTAGTATTAACAATTTGAAGACTTGAAAGTTATATCGTACATGATATTCACTGTAAATATATCATCTATAAGAATGTATGATGTGAATCAGATTACAATAGTTCTGATCAATACCAGATCTTTTTATTACTGACACAGTTTTTTGTAGCCATAGGGGTACGAATTATCTTCTACGAATTTTCTCTTATTACTGGTTGGTTTATATACTTTTTCTTCCAGTCTCGTAACAACGTGATGTTCAGCAGTTCTTCTTATATTCGTATCACGAATTAAGATGAATTCCTCCGGATCTTCATTTAGTATCAGTGCCTTCATGGATTCAAAGTTGATCAATTTCGAGTTCTTGTAATTCAGTTGTATACCCTTAATTTTACAGACAACATCAGACCGATCTTCAGAGGTGGGAAACACCTTGAAGAGGTAACTTTTTGGGCCACCACAGACAAACTCTGTGATGTATGCATCGGGTCCAAATTCTTCAAGTTCGTCGGTCATGTCACCAATGAACTCTCCCGTTGGCGGTTCATACTCTCCCTCACAATTTGAAATATAAATTATTGAATCAGTATCATAGTACAAAACTCGATCTTCTAGCTTTTCCAGGTAAGAATATAATTTAAGCCGCGCTTGTGCAGTGGTAAAGGCAGCGATACAGACGTTCACTGTGGCTAGAGTAGTGACAATTTCCTCTTTATATTCCCAACTCACTACCAGTGTATTTTCGTTAATTGCCAAAATGTGGTTCACATTGACAGCAGGGTCTGACAACATTTCATAAAATTCCGAAGGTTTGTTCACAACAGATGTTCTGGGCTGGTTTTCACGCTGACCGAATTTACCCCAGAAGGAGTTCAAAATTAATTTAGCTAGTGTCCTTAACCCCGGATTTTTCACGATTTTACTATGTTCCAACTGTATATTCTCTATGGCAAGAAAATTATTTATATATGCTTCTTTCTGTGAGGGAGTGGTGCAATCTACAGGCCAACCGGAAGCCTCCTGTTTTATTTTTAAAAATGCATTCATCATATCAGCAAACAGACCATTTGTCTCTGCATCAAGCTGTACGATAGTGTAAGACCAAATTTCATGGATTTCGAGCAGGCGATATCCTTTCTCTAGAGCCTTAACCACTTCCTCAATTACCCATGTACCTGTTAGTGCACGTCCACTCTCATCATGACTACACAGGCCCTGATTGAGTTCATGACCACATGACTGACACAATACAAACATCAGTTTGTCGTTCATTTTAACAGGCAGTACCGGATGGTAGAGGTTTCGAGGAGGTAAAATTCTGCACTTAATCAGACCACTTGTTTGATTTAAATCGACCTTCGAGCTTTCTTCATGACCAACATATAATTTTGGATGACCGATTGGAAATTTTCCGTTTTTGCAAACCCAAGGATAAAGAGAACAGACATCTATGTACTTGATTTTTTCACCAGTCTTGCAGCTGTAGTATTTACGGGTATTGCCTGTTCTACCACCAAAAAATGCATCGCGAGGGTTCAAAGGTAAAGTACTTAAAACGGGGTCAGTGTTCAGGTAGCTCATCTCCTTATTGGTTTTCATCTCATTTAAGAATTCACACATCCACTTTTCTACTACTTCGTAGCCTAACTGTCGCAAACGTTCAGTTTTATCTTGGGTTGTCTCGAATCTTTTTTCCAGCGTATCTAAAGGATCACCATGTAGTGCCTCTCCACGTCTAGGTTTCTGACAGAGAGGATGACCATGATAAAAGCACCCATGAAATTCAAAAATTTGATTGGTCTCTTTACAATATCCATCAACCAAAACGCCACCTAGTAGAGCTTCTCTACCATTGCCAGCATGTGAAATTTTAATTTTGCGCTGATCTTCTTCCCACATTAACCATTTGAGAGCAATAGGTGACTGATTGTCACGCATTCTGTACCCATTTTTGGGTATAATTCCAATAGTATCGGGTTTTAAAAAATTCCGTCTAAATATTAAGTTGGATGTACCGGCAATAGTGGTGCTTTCAATAAAAGGACAGACACTACAGGCTGTGAGCATCATATCGCGGAATCTAATACATGCCTCGGTTAAAATCTGTACATCGCTGATACAGTAATCTACTAAGTCTCGCTGCATTTCGAAATGATCGTCCTTATGTTCCTCATACCACTTTAGAAACTCATTTCTGTGCTCAGGTTTCATACTGTCAGCTTCATAAAATTCTACTGACGGTAAAGGGCCGGTGTAGTTCTGATTCTCGAGTGTATTAAAAAGGTGAGGAAAATATCCTTTCTTAAATTTATAGTCCGGTAATCCAAAAGCTTCAGGGAGAGCTCTAAGAGCCATCGGGAAATAATTGAGAGAATCGATAAATTTCAAATTTCCGAGCTGCATTAGTATGATTTTTGTCCCCCTCATTATCAATTCAGGTTTTAGATCTGTTTCTTCCAAGATATATCTCAAAATGAACTGATGGTCAAAGGCGCGTCCGTTATGTGCTATTACTATAACCTGCTTGAATTTCTTTTTTGCTTCTAACAAATGATGCATGAACTTGACAATCACATCTGTTGTCAAGACTTGCTGACGGAATCCACATTTTTGACAATAGTATAAATCAGTCTCTGCGATACATTTATCACAGCGTTGATTGAAAACGCATAAATTCGGTACATGTAACTGGTCTTCACCATACTTCTCTTCCTGCCGCGTTTCTAAGTCATAGAAAATAAACAGGGTATCTTTAGTTTTTGGACGCCTATTATCAGGTTTTATGTGGCAATAGTGAGGCTGGGACTGGTGTTTTAGACAGTTCTTACAAAACATTTCCCCACACGTATGAGGTCTATCAGCTCTGATTGTTTTCAAGCACTCCTGACATCTCCGGACTTTTTCACAAATATTCAAACTATGATTTTCGAAACATACAGGACCTCTGAACTTCCTGTTGCAACGGTCACATAGAATTTCTTCCGTTCTAGGACACGCAGGGCTCTGTTGACAACATGGACAGGTACCTGAGCAGCGATGGTCACTTCTGTTGTTAAATGGCACATGGCATTTGCCACAGTAGTAGCTTGTTCCGAAGGCAGCAGTCAGCGAGGTAATAGCGTTGAAATGATTTTTATGAAAAAGCAGGTTCAGTTTTTTCCTAGCTTCAGGGCCCTCATAAATCACGTCCCTCCCTCTGGTACCAAACTGATAAATCACAATCTGATAGTCGGGTAGGTATTTTTGAAAAAGTTCGATCTCTGCTATACCGGCACCGTCCTTTGGTATTTCTACACCGGAATTTTCCATCAGTTGCCGCGCTTGATTCGACTGCTTCTTTTTGATATCTTTTCTTATATGTTGATATTCAGGGTCTTTGTCGACGTGAGCCCTAGCAACCACAAGTGCTCTGGGTAAACACAGACTATCCTTGTTAGAGATGTTTACTATACCGTGACGCTGAACACTTTCTTCCGCAAACGAATTATAATTATTAGCTCTCCCTCTACCTTTTGGCATCTGCACTGAAGTTACACCCAAGCAAAACGTATCGGTACTAAAGCCTGTCGAGTTGGACTGGTAAATTTTCGAAATCATTTCCCATATGTCATCCATTTTCAATCGCGAAGCTTCTTGAAAATGGAGCCAACCGGGTCCCCTCTCAAAGTTCTTTTTATCGCAGAAGTCTATGCCGACTTTATCGCCTGGTTGCAGACCACTTGTTGTATACTCGACTATCTCGCATATGGCAGACTTAAACCAGCTGACAGGGTTTTCTTTACCGGGAACCGGTTTTATCTTGAATTCAATTTTACGACCACGTAAATTGAAGCGTTTCACGGTAGTCGTTTGGTCTCTGATTATCAAACATTTTTCCATTCTTGAAGCTGTCTTGCGACTGTACACTGCAAAGAACAGTGTAGTATTAAACCTCGACGAGCTAGTTGACCTATATTTATATAAAAATACTCGGACATTTCCGGCATATTTCGTTAATCTTCGATGTAAAAGCATACACAAGGATCCGGCACTTTTCTGGTAGGTACTTATCCAAAGTCGAAAAACATGCCGGGTTTTACTGCTGGCAATAATATTTTAAAGGAATACATTGGAGGGGCGGCAGATTCATTGAAGAATACCGCCACTAAAGCTATTATAACATAGCTTCCTTCAACAATTGATTCTCCTTTTGAGGAAAAAAATATTCTCATTGAAGAAATTTTCGAAAAAATATCAACACTCGCAAAGAACCATCAATAGCATAACAGGAGGGGTTGTAAGCCTCACTAACAGATACACCTAAGTCCTCTGCTGTTTCTCGCAAGAGAACAGTTGCGTGTCAAAAAATTTTTCAAAATGTTTCTTCATCAAAAACAATTATTGCATCAACCGTAAAACGTAACATGAATAAATGTAGAAACTAAAACTATAAGAAAAAATACTCACCAATCAAAAATCTCCAACAAGGATAGCTCACAACTTGGAGTAGGTGAATGCTGTATGATGCACTTCAATAATAGCGACAGGATGAAGCTCACCAGCAAAGCGGCCAGACAAACTCGTTCAAAATATCTGAAAATGATGCAAAAAATAATTCCAATTCTCAACAAACAACATCGACAGCTGAAGCTAATTATTGTGGCTACTAAATATCTCCTGGTTTATGATCGTCGATGAAACCTTTGTAGGACCAGAGCAAAATACGTCCTTTCAATTCATTTCCGGAGAAGAAAAAAACAACCCATCAAAACATTACCTTCTGACAAGATCGGAAATTATTATTCTGCACAGGATCAATAGTTCCTTTGTATAATGGAATACAGGTTTGAACTTGCTCATACACTATGTAAACCTCAACAACCGGACCAGATCATTATAACTTTCCTGAATTCATACCCTCATTAATTTCAACCTCATAATCTCATCACACTCAAAATTTTATACCATTTCCATAACATAAATTTTACTTTTTAAATTATACCATTCTATCGGAAAAAAAAATCCCATACAGAATGATCTTCTATTGTAAGATTAAAAATTTTCACCGACACCAATTTCAAAATACCGCTTTATGAGAGAGAAGACATTTCGACAAAATCACACCCTCTAGTGTGGGTAAGTAACAATTGATTTTATTTGAGTGGACAATACTAGTTGTTTGACTGAGGAAAATTCGTGAAATATTGAGGAAATGGATCATTCTTTCTTTCTTTCTTTTTCTTCGTGAAACTGAAAATTCTATCGCTAAATAACTGAAACTGATGGATTGGAATCACTAACACAAACTTACACAGCTTTTGGTGGAACGCAAGGTAGGAGTACGTTTCCAAATTCAATTTCACGAGGAAAAGCACCAGTTAAAACGATCCCTTCTGATAAGATGGGGAATTATCATCCTATATTCTACAACATACATGGCTTATGTATAATAAAATACATGTTTCAATAACTCGAAATAACTTCGCACATCCACGTTATGTAAATCTGGCTACCGGACAGATCAAAGCCTTCCCTTCAGACATATTTCTAAATTTCAGACCAAAAACATCTCCATAATTTGAAATTTCACTCTATAAAATCTCACATTCAGATCCCGACTCCAGAAATACCTCCTCTGAAAATTTCACAATCAAACCATTTCAACCTCGGAAATTCCACCTCTTGTATATATAAAGGAATTCATTAACAACAAATCACATCTTCCCAACAATTTGGGTGGCTGTAAAACAAAAAATACAGAATAACATAATATATATAAAACTCTAAAACAGTAAAATTAAGAAATAGAAAAATTCCACCCTATAATTTTATCTCCCAAAAATTGAAACCCTCCAAAAACTCCAAACCAAAAAAAAAATTCATCCCCTAAAAACTCCACCCCCCAATAATTCAACCCGTGAAAACTGCATCCCTGAAAATTCCACCCCCTGGAAACAACCCCTAAAAATTTCACCCCCAAAAATTTCACCCCTCGAAAATTCCACCCCTAAAAATTCCTCCCCTAAAAATTTCACCCCTGGAAATTCCACCCCTGAAAATTCCACATCTAGAAACTGCACCCCTAAAAATGTCATCCCCTAAAAATTCTACCCTGAAAAATTTCACCCCTAAAGATTTCACCACTTGAAATGACACATATAATAATTCCAACCCCTGAAAATTTGAAGATTAAATCAACAAAAAGAAAATAAAAAGCAAAAAAAAAATAGATACCTACTGGAAATTATCCTCATGTCCGGGTTCATACTTTCGAACTCAAAATCAAAAATAGGTATTTTCAGTGTTTACGCAGACATTCAGATCGGGAATAAAGTACATCCTATCAAAATACAAGTCCAGAGAAAAACTACTTCCGACAGAATGGTAAGATTAGAAATTAGCTCTCGCACGGATGTCTTATCATATTCGGGTCCAAAATGAGCCCAACTATCAACTTTGGGAGAATGAAAACATCGCAAAAAAAAACCGCTCAGCAAAATGGGAAGCTACCCGGAAAGATTTATTTATTATTCAGACCCCTTCCTGAAATATTCAGCAGTTTATGTTGGAACCGGCAAAAAAAAATCAAGTTCGGCCAAAATAGGTCTATAGGAAGAGAACCTATCCAGTAGCCAGGTATTTTTGAAAACAAAAAGTACTCACCTCTAATGATGAAACATTGAATACCACCTTCACTTAAATTCACCTATGAATTGCACTACCACTGCAGACCTATGCACAGGAAAACACTTTGTATAATGAAGAAATACCAAAACGTCTCCTGGTATATAGGTGTGAATCGCAATAATATGAGTCATCTCGAACACTTGTGTCTGCTCCCATGCAAGCCCATATACTTTCAAGGTTGCTCTTTTGCTCACCCATCAAGTTTATTGGTGGGCTGCCCCGGGAACACGACGAACTCTGCAGTGACTAGGACAAAACTTGGAAAATAAAACTACATCGTGATTAGCAGTACATGGTATTTTCAAAAGTCTTATATTTCGGAAAATGTATCGTCCTCACAAGGCATATTTACGTATTAGTTAAGCTTGAAACGGGTCAGACGGTGTAAATAGGCAAAAAAAAAATTAAAATTAATAAATAAAAAGGATCATCACCGTTCTTCCCTGATGGATTTTTAACTACTAAATACAAACACGAATCAGACGCATTAAACTTTGGAATAATCATCAATTGTACCAAGTACTCAGACGATATCTGATGTAATTCAGGTAAACTGTTCAATAAAATGAAATTTCAGTTTTTATATACACCTCCTTCTGCACTACTGAGCTAGGAAAAGTTTTCTACGACCACTGTTTCAAGCCTGAGTGTCCCTATACTATCTTAGAGATATCTTCATACCCAACCCAATTGTGCAATATTACATCATCTAATGCCTAGGTACCTATGTGAAATCCCGGTGTACCTACTACTTTTCAGTAAAATACATGCACCGTTTAACATGGACACCCAAAATTCCTTGAGAAGAGCCGAGAGCCGAGATGCAACAATATTATTGTTTTTTATTCTACACTTACCACTACCACTACTTATATTAGTTAACAATAATATTGTTGCATCTCGGCTCTCGGCTCTTCTCAAGGAATTTTGGGTGTCCATGTTAAACGGTGCATGTATTTTACTGAAAAGTAGTAGGTACACCGGGATTTCACATAGGTACCTAGGCATTAGATGATGTAATATTGCACAATTGGGTTGGGTATGAAGATATCTCTAAGATAGTATAGGGACACTCAGGCTTGAAACAGTGGTCGTAGAAAACTTTTCCTAGCTCAGTAGTGCAGAAGGAGGTGTATATAAAAACTGAAATTTCATTTTATTGAACAGTTTACCTGAATTACATCAGATAGCGTCTGAGTACTTGGTACAATTGATGATTATTCCAAAGTTTAATGCGTCTGATTCGTGTTTGTATTTAGTAGTTAAAAATCCATCAGGGAAGAACGGTGATGATCCTTTTTATTTATTAATTTTAATTTTTTTTTTGCCTATTTACACCGTCTGACCCGTTTCAAGCTTAACTAATACGTAAATATGCCTTGTGAGGACGATACATTTTCCGAAATATAAGACTTTTGAAAATACCATGTACTGCTAATCACGATGTAGTTTTATTTTCCAAGTTTTGTCCTAGTCACTGCAGAGTTCGTCGTGTTCCCGGGGCAGCCCACCAATAAACTTGATGGGTGAGCAAAAGAGCAACCTTGAAAGTATATGGGCTTGCATGGGAGCAGACACAAGTGTTCGAGATGACTCATATTATTGCGATTCACACCTATATACCAGGAGACGTTTTGGTATTTCTTCATTATACAAAGTGTTTTCCTGTGCATAGGTCTGCAGTGGTAGTGCAATTCATAGGTGAATTTAAGTGAAGGTGGTATTCAATGTTTCATCATTAGAGGTGAGTACTTTTTGTTTTCAAAAATACCTGGCTACTGGATAGGTTCTCTTCCTATAGACCTATTTTGGCCGAACTTGATTTTTTTTTGCCGGTTCCAACATAAACTGCTGAATATTTCAGGAAGGGGTCTGAATAATAAATAAATCTTTCCGGGTAGCTTCCCATTTTGCTGAGCGGTTTTTTTTTGCGATGTTTTCATTCTCCCAAAGTTGATAGTTGGGCTCATTTTGGACCCGAATATGATAAGACATCCGTGCGAGAGCTAATTTCTAATCTTACCATTCTGTCGGAAGTAGTTTTTCTCTGGACTTGTATTTTGATAGGATGTACTTTATTCCCGATCTGAATGTCTGCGTAAACACTGAAAATACCTATTTTTGATTTTGAGTTCGAAAGTATGAACCCGGACATGAGGATAATTTCCAGTAGGTATCTATTTTTTTTTTGCTTTTTATTTTCTTTTTGTTGATTTAATCTTCAAATTTTCAGGGGTTGGAATTATTATATGTGTCATTTCAAGTGGTGAAATCTTTAGGGGTGAAATTTTTCAGGGTAGAATTTTTAGGGGATGACATTTTTAGGGGTGCAGTTTCTAGATGTGGAATTTTCAGGGGTGGAATTTCCAGGGGTGAAATTTTTAGGGGAGGAATTTTTAGGGGTGGAATTTTCGAGGGGTGAAATTTTTGGGGGTGAAATTTTTAGGGGTTGTTTCCAGGGGGTGGAATTTTCAGGGATGCAGTTTTCACGGGTTGAATTATTGGGGGGTGGAGTTTTTAGGGGATGAATTTTTTTTTTGGTTTGGAGTTTTTGGAGGGTTTCAATTTTTGGGAGATAAAATTATAGGGTGGAATTTTTCTATTTCTTAATTTTACTGTTTTAGAGTTTTATATATATTATGTTATTCTGTATTTTTTGTTTTACAGCCACCCAAATTGTTGGGAAGATGTGATTTGTTGTTAATGAATTCCTTTATATATACAAGAGGTGGAATTTCCGAGGTTGAAATGGTTTGATTGTGAAATTTTCAGAGGAGGTATTTCTGGAGTCGGGATCTGAATGTGAGATTTTATAGAGTGAAATTTCAAATTATGGAGATGTTTTTGGTCTGAAATTTAGAAATATGTCTGAAGGGAAGGCTTTGATCTGTCCGGTAGCCAGATTTACATAACGTGGATGTGCGAAGTTATTTCGAGTTATTGAAACATGTATTTTATTATACATAAGCCATGTATGTTGTAGAATATAGGATGATAATTCCCCATCTTATCAGAAGGGATCGTTTTAACTGGTGCTTTTCCTCGTGAAATTGAATTTGGAGACGTACTCCTACCTTGCGTTCCACCAAAAGCTGTGTAAGTTTGTGTTAGTGATTCCAATCCATCAGTTTCAGTTATTTAGCGATAGAATTTTCAGTTTCACGAAGAAAAAGAAAGAAAGAAAGAATGATCCATTTCCTCAATATTTCACGAATTTTCCTCAGTCAAACAACTAGTATTGTCCACTCAAATAAAATCAATTGTTACTTACCCACACTAGAGGGTGTGATTTTGTCGAAATGTCTTCTCTCTCATAAAGCGGTATTTTGAAATTGGTGTCGGTGAAAATTTTTAATCTTACAATAGAAGATCATTCTGTATGGGATTTTTTTTTCCGATAGAATGGTATAATTTAAAAAGTAAAATTTATGTTATGGAAATGGTATAAAATTTTGAGTGTGATGAGATTATGAGGTTGAAATTAATGAGGGTATGAATTCAGGAAAGTTATAATGATCTGGTCCGGTTGTTGAGGTTTACATAGTGTATGAGCAAGTTCAAACCTGTATTCCATTATACAAAGGAACTATTGATCCTGTGCAGAATAATAATTTCCGATCTTGTCAGAAGGTAATGTTTTGATGGGTTGTTTTTTTCTTCTCCGGAAATGAATTGAAAGGACGTATTTTGCTCTGGTCCTACAAAGGTTTCATCGACGATCATAAACCAGGAGATATTTAGTAGCCACAATAATTAGCTTCAGCTGTCGATGTTGTTTGTTGAGAATTGGAATTATTTTTTGCATCATTTTCAGATATTTTGAACGAGTTTGTCTGGCCGCTTTGCTGGTGAGCTTCATCCTGTCGCTATTATTGAAGTGCATCATACAGCATTCACCTACTCCAAGTTGTGAGCTATCCTTGTTGGAGATTTTTGATTGGTGAGTATTTTTTCTTATAGTTTTAGTTTCTACATTTATTCATGTTACGTTTTACGGTTGATGCAATAATTGTTTTTGATGAAGAAACATTTTGAAAAATTTTTTGACACGCAACTGTTCTCTTGCGAGAAACAGCAGAGGACTTAGGTGTATCTGTTAGTGAGGCTTACAACCCCTCCTGTTATGCTATTGATGGTTCTTTGCGAGTGTTGATATTTTTTCGAAAATTTCTTCAATGAGAATATTTTTTTCCTCAAAAGGAGAATCAATTGTTGAAGGAAGCTATGTTATAATAGCTTTAGTGGCGGTATTCTTCAATGAATCTGCCGCCCCTCCAATGTATTCCTTTAAAATATTATTGCCAGCAGTAAAACCCGGCATGTTTTTCGACTTTGGATAAGTACCTACCAGAAAAGTGCCGGATCCTTGTGTATGCTTTTACATCGAAGATTAACGAAATATGCCGGAAATGTCCGAGTATTTTTATATAAATATAGGTCAACTAGCTCGTCGAGGTTTAATACTACACTGTTCTTTGCAGTGTACAGTCGCAAGACAGCTTCAAGAATGGAAAAATGTTTGATAATCAGAGACCAAACGACTACCGTGAAACGCTTCAATTTACGTGGTCGTAAAATTGAATTCAAGATAAAACCGGTTCCCGGTAAAGAAAACCCTGTCAGCTGGTTTAAGTCTGCCATATGCGAGATAGTCGAGTATACAACAAGTGGTCTGCAACCAGGCGATAAAGTCGGCATAGACTTCTGCGATAAAAAGAACTTTGAGAGGGGACCCGGTTGGCTCCATTTTCAAGAAGCTTCGCGATTGAAAATGGATGACATATGGGAAATGATTTCGAAAATTTACCAGTCCAACTCGACAGGCTTTAGTACCGATACGTTTTGCTTGGGTGTAACTTCAGTGCAGATGCCAAAAGGTAGAGGGAGAGCTAATAATTATAATTCGTTTGCGGAAGAAAGTGTTCAGCGTCACGGTATAGTAAACATCTCTAACAAGGATAGTCTGTGTTTACCCAGAGCACTTGTGGTTGCTAGGGCTCACGTCGACAAAGACCCTGAATATCAACATATAAGAAAAGATATCAAAAAGAAGCAGTCGAATCAAGCGCGGCAACTGATGGAAAATTCCGGTGTAGAAATACCAAAGGACGGTGCCGGTATAGCAGAGATCGAACTTTTTCAAAAATACCTACCCGACTATCAGATTGTGATTTATCAGTTTGGTACCAGAGGGAGGGACGTGATTTATGAGGGCCCTGAAGCTAGGAAAAAACTGAACCTGCTTTTTCATAAAAATCATTTCAACGCTATTACCTCGCTGACTGCTGCCTTCGGAACAAGCTACTACTGTGGCAAATGCCATGTGCCATTTAACAACAGAAGTGACCATCGCTGCTCAGGTACCTGTCCATGTTGTCAACAGAGCCCTGCGTGTCCTAGAACGGAAGAAATTCTATGTGACCGTTGCAACAGGAAGTTCAGAGGTCCTGTATGTTTCGAAAATCATAGTTTGAATATTTGTGAAAAAGTCCGGAGATGTCAGGAGTGCTTGAAAACAATCAGAGCTGATAGACCTCATACGTGTGGGGAAATGTTTTGTAAGAACTGTCTAAAACACCAGTCCCAGCCTCACTATTGCCACATAAAACCTGATAATAGGCGTCCAAAAACTAAAGATACCCTGTTTATTTTCTATGACTTAGAAACGCGGCAGGAAGAGAAGTATGGTGAAGACCAGTTACATGTACCGAATTTATGCGTTTTCAATCAACGCTGTGATAAATGTATCGCAGAGACTGATTTATACTATTGTCAAAAATGTGGATTCCGTCAGCAAGTCTTGACAACAGATGTGATTGTCAAGTTCATGCATCATTTGTTAGAAGCAAAAAAGAAATTCAAGCAGGTTATAGTAATAGCACATAACGGACGCGCCTTTGACCATCAGTTCATTTTGAGATATATCTTGGAAGAAACAGATCTAAAACCTGAATTGATAATGAGGGGGACAAAAATCATACTAATGCAGCTCGGAAATTTGAAATTTATCGATTCTCTCAATTATTTCCCGATGGCTCTTAGAGCTCTCCCTGAAGCTTTTGGATTACCGGACTATAAATTTAAGAAAGGATATTTTCCTCACCTTTTTAATACACTCGAGAATCAGAACTACACCGGCCCTTTACCGTCAGTAGAATTTTATGAAGCTGACAGTATGAAACCTGAGCACAGAAATGAGTTTCTAAAGTGGTATGAGGAACATAAGGACGATCATTTCGAAATGCAGCGAGACTTAGTAGATTACTGTATCAGCGATGTACAGATTTTAACCGAGGCATGTATTAGATTCCGCGATATGATGCTCACAGCCTGTAGTGTCTGTCCTTTTATTGAAAGCACCACTATTGCCGGTACATCCAACTTAATATTTAGACGGAATTTTTTAAAACCCGATACTATTGGAATTATACCCAAAAATGGGTACAGAATGCGTGACAATCAGTCACCTATTGCTCTCAAATGGTTAATGTGGGAAGAAGATCAGCGCAAAATTAAAATTTCACATGCTGGCAATGGTAGAGAAGCTCTACTAGGTGGCGTTTTGGTTGATGGATATTGTAAAGAGACCAATCAAATTTTTGAATTTCATGGGTGCTTTTATCATGGTCATCCTCTCTGTCAGAAACCTAGACGTGGAGAGGCACTACATGGTGATCCTTTAGATACGCTGGAAAAAAGATTCGAGACAACCCAAGATAAAACTGAACGTTTGCGACAGTTAGGCTACGAAGTAGTAGAAAAGTGGATGTGTGAATTCTTAAATGAGATGAAAACCAATAAGGAGATGAGCTACCTGAACACTGACCCCGTTTTAAGTACTTTACCTTTGAACCCTCGCGATGCATTTTTTGGTGGTAGAACAGGCAATACCCGTAAATACTACAGCTGCAAGACTGGTGAAAAAATCAAGTACATAGATGTCTGTTCTCTTTATCCTTGGGTTTGCAAAAACGGAAAATTTCCAATCGGTCATCCAAAATTATATGTTGGTCATGAAGAAAGCTCGAAGGTCGATTTAAATCAAACAAGTGGTCTGATTAAGTGCAGAATTTTACCTCCTCGAAACCTCTACCATCCGGTACTGCCTGTTAAAATGAACGACAAACTGATGTTTGTATTGTGTCAGTCATGTGGTCATGAACTCAATCAGGGCCTGTGTAGTCATGATGAGAGTGGACGTGCACTAACAGGTACATGGGTAATTGAGGAAGTGGTTAAGGCTCTAGAGAAAGGATATCGCCTGCTCGAAATCCATGAAATTTGGTCTTACACTATCGTACAGCTTGATGCAGAGACAAATGGTCTGTTTGCTGATATGATGAATGCATTTTTAAAAATAAAACAGGAGGCTTCCGGTTGGCCTGTAGATTGCACCACTCCCTCACAGAAAGAAGCATATATAAATAATTTTCTTGCCATAGAGAATATACAGTTGGAACATAGTAAAATCGTGAAAAATCCGGGGTTAAGGACACTAGCTAAATTAATTTTGAACTCCTTCTGGGGTAAATTCGGTCAGCGTGAAAACCAGCCCAGAACATCTGTTGTGAACAAACCTTCGGAATTTTATGAAATGTTGTCAGACCCTGCTGTCAATGTGAACCACATTTTGGCAATTAACGAAAATACACTGGTAGTGAGTTGGGAATATAAAGAGGAAATTGTCACTACTCTAGCCACAGTGAACGTCTGTATCGCTGCCTTTACCACTGCACAAGCGCGGCTTAAATTATATTCTTACCTGGAAAAGCTAGAAGATCGAGTTTTGTACTATGATACTGATTCAATAATTTATATTTCAAATTGTGAGGGAGAGTATGAACCGCCAACGGGAGAGTTCATTGGTGACATGACCGACGAACTTGAAGAATTTGGACCCGATGCATACATCACAGAGTTTGTCTGTGGTGGCCCAAAAAGTTACCTCTTCAAGGTGTTTCCCACCTCTGAAGATCGGTCTGATGTTGTCTGTAAAATTAAGGGTATACAACTGAATTACAAGAACTCGAAATTGATCAACTTTGAATCCATGAAGGCACTGATACTAAATGAAGATCCGGAGGAATTCATCTTAATTCGTGATACGAATATAAGAAGAACTGCTGAACATCACGTTGTTACGAGACTGGAAGAAAAAGTATATAAACCAACCAGTAATAAGAGAAAATTCGTAGAAGATAATTCGTACCCCTATGGCTACAAAAAACTGTGTCAGTAATAAAAAGATCTGGTATTGATCAGAACTATTGTAATCTGATTCACATCATACATTCTTATAGATGATATATTTACAGTGAATATCATGTACGATATAACTTTCAAGTCTTCAAATTGTTAATACTAAATGTTCCTCTTTGTACAGCCCCGTTGCTGATAATTGAATGTTGTATTTATTAAATAAATAATTATCTGTACTCAACCGTTTATTATTTCCCTACACACAGCTGTCCTATACCATATGGTTGCAGAAAGTCATTATATGGCCGGGTCAGAGCTACAAATGTCGCTGTCAAAAGTACGTCAAAAGTACATCAAAAAGTCACTTTCAAAAAGTACGTCAAAAAGTCACTTTAAAAAATACTTGAAAAACTGTCAAAAAAAACGTCAAAAGTCACTGTCAAAATGACGTCAAAAGTCGCTGTCAAAAGTATGTCAAAAGTTGGTGTAAAAATATTCAAATATCAGGTAATTTGCATTTCAAATTTCGGGCACAAGTGCCCCGGGTAACTGGTTCCCACGCACAAGTGCCCCATTACCTACTCAGGTTCAGTTTTTTCCTAGCTTCAGGGCCCTCATAAATCACGTCCCTCCCTCTGGTACCAAACTGATAAATCACAATCTGATAGTCGGGGAGGTATTTTTGAAAAAGTTCGATCTCTGCTATACCGGCACCGTCCTTTGGTATTTCTACACCGGAATTTTCCATCAGTTGCCGCGCTTGATTCGACTGCTTCTTTTTGATATCTTTTCTTATATGTTGATATTCAGGGTCTTTGTCGACGTGAGCCCTAGCAACCACAAGTGCTCTGGGTAAACACAGACTATCCTTGTTAGAGATGTTTACTATACCGTGACGCTGAACACTTTCTTCCGCAAACGAATCATAATTATTAGCTCTCCCTCTACCTTTTGACATCTGCACTGAAGTTACACCCAAGCAAAACGTATCGGTACTAAAGCCTGTCGAGTTGGACTGGTAAATTTTCGAAATCATTTCCCATATGTCATCCATTTTCAATCGCGAAGCTTCTTGGAAATGGAGCCAACCGGGTCCCCTCTCAAAGTTCTTTTTATCGCAGAAGTCTATGCCCACTTTATCGCCTGGTTGCAGACCACTTGTTGTATACTCGACTATCTCGCATATGGCAGACTTAAACCAGCTGACAGGGTTTTCTTTACCGGGAACCGGTTTTATCTTGAATTCAATTTTACGACCACGTAAATTGAAGCGTTTCACGGTAGTCGTTTGGTCTCTGATTATCAAACATTTTTCCATTCTTGAAGCTGTCTTGCGACTGTACACTGCAAAGAACAGTGTAGTATTAAACCTCGACGAGCTAGTTGACCTATATTTATATAAAAATACTCGGACATTTCCGGCATATTTCGTTAATCTTCGATGTAAAAGCATACACAAGGATCCGGCACTTTTCTGGTACTTATCCAAAGTCGAAAAACATGCTGGGTTTTACTGCTGGCAATAATATTTTAAAGGAATACATTGGAGGGGCGGCAGATTCATTGAAGAATACCGCCACTAAAGCTATTATAACATAGCTTCCTTCAACAATTGATTCTCCTTTTGAGGAAAAAAATATTCTCATTGAAGAAATTTTCGAAAAAATATCAACACTCGCAAAGAACCATCAATAGCATAACAGGAGGGGTTGTAAGCCTCACTAACAGATACACCTAAGTCCTCTGCTGTTTCTCGCAAGAGAACAGTTGCGTGTCAAAAAAATTTTCAAAATGTTTCTTCATCAAAAACAATTATTGCATCAACCGTAAAACGTAACATGAATAAATGTAGAAACTAAAACTATAAGAAAAAATACTCACCAATCAAAAATCTCCAACAAGGATAGCTCACAACTTGGAGTAGGTGAATGCTGTATGATGCACTTCAATAATAGCGACAGGATGAAGCTCACCAGCAAAGCGGCCAGACAAACTCGTTCAAAATATCTGAAAATGATGCAAAAAATAATTTCAATTCTCAACAAACAACATCGACAGCTGAAGCTAATTATTGTGGCTACTAAATATCTCCTGGTTTATGATCGTCGATGAAACCTTTGTAGGACCAGAGCAAAATACGTCCTTTCAATTCATTTCCGGAGAAGAAAAAAACAACCCATCAAAACATTACCTTCTGACAAGATCGGAAATTATTATTCTGCACAGGATCAATAGTTCCTTTGTATAATGGAATACAGGTTTGAACTTGCTCATACACTATGTAAACCTCAACAACCGGACCAGATCATTATAACTTTCCTGAATTCATACCCTCATTTTCAACCTCATAATCTCATCACACTCAAAATTTTATACCATTTCCATTACATAAATTTTACTTTTTAAATTATACAATTCTATCGGAAAAAAAAAATCCCATACAGAATGATCTTCTATTGTAAGATTAAAAATTTTCACCGACACCAATTTCAAAATACCGCTTTATGAGAGAGAAGACATTTCGACAAAATCACACCCTCTAGTGTGGGTAAGTAACAATTGATTTTATTTGAGTGGACAATACTAGTTGTTTGACTGAGGAAAATTCGTGAAATATTGAGGAAATGGATCATTCTTTCTTTCTTTCTTTTTCTTCGTGAAACTGAAAATTCTATCGCTAAATAACTGAAACTGATGGATTGGAATCACTAACACAAACTAACACAGCTTTTGGTGGAACTCAAGGTAGGAGTACGTCTCCAAATTCAATTTCACGAGGAAAAGCACCAGTTAAAACGATCCCTTCTGATAAGATGGGGAATTATCATCCTATATTCTACAACATACATGGCTTATGTATAATAAAATACATGTTTCAATAACTCGAAATAACTTCGCACATCCACGTTATGTAAATCTGGCGACCGGACAGATCAAAGCCTTCCCTTCGGACATATTTCTAAATTTCAGACCAAAAACGTCTCCATAATTTGAAATTTCACTCTATAAAATCTCACATTCAGATCCCGACTCCAAAAATACTTCCTCTGAAAATTTCACAATCAAACCACTTCAACCTCGGAAATTCCACCTCTTGTATATATGAAGAAATTCATCAACAACAAATTACATCTTCTCAACAATTTGGGTTGCTGTAAAACAAAAAAATACAGAGCAACATAATATATATATATAAAACTCTAAAACAGTAAAATTGAAAAATTGAAAAATTCCACCCCTATAATTCCATCCCCCAAAAATTGAGACCCTCTGAAAACTCCATCCCAAAAAAAAATTTCATCCCCTAAAAACTCCACCCCCAATAATTCTACCCGTAAAAACCACACCCCCGAAAACTACCCCTAAAAATTTCACCCCCAAAAATTTCACCCCTTGAAAATTCCACCCCCAAAAATTCCCCCCCCCCTAAAAATTTCACCCCTGGAAATTTCACCCCTGGAAATTCTACATCTAGAAACTGCACCCCCCCCCTCCTCCTAAAAATGTCATCCCCTAAAAATTCTACCCTGAAAAATTTCACCCCTGAAGATTTCACCACTTGAAATGGCACATATAATAATTCCAACCCCTGAAAATTTGAAGATAAAATTAACAAAAAGAAAATGAAGAGCAAAAAAAACTAGATACCTACTGGAAATTATCCTCATGCCCGGGTTCATACTTTCGAGCTCAAAATCAAAAATAGGTATTTTCAATGTTTACGCAGACATTCAGATCGGGAATAAAGTACATCTTATCAAAATACAAGTCCAGAGAAAAACTACTTCCGACAGAATGGTGAGATTAGAAATTAGCTCTCGCACGGATGTCTTAACATATTCGGGTCCAAAATGAGCCCAACTACCAATTTTGGGAGAATGGAAACATCACAAAAAAAAAAACCGCTCAGCAAAATGAGAAGCTACCCCGGAAAGATTCATTTATTATTCAGACCCCACCCCTGAAATATTCAGCAGTTTATGAAGGAACCGGCAAAAAAAAAATTAAGTTCGGCCAAAATAGGTCTATAGGAAGAGAACCTATCCAGTAGCCAGGTATTTTTGAAAACAAAGAGTACTCACCTCTAATGGTTAAACGTTGAATACCACCTTCACTTAAATTCACCTATGAATTGCACTACCACTGCAGACCTATGCACAGGAAAACACTTTGTATAATGAAGAAATACCAGAAAGCCTCCTGGTATATAGGTGTAAATCGCAATAATATGAGTCATCTCGAACACCTGTGCCTGCCTCGGTGCCTGCTCTTTTGCTCACCCATCAAGTGAGCACCCAATGGACACCCAAAATTCCTTGAGAAGAGCCGAGAGCCGAGATGCAACAATATTATTGTTAACTAATATAAGTAGTGGTAGTGGTAAGTGTAGAATAAAAAACAATAATGCTGGCATCTCCACAGCGTTGACAATTTCGGTTGCGGTCATAATTCGGAATGTACTTCGCTACTTTTTGAGCCGGCTGGGGCCTTGAGTCGGTGGCCGGCGCCGAGGGCGTCCACCGCTGGTTACCTCCTTGCTCTTCGAGCGTTTTCCGATCCCGCGTCCGTCTCTCTTCTGGCTCCTTGTAGGCCGTCTCCGTCGTATATGCCTGTGCTGCTCGAGGAGGTGGTCTAAAGGAACTCGTCTCCGCTTGCAGCTGTTCGAACTCCTCCGTCATCTGGACAAGTTCCTCCATGGTGTCGAAATCTCGCCATCGTACATATCCCTTATATTCCGGACGAAGATTTCGGTAAATCCGGGCCAGCTCGGTTCGCTCGTTGCAACCACCGTGCCGCCGCATCAGGGTCTGCATGGCGGTGAGATAGTCTCGGGCTTTCTCGCGCGCGCCTTGAGTCCGTGAACGGATTTCCTCTTCCATTCGGAATTCAAAATCATGAGGCAAGAAATGGCGTCGAAAATCTGCTTCGAATTCGTTCCACCAGATCCATCTTTGCTTGTTGTTGCGATACCACAGCAGCGCACTGCCTCGCAATAACTCTGGAAGGGCCTTTAATAGCGCCTCTCGTGGCAGATCATACGCTTCTCGTAATCTAGCCTCTCCAAAAATGTTACCGTTTCGCCGACCTGGCCTTCGAAATGCAGATTCCATTTTCTGACAACGTTGAGCACGTCTCCGATGCGTCGCGTCGGCGGCATCTCTTCCGGACCCCACGGCAGGTCTTGCTGCTGCTCCGTGTGTCTCCTCGGTGGATGCGCTCGGTGGACGTCGTGTCGTGGTCTCTCATACTGTTGCAAGAAGGGATTTTGCTGCGGCGCCGTCCAAACTCGTGGCTCTGCATCTCTTGGTAACGTATTTTCGACAAGCTGTCTTTGTGCGCCACAGCGCTCTTCATGGCTTGCCACCCTCTCTATTGGTGGTCTTCGTGCGCCACAGCCTTCTCCGCAGCATGCCACCTGACTCCGTGGGGGCACCTGGGGGTCTGTCGGTCTCGCACTTCGTTGTTCGAAGCTCTCCCGTACCATGGGGCTTCTCGATTCTTCGTTGTGATGCGCTCGCATCGAAGCTTCCTCATATCGTGCCGTCGGACTTGTGATATCCACGACGCATCGTGAGTGAGGGGTATGCACTGATCCAATTGACGAGGTTCCTCCGCCTCTTCTGAGCCCGGTATCGTCGTGCGATTCCCTCTGTTCATCTTCTACTCGGCGAGATGATTGGCTCTGCGGTGTCAAGCTCGATCGGGTCATGCGTTCGCTTCTTTCGTCCACTTCTCCTGCCGCGGACTCTTGTTGTTCACCAGCTTCTCCCATGTCTTGAAGTGTTGACGGCGTTCGTCTTTCAACTTGTTCGGCCCCATTAACCGCTGCTGCCGTTCTTCTGCCTGCGAGCCATGGAATCGCGCCCGGACCATGCTCCAAGTAAAAAATTAGGCGTCGTCGCAGTTCTTCTATGGCGCCGGTTTCATTGATGCCAAACTTTTGCAGTTCCGCCTGCACTTCTTTCTTCTTAAGCCGTTGGATCCAACCGTATCGGTTGTCCGTGGCATTCCCCATTTCTTGGGGTACTGGTGATTTCTGTGTGGCATTCCCCATTTCTTGGGGTACTGGTGATTTCTGTCGTCGTCGCGTCATTGTCAAGGAGGAAAGGATAGGATGACTCTACGCTTTGCACCGGTGTGTGTTTTGTAGCAGAAACGTGTCCCTGCTCGGTAGCGTCAGTTTGTAACCGGGGGAAAAAAATATGAAACCTTTCTTTCCTTCTCTTTTCTTTCAACTCGAATAAATTCGCGGGTTCTTACTCTTCCCACATGAATCGATGCGTTTCTCTCTAGGGGGTTTGCTCGGGCGCCACCTTACTTTACCGCAAGGAATTTAAACAAGATTCGGGTTTTACTTTAGTATACTAGCTGTCACCGGCGCCGGCAAGCCGTCGCCTGGGTGACAGCTATGGTTGAAAAGTAGCCAGGGAATTTGTTCCACTGACACCGGACAAGTGGAAAGGGGATTGTATACATGATGTTGATTTTCGGTTGTTTTAGGCAGATGTCAGGTTTTCCTTTGGCGAGTTTAGTAATTTCATGCATGTCCGTCGATAGTGTTTTGGTCAGATGAAGTTTTCCAAGAGGCGTAAGCAACGACTGTAAGAGTAACAAGAGTTCAAAAAGATGTTTGTTTTTCGCGTGTTTTGAAATTTCTGCCTCGACTTATAGGGTTCTATTGTGAACGAAACGCATGTCAGTGGGTGGTGTCTGGTCAGTGAAGAGTTGTCGGAAAAAATCGATACACCATTATTTTGTTCAATTATATGTATTTCTACTTTTGATCAAGGTAACTCCTAAAAATACTGGAAACATGATGAAGCTTTGAAAATGGAAGCGACGATATGTGTTATGAAAACCTGAACCGTGAAGAAGGTACTGTCGTGGGAGACACCGTGTAGTGAAAGGAAAAGCAGAACCGTGTAGGTATTTGTATTATTCAGGAGCCTTTCTAATATTTGTAGGAGACATTGAGATGGAATAAAAATAAGTGCATGATTCCAAATTTGACACTTACGTTCCAATTGTTCATCTGAAAGAACTCGATGAATTCGGTTGAAAAAAGCGAAAGTTCAATACACAGCGGCTTCAAACTGCGAAAATGTCGAATTTGACAAATGTGTTTCGATTATCCATCTTGACTAAGTCTTTGTTCAAAATCTCAATTTAATCTGTTGGAAAATACAAAAGTTCAATATGACAGCCTTGCAAATGTCAGAATGGCAGATTTGATAGATGCATCTCAATTAATTGTCTACTTCAAGTAGGTAAAGGTTTGAAATATCAATCGGATGAGTTGAAAAATACAAAAGTTCAATATGGCGGCCTCTGAAACGTCAATAATCAAAATTTGACAGATGCATTTCCATTGTCCACCTCAAGTGGGTATAGGTTTGATATCCCAATCAGATCGGTTGAAAAATGCAAAAGTTCAATATGGCGGCCTCTGAAACGTCAAAAATCAAAATTTGACAGATGCATTTTGATCGCCAACCTCAAGTAGGTGTAGGTCCAAAATCTCAATCAGATCGGTTGAAAAATGCAAAAGTCCAATATGGCAGTCTCTAATATTGTCAAAAATCGAAATTTGACAGATGCATTTTCATTGTCAACCTCAAGTAAATATAGGTTTGAAATCTCAATCAGATCGGTTGAAAAATGCAAAAGTTCAATATGGGGGCCTCTAAAACGTCAAGAATCTACATTTGGCAGATGCATTTTGATCGCCAACCTCAAGTGGGTGTAGGTGTAGAATCTCAATCAGATCGGTTGAAAAATGCAAAAGTTCAATATGGCGGCCTCTGAAACGTCAATAATCAAAATTTGACAGATGCATTTCCATTGTCAACCTCAGGTGAGTATAGGTTTGAAATCTCAATCAGATCGGTTGAAAAATGCAAAAGTTCAATATGGCGGCCTCTGAAACGTCAATAATCAAAATTTGACAGATGCATTTCCATTGTCAACCTCAAGTGGGTATAGGTTTGATATCCCAATCAGATCAGTTGAAAATGTAAAAGTTCAATATGGCGGCCTCTTGAAACGTCAAAAATCAAAATTTGACATGCATTTTGATCGCCAACCTCAAGTGTGTGTAGATTTGAGATCTCAATCAGATCGGTTGAACGATGCAAAAATTCAATATGACGGCCTCTTGAGACGTCAAAAATCAAAATTTGACAGATGCGTTTTGATCGCCAATCTCAAGTGGCTATGGGTTCAAATTCCCAATCAGATCAGTTGAGAAAAGTTCAATATGGCGGCCTCTTGAAACGTCAAAAATCAAAATTTGACAGACTCGTTTTGATTGCCAATCTCAAGTGGCTATGGATTCGAATTCTTAATCAGATCAGTTGAGAAATGTGGAAGTTCAATATGGCGGCCTCTTGAAACGTCAAAAACCAAAATTTGACAGCTGCATATCGATCGCCAATTTCCAAGTGGGTAAAGGTTAAAATCCAAATCAAATCGCTTGAAAAATACAACAGTTCAATATGGCGGCCTCTTGAAACGTCAAAAATCTAAATTTGACAGATGCGTTTTGATCGCCAATCTTGAGTGGCTATGGGTTCAAATTCCCAATCAGATCAGTTGAGAAATGTGAAAGTTCAATATGGCGGCCTTTTGAAACGTCAAAAACAAAAATTTGACAGCTGCATTTCCATCGCCAACCTCCAAGTGGGTATAGGTCCAAAATCCCAATCAGATCGGTTGAAAAATGCAAATGTTCAATATGGCGGCCTGTTGAAATGTCAAAAATCAAAATTTGACAGATGCATTTTGATCGCCAACCTCAAGTGGGTGTAGATTGTGTAGTTGAAGGTGGAAAACCGGAAAAGGTGGACGGACAGCAGCAAGTCTTTGCGAAGGAGAAAACCAGCAGTAGCATCAGGCAAGCAGGTACCTTCGCAATCTGGAAGTAACATGAAATAAAAACAGTGCGGAAGCGAAAGGATTTCGTTTTGTCGCGATCAGAACAATACAAAACAGTACGTACATACCCGCACAAATCACAGAGCTGACAATCATGCCGTAATTCAACGGGCAGCTAAATCATATCTTCCCGAAATTGGCCGTCTGCAGGGTGCTCATCCAATCCAATGGACATTTAACGTCTGATGGTAAAAAGTTGTCCGATGAGGCATTGGTGGCGAAGAAGACGTTTTGGCGCTGGCGATGGCGTTCCGCTGTGGTCAAACATCAAACACAACTGAAAGAGGCACACTGATCAATTCAACCCTTATAGCAAGTTGGAAAGTTTGTGTACTTGCCTTGTTAGTTGTTATTATTGTAAAAAAGCGCGCGGCTGCAGTTCAATCGAATCGGAGAATCGGTGACTTTATTGCGCACAAACACAAATGGAAACTTGACAGCTGGTGACAAATGAATCAGGTTGGCAATCATAGCAGAAACGCAGGCCTGAACGCGGCGGCAATTTTAAATTGCGAAAAGAGATGAATGTAAATTCGAAGGAAAAAAGGTACAAGTTGAGTTGGTGTATTAGAACGCAAAACGTTTCTCATGGAACAGTCAAAAAAAGGGCACGGAGGCAGGTCGATTTGGCTCAGGACACATTTATCATATGCATTTATCCGACTAAGCCAAAAACGGAATAAGGAATCAGAGAGTGCTGGTTGACATTTGACAGTTGCAAATTTTACAGCTCCAACGCCAGCAGTGATAATGCCGATGTTGTGAGTGAAATTTTGAAAAATTGGGCCACAAAGGCAACGAAAAAAGTTTACAAATGGAAAGCTGAACCGTTTGCGGTGATGCAGCCAAAAACCTGCAGCAAATCATATTGAAATTCTCATCAAACAACTCGTGGCAAGACAAGTCTACAGTTTGCCATGGGATTTGCTCTGGAGGACCGAAAAGGCCCCTTTCTCGAAATGTGAAGCCGCCGAAAATTGCAAATAAATTGTGAGTACCCCCCAGACGTGTTTTGTCTCGTCAATTGCCTGTTTTTGGTGAAATTTGTGAAATATTACGCCGTCAACGTCTGTCCCGGTCTGGGAAATGTTATCAAAGTGCCGTCGTATTTGAAGAATTCTTTGGTTTTTGGTGTCCGGTGGACGCTCACCAAGTCCCCTCGGGACCACGGTTCAGTCTCGCACGCTGACACGGTACGTTTTTTCCAAAAACACTGTTGAAATGCCCCGAGGTGTTGTCGAGTTTTTCCCAAAAAACCGAGAGCGTCAATAATGACGTTTCTGTCAGATTTGGCCGGGCCGTGTACCGTTTTCAACATTTTTCGGCAAAATTTCAAGAAAAGCCACGCCGAATGGCCCGCATCAGGGGGCAGTGGGTCTCCGAAAACCCCCGGTCGGCATTTCACACCAAATTTCTCGAAATTCTGCCCAAAAAGCCGAGTTTTAGCCGCAAAAAGTATCAAGAACTGTCGGACGAATTATTTAAAATCACGATCCCTGGAAAAAATTGGAATGAATTATGAATTTTCGAAAATGCCCCTCGAGTTCGGCAGAAATTTCGGAAATTTCCCATCGTCAACTTGCACTGCGGTTCGTCGGCGAAAATTTTTAAAAAAATACCCCGCCAAAATCCGACGCCTGGTTTCCACAGACGGCTGTAGATAGCGTTAAGAGTTTCACATGGGTTACATTGGTGGGATTGAACACACAACAATATCTCAAACAAGTATCAAAAAGACAACAATTATATTTACAGTTTACAACATTACTTAGAGAGAAATGTGACCGCACCTATCCACCCTGTGGGAATCTACTACAACAACACGACTACCGTCAATTATCCAACTTCAGTGCAATGCGCTACTCGTTTGGTGTGAAGCACCGATGGGTTCCGACCCCGCAACAGTCTAGGGTACTCTTCGTATCCGCTCCACCCCGCAACAGTGTAAGGTGGAGTAAGCCTACTAGAGCAATCCACACAGCAGCCCCCTTCAGGTCACTCGTCCGGTACCCACGTCCCAGACAACCGTGTTATCCGTAGACAGGACACCAGAGAGAGCACCACGAAGACGACCCGCAGGACGCGGTATTAACACGGAGGGGCATCCACACAGTCGCCCCCTTTCGGTTGATGTCGCAGTATCAGAGGCTCAGGACAACGGTCAGGTTGTCATCCACAGCTTCGACACCGCTAATCCCCCACAAAGGTGACCCGCAGGACACTATTGCATCTCAATGCAAAGTGGCGAGAATTGCGATTCCGGCATCACCGCGTCAGTTGGCCGTCGTCGGCTTGGTTCGAACAAACTAGATTGGCACTGGTGTACGAATTGGTCGGCCGCGGCCAGTTAACTCATCAAGCACCGTTCATGTACCCTTCCTAGATGTTCGCCTCGCCGATTGCGACTGGCACAAACTGCGTGTCTTTTTATGACTGATGCATTCTCTGTACAACGTTTTTACAAAGACATGCGTACATGCGATCCAGTGGAATTGGATGATGTGGCCGTCCGCCACAACTTTACTTACGTTGGGTCGTTGGACGCGGTGCGGTGGCTTGGCCGCACGGCGCCCTCTCTCGGTCACCGTTGGGACCTTGTATTTACCGCGGGACGAGTGCGCTTGCTACTTATTTATCTCGCGCTACCTAGACGCTTTATCACAACAACAAGTGGTCTGCAACCAGGCGATAAAGTGGGCATAGACTTCTGCGATAAAAAGAACTTTGAGAGGGGACCCGGTTGGCTCCATTTCCAAGAAGCTTCGCGATTGAAAATGGATGACATATGGGAAATGATTTCGAAAATTTACCAGTCCAACTCGACAGGCTTTAGTACCGATACGTTTTGCTTGGGTGTAACTTCAGTGCAGATGCCAAAAGGTAGAGGGAGAGCTAATAATTATAATTCGTTTGCGGAAGAAAGTGTTCAGCGTCACGGTATAGTAAACATCTCTAACAAGGATAGTCTGTGTTTACCCAGAGCACTTGTGGTTGCTAGGGCTCACGTCGACAAAGACCCTGAATATCAACATATAAGAAAAGATATCAAAAAGAAGCAGTCGAATCAAGCGCGGCAACTGATGGAAAATTCCGGTGTAGAAATACCAAAGGACGGTGCCGGTATAGCAGAGATCGAACTTTTTCAAAAATACCTCCCCGACTATCAGATTGTGATTTATCAGTTTGGTACCAGAGGGAGGGACGTGATTTATGAGGGCCCTGAAGCTAGGAAAAAACTGAACCTGCTTTTTCATAAAAATCATTTCAACGCTATTACCTCGCTGACTGCTGCCTTCGGCACAAGCTACTACTGTGGCAAATGCCATGTGCCATTTAACAACAGAAGTGACCATCGCTGCTCAGGTACCTGTCCATGTTGTCAACAGAGCCCTGCGTGTCCTAGAACGGAAGAAATTCTATGTGACCGTTGCAACAGGAAGTTCAGAGGTCCTGTATGTTTCGAAAATCATAGTTTGAATATTTGTGAAAAAGTCCGGAGATGTCAGGAGTGCTTGAAAACAATCAGAGCTGATAGACCTCATACGTGTGGGGAAATGTTCTGTAAGAACTGTCTAAAACACCAGTCCCAGCCTCACTATTGCCACATAAAACCTGATAATAGGCGTCCAAAAACTAAAGATACCCTGTTTATTTTCTATGACTTAGAAACGCGGCAGGAAGAGAAGTATGGTGAAGACCAGTTACATGTACCGAATTTATGCGTTTTCAATCAACGCTGTGATAAATGTATCGCAGAGACTGATTTATACTATTGTCAAAAATGTGGATTCCGTCAGCAAGTCTTGACAACAGATGTGATTGTCAAGTTCATGCATCATTTGTTAGAAGCAAAAAAGAAATTCAAGCAGGTTATAGTAATAGCACATAACGGACGCGCCTTTGACCATCAGTTCATTTTGAGATATATCTTGGAAGAAACAGATCTGAAACCTGAATTGATAATGAGGGGGACAAAAATCACACTAATGCAGCTCGGAAATTTGAAATTTATCGATTCTCTCAATTATTTCCCGATGGCTCTTAGAGCTCTCCCTAAAGCTTTTGGATTACCGGACTATAAATTTAAGAAAGGATATTTTCCTCACCTTTTTAATACACTCGAAAATCAGAACTACACCGGCCCTTTACCGTCAGTAGAATTTTATGAAGCTGACAGTATGAAACCTGAGCACAGAAATGAGTTTCTAAAGTGGTATGAGGAACATAAGGACGATCATTTCGAAATGCAGCGAGACTTAGTAGATTACTGTATCAGCGATGTACAGATTTTAACCGAGGCATGTATTAGATTCCGCGATATGATGCTCACAGCCTGTAGTGTCTGTCCTTTTATTGAAAGCACCACTATTGCCGGTACATCCAACTTAATATTTAGACGGAATTTTTTTAAACCCGATACTATTGGAATTATACCCAAAAATGGGTACAGAATGCGTGACAATCAGTCACCTATTGCTCTCAAATGGTTAATGTGGGAAGAAGATCAGCGCAAAATTAAAATTTCACATGCTGGCAATGGTAGAGAAGCTCTACTAGGTGGCGTTTTGGTTGATGGATATTGTGAAGAGACCAATCAAATTTTTGAATTTCATGGGTGCTTTTATCATGGTCATCCTCTCTGTCAGAAACCTAGACGTGGAGAGGCACTACATGGTGATCCTTTAGATACGCTGGAAAAAAGATTCGAGACAACCCAAGATAAAACTGAACGTTTGCGACAGTTAGGCTACGAAGTAGTAGAAAAGTGGATGTGTGAATTCTTAAATGAGATGAAAACCAATAAGGAGATGAGCTACCTGAACACTGACCCCGTTTTAAGTACTTTACCTTTGAACCCTCGCGATGCATTTTTTGGTGGTAGAACAGGCAATACCCGTAAATACTACAGCTGCAAGACTGGTGAAAAAATCAAGTACATAGATGTCTGTTCTCTTTATCCTTGGGTTTGCAAAAACGGAAAATTTCCAATCGGTCATCCAAAATTATATGTTGGTCATGAAGAAAGCTCGAAGGTCGATTTAAATCAAACAAGTGGTCTGATTAAGTGCAGAATTTTACCTCCTCGAAACCTCTACCATCCGGTACTGCCTGTTGAAATGAACGACAAACTGATGTTTGTATTGTGTCAGTCATGTGGTCATGAACTCAATCAGGGCCTGTGTAGTCATGATGAGAGTGGACGTGCACTAACAGGTACATGGGTAATTGAGGAAGTGGTTAAGGCTCTAGAGAAAGGATATCGCCTGCTCGGAATCCATGAAATTTGGTCTTACACTATCGTACAGCTTGATGCAGAGACAAATGGTCTGTTTGCTGATATGATGAATGCATTTTTAAAAATAAAACAGGAGGCTTCCGGTTGGCCTGTAGATTGCACCACTCCCTCACAGAAAGAAGCATATATAAATAATTTTCTTGCTATAGAGAATATACAGTTGGAACATAGTAAAATCGTGAAAAATCCGGGGTTAAGGACACTAGCTAAATTAATTTTGAACTCCTTCTGGGGTAAATTCGGTCAGCGTGAAAACCAGCCCAGAACATCTGTTGTGAACAAACCTTCGGAATTTTATGAAATGTTGTCAGACCCTGCTGTCAATGTGAACCACATTTTGGCAATTAACGAAAATACACTGGTAGTGAGTTGGGAATATAAAGAGGAAATTGTCACTACTCTAGCCACAGTAAACGTCTGTATCGCTGCCTTTACCACTGCACAAGCGCGGCTTAAATTATATTCTTACCTGGAAAAGCTAGAAGATCGAGTTTTGTACTATGATACTGATTCAATAATTTATATTTCAAATTGTGAGGGAGAGTATGAATCGCCAACGGGAGAGTTCATTGGTGACATGACCGACGAACTTGAAGAATTTGGACCCGATGCATACATCACAGAGTTTGTCTGTGGTGGCCCAAAAAGTTACCTCTTCAAGGTGTTTCCCACCTCTGAAGATCGGTCTGATGTTGTCTGTAAAATCAAGGGTATACAACTGAATTACAAGAACTCGAAATTGATCAACTTTGAATCCATGAAGGCACTGATACTAAGTGAAGATCCGGAGGAATTCATCTTAATTCGTGATACGAATATAAGAAGAACTGCTGAACATCACGTTGTTACGAGACTGGAAGAAAAAGTATATAAACCAACCAGTAATAAGAGAAAATTCGTAGAAGATAATTCCTACCCCTATGGCTACAAAAAACTGTGTCAGTAATAAAGAGATCTGGTATTGATCAGAACTATTGTAATCTGATTCACATCATACTTTCTTATAGATGATATATTTACAGTGAATATCATGTACGATATAACTTTCAAGTGTTCAAATTGTTAATACTAAATGTTCCTCTTTGTACAGCTCCGTTGCTGATAATTGATTGTTGTATTTATTAAATAAATAATTATCTGTACTCAACCGTTTATTATTTCCCTACACACAGCTGTCCTATACCATATGGTTGCAGAAAGTCATTATATGGCCGGGTCAGAGCTACAAATGTCACTGTCAAAAGTACGTCAAAAGTACATCAAAAAGTCACTTTCAAAAAGTACGTCAAAAAGTCACTTTCAAAAATACTTGAAAAACTGTCAAAAAAAAAACGTCAAAAGTCACTGTCAAAATGACGTCAAAAGTCGCTGTCAAAAGTATGTCAAAAGTTGGTGTAAAAATATTCAAATATCAGGTAATTTGCATTTCAAATTTCGAGCACAAGTGCCCCGGGTAACTGGTTCCCACGCACAAGTGCCCCATTACCTACTAGCAACTATCCCAACTCACCAAGACTAACCTTCCGCTCGTCGAGGTCATCACTCCGCCACACGAGATACCGAAACGAGAGACCTCATTTCTATCGGGCCTGGTTCATTTAGGGGTTTTAACTCGACATCCTCGAGGTAGGCTAGAACTCATCGTCGAGGGAACGCGACTAAGCATCCTGGAGGGGGTTCGAAACACTTCGTCAACGGGTCCCAACTCTACGACTTGGAGAAGGGTCGAAACTCAACACCGAAAGGGCCTTGGCACATCGACCTGGAGAAGGGCTGGAACTCGTCGTCGGAGGGCTCTGACTCGACACCTGGAGGCGGATCAAGACTCAACGTCCAAGGGCTCTGACACGACATCCTAGAGACGGGTTGCAACTCAACGGGGGAAGCAACTCATCAGTCTCTCGGAGGGTCAAAACTCAACCTGGAGGGTTCTCGACTCAGCGTGCCCCCAAGGGGACCAAAACACGACTCCGAAGGGTTCCAACTCGACTTTCTCCAGGGGGCCTTTGAGACACATCAGCCGGGGGGAATCGACTCGTCATTTTCCAAGTGGGCTGGGGCTCATCATTGGGGCTTCGACGCTTCGGCCTCTAGGAGGGTCGCGACGCAACATAAACGGGTTCTAACTCAGCTTCCTCGAAGGGGACTGAAACTCTTCGCTAACAGGCCCGCAGAAGCACTCGGCGACGGACGTGACAAGTCGGGAGCGGACGGCAGCCCAGGAGGATTGGTCCAGGTACCACGGTCAATCTCCGGCGATATCCGCCATTCCCAGCAATTCGGAATATTTTTTCGCATCCAAAACGATCGCGAACGGTGTATAGACAGCACAGGTAATCTGAGAAGTGCTCTGGAATGTGACCGGCGATGCTAACACGTGTGAATCGGATGGTGCGATGGTGGCGGGCGGCGGGCGTTAGCTTGGCGCGTCAACACAGCAGGAGTACGGCAGCAACTAGCTGGGTCAAAGTGCGGGTGCTTTACTCCATAATATGCACCAATTCATCATTTCATCGGACGTCGGGCAGGAACGGTTTTTGAATTCTCGATGAGCAGCAAATAAATTATGTTGTAGAGCTTTGCGGGATTTACACGGATGAATTAAATAACTAGCGACATCTTGTAATGATGCCTTGACTCTGAATATTCACGTTCTCATACCTCGATTTCACGGCTTTGAATTATTTTCCTCCGGATTATTTTCGGCCCGCCAAATGCGGGTGGCTTCATGTGTCACACCTTTTCCTCTATCTTGTAAGGGAACGGCGCTGGGAAAGCTCGACGTACTGTTGCAGGACCCTGTATAACCAAAAAATCCAGTTCCGACACCGATCCACGATGGACTCCCTGGACATGCCATTATTTATCGAGTCAATCGTCAAATACTTGAACTAATTTGCGCATGCTTATGGGTAACGTAACGACGTTCTATAAATTGGCCAAAATATTTACGGGCTATGGATTGCGGTTAACGGGTAGCGGCTAACGGTGAGACGGGCGGGCGTCAATCTATAAATCGCGCTTAAAGAACTGTTCAACCCATGTCAATTTGGTTTCAGGAAACACCGCAGTACGACTGATGCTATCGTTGACTTTGTTAATTTTGCGGCTGAGTGTTTTGAGGAGGGCAGCTATCAGATGTCAATGTTTCTTGATCTCAGTAAGGCTTTTGACTGTGTGGATAGAGATATCGTGATAAAAAAGCTTAAAAGGTACAACTTTGATGAAAGAAGTCTGAGACTGATTAAGTCATATCTGGCGGATAGATATCAGGTTGTCAAAGTGAACGGTAAAGTATCCTCAAAAAAATTAATACCACTCGGAGTGCCGCAGGGGTCTATCTTGGGACCCTTACTTTTTGTAATATTTGTCAACGATTTCTCAGCGTACTTGCCCACATTCAAGTCAATCATTTATGCCGATGACACCACGGTCTCGGTTGTTGATAAGACCCTAGAATCAACTAAGGAAAAATATGAAGCAGCTCTCTCGAGGGCTCTGCATTGGTACTCTACTAATAAACTCTGTATGAATGTCAACAAAACGAAAAAAATGCTCTTGACCCTGAGATGTGCTAGCGGATGTGAGGATTGCGATTTCTCTGCTGTTTTCCTGGGTGTTGAGCTGGACTCGGGACTGCGATGGCAGAATCATGTTGATGCACTAGCCACGAAGCTCTCGAAAAATATCTCCCTACTTAGAAATCTATCAAACAGTGTATCGCGTGAGGTTCTGAGAACCGCGTACTTTGGACTCTGTAACTTTCTCATCTCGTACGCTACACTCGCGTGGGGTAACGGTTCGGGTGCACATAGAGTTTTTCGGCTGCAAGTTAAGGAAGGACCTCCGAACCTCAAGACCTGCGAGGAGAAGGAGCTACCTTACGATGTGCAGGACCTACCTTAACGAGTCCTTACCACTCTCGATAAAGAGCGCCCATTCAGAGCGTTTCGGCGGTTTTGCGCTGTGAGGAGCGCCGATGCCAGGTAAAACCGATCGCCCGAGCTCGCACCGTACGCTTCATCTCGCTCCTTCTACCGCAGAACAAGCGGAAACGGAGGAGGTGCGAGTGAGAAAGCGTGTTGGCACAACCATCTGCCGCTGCCGCAGTCATCGCTGCATCGGCACAGCTGTGTGCACATTTCATTTCGCCCCCGATAGTATAGGATGATGCTAGGTGTGCACTCTCGCATTGTATCGCGCGCTCATTCTAAAACATTCCTCCTCTATATCTCTTGACGTCGCGCACTGCAGAGGGCTCTGTAGAGCGAAAGGATTGGGCTAATTACCTCCTCCATAATTAATGAGCACGGTTTTATACCCTGCTATGCATGGTCTCTGGGAACGTCCTCCTCTATATCTCATGGCGTCGCGCGCAAAAGAGCGCACTGTAGAGCGAGAGGGTTGGGCTAATTACCTCCGCCATAATTGCCTCCATAATTAATGAGCTCTGTTTTAAAATCCCTTATCTCTATCTACTAATTTGGTCACTAATCCCCGAACTACACTTGATTACCACTGGTACTTGCAGATTAAAGCGAGTTACGTGATTTCAGCGGTTCAGATGACGTTCTGGTCATGCCCTGGAGTATATACCAACAGCTCTGAACTAACAATGTAGCTCTAATATGACAAAAGCGAGGATACAATTTTCGGACTTGTTGCAGCAAACATGAAATGCTTTGACAGCGCCGCAAGAAAAATGCTCGAATGGGATTTTCTAGGATTTTAAGTACATGGTAGAGGATGAAATTCTGAATCGATAACAGCTTTAAAATTTCATGAATTTATTTTTTCAACCCCAAAACCTATCTTTACTGCACTATCGGGAAAGTTTTGGGGTGACACAACCGATTTGTTTTTTGGGACAGATAAGTCTGCTTGGTGATTTTTGAGGGTTAATTTTATTCAGTTTTCCAAGGTGTAATTGAACCAGAAAAATTATTCTTATGCATATAATTTATGTTTATTTTTTTCAAGTTTTAATGTAGGTTTAGGTGCCACGACTTTAGCAGGCAGATACAAAAAATCTACAAGGGTAAAATTATTAGTAGTGGTACCTCGAGTGGTACCTTCTGGCTAGTTTTATACTGCTTTAAGGTAGTTTCCTGAGTCCGTGTCACGTACCTACTAATAAAAAGAATCAAAATAGTATTTAGACGGCAACTGGAAAAATAAAACTGAGCAAAAAGTCACGGAGTCGACGATGGGATCAGCTTGTCGCTGCTCGAGAGTCATTGTTTGTCCTTGCCGGTAGCAGGACCGTGCTCTTCCGATCTAAACGAGATTCCGTAAGGCCTTAGATGATAGATAAGGTACTCCAGCACGTACATTTTGTTTGGTTCGACGTAGTGGAACGATATGGCACTGTCCGAGCAGCATTCCATACCCTCTTTGTATTTGTAGTAAGTGAGATCCCCGAACCAGGGGAAGCAGTTGATGTATCCCGGGATCATGTGGTATTCGGGCAGAAGTGGGAAGAACCGACCGCGGCCCGTCGAGTCTCGGCTATCACCGGCCGTCACGTTCACGGACTGCATGCATAAGCCCATTTCGACGTCCTCGTACCCGCCTTCGTCCTTGCGACATCCCGTATAGTTTGTCAGGCTGACTTCCACAAACCTTTTCAAGGCTTCCCGACTGAGCACGTATCCAGCTCCGCCGCTCATGTAGCCTTGTTTGACGAAAAGTTTGAACTTGCATCCGAAATACAAGGGGTCGTTGGGATTGTACGACATCAGCATGTACCTGAGATTCTCCAACACCATGTATGTGTCGTCATCGGCTTTGACGAACCAATCGGCTTCGTGGAAGTGATTGTGGTACACGTACTTGAAGGCTTCTTTCGTCTTTTGCCACAGATTCTCTCTGCCTTCGCGGACCGGTAGCGCCACCGCAGGCAGATGATCGTCTTTCGCGGAGCTCATGAAAATCAACTTGTTGCACCGCTTTCCCCAGGTGGCCTTGACGTGCTTGGCCCTTTTCTCGTGGTTCTGCGGTCCGGTCATGATCCAGCACAAAACCCGCACCTTTTCCTTGAGCTCGTCCGCCATCAAAGTGTCTTCGAGCAAGTGGAAGCCTTCATCTTGCCTGTAGATCCCGGGGTCAAGGAACTGTCCAGACACGACGCCAAGTTCCGAACCGGTGTGGGGGTTGATCCAGCGATTCGAGTAGCCGTAGAAACTTTCAGGGTTGAGCAACATGGTGGCGCCGATGAAGCCGACCACGACCCCAACGAGAAGTGCCAGCGAGAATCGCTTGTTTAACGTCTGGGTCTTCAATAATTTCATTACCTACTCTAAATTTGCTTCTCTTGCACGTCTGCTTGTCACGATTTCTATTATCGTGCATTATTCCTGCATCGAATGCGCGTTGTTCAGATGCTTTTCAGTCATTGCCGTTTGAAAAACTAAGCGGAAAAATCGAATTTTCCCATGTTGTGACGCTCCGCACAATTCGCTTGTCAGATCTGACGTTTTTTTGTGGTACCATTGCGGCCTTTTTAGGGCATGTTCCGTTTTAGTAATATTCGTACCGAAACTCCGGTTACCCGGTCCGAATTGATAATATTACTTGTATTATTTGTAAATCGGACCACGGTTATTTTAACCAGAGGGAACCGAAGCGACCGGCGTTTGAGCTTGGTTACTCCGGTTAAAAACATGGCGGATGACATTACTTGCCAATTTTGAAAGTTGGTTTTGAGTTTTGTCATGACACGAATCACGAAACGATCCCAGAATTCCCAGAAGCAACAAATAACTTTCAAATCTTCTCCATACTGTCCGTTCACATGATTTTCTGCAATATGGTTTGCCCTTGGAACCAGGTACAGGGATACAGGAGGGTACCTGCAGAAGAAGAGGCAGCTACCTATATGTTGGCGGCCCAGCAGCGTGTTCTGCATTCTGCAGCCAAAGTTAGACACACTTCACAAGCTTGCTCGGTCCAGGTCCTCGTTAAAAATGTCCATCTTGAACGCCAGGTATGTCTTGGACTTGAATTTCAATGCAATCTCATGTCGCAAAATGATAAGGGTTTGAGCAACTCAAAGGTAGGTACGTAGCGAGGTAGGTAGTGAGAGAGCTGGAAGCTTGTGATGTGATTTCAAAACAGCCTCTCTTCTGTGTACCCTTCACCATTTTTTGCTCTGCCTGCTTTACAAAAGCCTGGAAATTTCGAAATCGAAATTCAACGTTTGACAACTTCACATTGACGGAAGATTGACCAGAGCGTTCCGAAATAACCGGTAACCATAAGGTACCGCTTTTTCGGTTACCGGTTCGAAGAGTTGTAAAACGGAACATGCCCTTAAAGTGGACGACAGTTGACAGATTTCTCAGGATTCTGGCATGAACGTCGCATGACAGCAAGTCAACTCGTTGACATGTCGTCCACTTTATTTTGGCCGCAATCGTAATAGCCCAGTCAAATTAGGTTTTGACCTAGAAATAATTCGCCCAAGGCTGAATTTTTGCACATTGACAGTTTGGACCTAGTACAACAACATATCAAAATACCCAAACTTTCCCCTGTCCGCGTCTTTGATTTTCAGGTCCTCAGGTTCTTGAAGTTGCATCGCTGATCTGCGACTCACGCCGTAGCATTATTCTTGGACCTATCAAGCTCAGGCTGGGCTTGAATTAAAGATAGAAAATCAAACAATGATCTTCTGGTGCAAGTGGCCCACATTCAATGCGCGGCAAGCCGGCAGACCCGCGAAATTCAAAATGAACGCTGCTATTGGCGACGACTTGTTACGGAATGCTCGCTTTGTATCGTTTGTGACCAATAAACAGTGACTAACCAGGAGTCAATGCATTCAGCAATTCTTCAGCTTTCCAAGTGTGTATCTATGGTGTCTGTGGAGGCACCGATTGCAAATATACAGCCCCAAGACTAAACGCGGGTCAGGGTAACGCGATCCCAGTCTTGCGCCATGTAGTACAAGAAAGATAGATTTCAACCTCGGAAAAAATATGGACGTCCTGAAAATTTGATATTCTGTTCAGAATTGAGTGCTCTATACAACATATCCAAAATCGCCAAAAATTGCACCCGGGGGGTTTGGAGTTATTGGAGCAAATTGTAGAAAATAAAAAAGTAGAAAATTGCAGCTAAAAATAGAGTGGATGAAACTCGTCAATCCGTTGGATGCAGATACATTATAATTCGACGCATCATATCCGGTTGACACCATTTTGGATAAAAAAAGTCGATTATTCTTGAAGGGGAGTCGTGGGGGGGGGAGCTCTGTTAGGTGGTTCATTTTGTTTCCCTGGCTATGTAGAACCGATCATGACAAGTTTGGTATCTTTTCCGACTGAATTCAAACTCCTGAACTCGAATCCCATGTGCAAATTTGGATAAAAACAAGTTTCAACAAGTTAACTAGGGAAAACTTGTTTCTTCTTTGACAATTTTGACGAATTTTTTTTCTTATTGTTAGAGGTGTTCATCTTCGAAAATATTCCAGGGGCCATTAGATTGGAGTGTATTCTTCACGAAAGTCATTCACTCGATGTAAAATTTTGTTTCTCGAGTTTAAAATATCGATTTTAACCTGAGCCGGCCCGGCGCCGCATCTACTAATGACCAGAACACTACAGCATGCACCTTCAAATAAAAATAACTCAAGCTATTGAAAAAATTATGACTCATCTTTCAAACTTCAAGGATCTGTGCAGAACTGAGTTCCCTATAACATAATTCAAATCGCCATGAATCGCAAGGCAGGATTTTGAGTTATTCGTTATTCGAAGAGGGGCATAACATTTCAGCTAGATTCATACTCTATATTTCAAATGGGAGCTGTTACCTCTACCCTCAAATAACTCAAAACCCTGCAGTGCGATTTACGGCGAATGTTATAGGGAATTCAATTCTGCACAGATCCCCGCATTCTCAAAGATGAGTTCTTATTCAACCAATAGTTGAGGCTATTTTCATTCACAGGTGCATGCTGTAGTGTTCAGGTAATTAGTAGACGATGCGCCGCGACGGCTGAAGTTCAAATCGATTTTTTAAACTCGAGAAACCAAATTATATATCGAGTGAATGCCCTTGAGGCCCTTGAAGTATTTATGAAGATGAACACATCTAATAGTGCAAAAAAATCGCCAAAAAAAATCGCCGAAATTGTCAAAGAAAAAACAAGTTTTTCCAAGTTCACTTGTTTAAACTCATTTTATCCAAATTTACACATCAGATTCGAGTTCACGACATTGAATTCAGTCGAAAAAGATACCAAACTTGTTGTGATCGGTTCAATATGGCCCAGGGAAAAAAAGAACCGCCTAGCCGAGCTTCGCCTCCCCACGAGCACCCTTCAACAATGATCGACACTTTTTGTACCAAAATGATATCAACGGGATATACAATACATCGAATTACGATGTATTTGCATTCAATGGATTGATGGGTCTCAACAATCGCCTCATATGGCGCAACACAAAGATCGCATCACCCTGACCCACGCTTAGTCTGGGGGTTTATATCTGCAATCGTGTTTCCACAGGCACCATAGATACACACTTGGAAAGCTGAAAAATTGCTGAATGCATTGACTCCTGGTTTGTCACTGTTTATTGGTCACAAACGATACAAAGCAAGAATTCTGTGAGAAGTCGTCGCGAATAGCAGCGTTCATTTTAAATTTCGCGGGTCTGCCGGCTTGCCGCGTAACGGAAATGGGTTTTTCGCACCAGAAAATCGTTGTTTGGTCTTTTCTCTTCAATTCAAGCCCAGCCTGAGTTTGATCGGTCCAAGAATAATGCTACGGCATGAGTCGCAGATCAGCGATGCAACTTCAAGAACCTGAGGACCTGAAAATCAAAGACGCGGACAGGGGAAAGTTTGGGTATTTTGATATGTTGTTGTACTAGGTCCAAACTGTCAATGTTCAAAAATTCAGCCTTGGGCGAATTATTTCTAGGTTTTGTCGATTTTTGACCTAAAATGCCTGGGCTATAAGGGCACAGAATGTAAGGGGGAAGATGAAGTTTCCAACTTCCTGATAATTTATTTTGTTGTGTTCAACCCTGAACCCTCGCCTGAACCACTATGGACCGTTTCAATAAATGCATTATGGGATGGGGATATTCGTGCAGTCCAAGGATGTCTATACATAAACTGGATATAGGAAGCTTGGCCGCTATTGAGATTGACGTAAAAAGGTGTAGCCGGGATTTGACGATTTGACACCATTCGCGACAGATCTGTGCGGTACTCGAGTACAAGTACTCAAACACTGTACTCCAAGTACTTTCAGTGTACTTGGTACTCAGTCCCAAGTACCTCCTTTATTTTGAATGTACTTATACTTGTACTTGACGTGTACTCGAGTACATTGAAAGTACTCGAGTACTTTGGAAGTACTCGAGTACTTTTCTTTGTACTCGAATACATTGTCTTACGCAACGAGTACATTTTTATGCAAGCTCAGACTTGTCAAATTACGGCGACCCGCCACGCTGCACCACAGACTCAAGACCACAGAATCAGATGCTAAAGACTCAAGTCAGTCATCATCAGCCAGTGAGTGACAGCATCCAAAGTTTCCAAAGTTCAGCACTTCAGCAGGAAGGAGCAAAGCATCAAGGTAGGTGGGTAGTTAACTTAAGCTTGAGCTTTCTCTTTCACCCTTCGCGTGGGCTCAGAGCTAGATAGTTATTTTGTTTCTTTGCGTGATACTGAAACTAAATTTTTCTACAAACAAAAGAACCACCTTACAAAATTTCTCAAAAAGAGAATTCGAAAATAAAGCTAATGCAAAGCCAAATAAGATACTAGCCAGTCTTGTTAGCAATTTTTATATTGTATTGGTAACATGAACATGAGGCAAACATCAATTGGTATTTATTGAAGGCAATAGGCCGGCAAATATTTAGTTTTGCAATAGTGCTTCTAAATTCGCCTCTTGAGTCTTAATAGCCACATTTCTCCACCGTTAGGTACTCCAACATTTCGTAACTAACATGTACTCGCGGTACTTTGTACTCATTGGGGTACTTGAGTACAGCGACTCGATACTTGTACTTGGTACTTGAGTACTTTTATACGAAAGTACTTGTATTCAGTACTCGAGTACTTTTTCATTGTACTCGGAACAGCTCTGATTCGCGATTTTAACTACCAATGGGGGCGCTGTAAACAAGATAAAGGTAGAGAAACTGTACAATAGAGAGACGAAGCTATGAAAGGGATATATCGGTATTCTCTGTCATAGTCCGGAGGTTAGCTGCTTGAACCTTGCAAATCGTGATACCGCGATGCCGTTTGGTACGAATGTTGCCTATACCAATACCTTCACTTTGACATGCCTGACCGGGTTGTCTATCGTTTCAGGAGCAGGTAATGCCAAATTAGCGTGAATAAAAGTATACCTCTCGACTTGCGCTTCTAGCCCAGGAGAATTTGTTTTTTAAGTCAAACAAATTTGAATAAGCAATTTTATGGCGGTTTTGAATTTAGTGGGGGCACTAGGTGAATGAACCTTGCAAATGGTGATGAAAGCATGAAATTCGGTACACATACTCAGAATGAGCACCTCTCTTAGACAAGAGGTGGAGCCATGCCGAATTTTCACCGGAAGGGGGCTCGGGGTGCTCCTGAAAGTTGAAGGTGCTGGGGCTCCCACCGAACCGCTTATCAGTTCGTTTTATCAATTAAAAAGGAAACTCATGGATATATCGTGAAAATTGACGACGTTTATCGCCTTGTCCCGGAAATTTTTCATGATGACAAGAAGCAACATCTCATCTTTTCGTTAAAACCAACTGACACAGAGTATCAACCCATCAAGTTCTTTGGAATTACCTTGGGACCCAGGTCTAACTTGGGAAGCACACGTAAAGTCTCTTTGCAATAAGCTTGCAAAACAAATATACCTAATACGCCAACTGAAGTCCTTGGTCTCAAAAAGTTTTGAGGACCGCGTATTTCAGCCTTTTTCAGAGCCATTTGAATTATGCTATTCTAGCATGGGGTCACTCTGCACACACTGCGAAGGTTTTTGCTGCTCAGAGGAAGTGTATCCGAATAATGTCTGGCGAATATGACGAAAATTGTAAACAAGCATTTATCGACTCAAAAATCCTAACTGTGCCATGCCTCTTTATTCTGCAGTCCATCTTATACATCAAATACAATGAAATCGACTACCATACGTATCCGCATACTTACAGTACTCGTAACAGGAACGATTTTGTGGTGCCGTTTTATAGACTTCAACGTTCAAGAGAAGCCACGAGCTACCATGGAGTCTTATTTTACAATAAGTTGCCAAGCTCTTTGAAAAGCAAACCTCCAGCTCAGCTTAAGAAATCCATTAAAGACATTTTGTTGGATAACGCTTTTTATTCAACCGAGGAGTATCTCTCATTCGAGTTTTAGTTCTGAATGTGACCTCATTTTGAGTGGCTTCTACGCAGTTGATTGCAAAATAAACACAACTGTGTAATTTTTATTCATTTATTTTTCTTCTGGACGGGTGTAAATGTATTTTGTAATAGTAACACGAATAAAATTATGATTATGGGTATGATTATGATGAAAAAAAAAAAGTTCTTCGGCAGAACACACAAATTGGTTTTATTTTGTTTTCACCTACAAAGAATTAATAAGGAGATGTGCAACACGTTGATTCCCACAAATTCGTATCCTCTGAATTCGTTAATGGAGTCAAAATGTTGATGGTGTATCGTCTTGAAGAGGGGCATTCCAAAGAGTACCTAAGCTATTTTCAACACTGATGAGTTCAAACAGAATTTTTCTAATGTTCTGAATCGAAATTACTGAATTCCTTCCAGCAATGCACACCCTGAACCCTTCTTTGGAAGTACCGCGTACGATTGAACGTGGAGTAAGTCCTGAAACACCGTCAGAATTTTTCTTCTGTGATGCTACACTCCACTCTCGACCGGGGCAATTAGGTTCCTACACAGCATGCGCGGAGTGTATACACGTTATTCCAATATTATGACACAATTTCAATCATAAAGAATTTGACTGAACCGAGAAAATACCCTGCATCGGTTAAAGTTTTCAACTAGCAATAATCGCACCTCGGATTTACCTCATTGGTTACGATATTGCCACTGCGCAAAGCGTGCAGTGCACTAAGCATCGTGTATACACTCCGCGCATGCTGTGTAGGAACCTAATTGCCCCGGTCGAGAGTGGATAGTAGCATCACAGAAGAAAAATTCTGATAGTGTTTCAGGACTTAGTCCACGTTCAGTTGCACGCGGTACTTTCAAAGAAGGGTTCAGGGTATGCATTGCTGGGAGGAATTCAGTAATTTCGAATCAGAACATTGAAAAAATTCTGTTTGAACTCAGTGTTGAAAATAGCTTACTCTTTGGAATGCCCCTCTTCAAGAAGATACACCATCAAAATTTTGACTCCACAAATGAATTCAGAGGATACGAGTTAGTGGGAATCGACGTGTTGCACATCTCCTCATCAATTCTTTGTAGGTGAAAATAAAATAAAACCAATTTGTGTGTTCTGCCGAAAAACTTATTTTTTTTCACAATGAAAAATTTCTGGGACAATACGATAAACGCCGTCAATGTTCACAATATATTCATAAGTGTCCTTTTCAATTGTCAAAACGAACTGATAAGCCGTTTAGTGGGAGTCCTAGCACCTTCAACTTTCAGGAGCCCCCCGAGCCCCCTTCCGGTGAAAATTTGGCGTGGCTCCACCTCTTATCTGAAAGAGGGGCTCATTCTGAGTATGTGTACTGAATTTCATGCTTTCATCACCATTTGCAAGGTTCATCCCGATTTTGGCTCTTAGCGCCCGCACTAATTGAGAATTTGATGCTTTGCAACATATCTTGATTTCTCAAAAAATGCTCTAGTAGTTTTTTTTCTGCATGAGGTCAAAGACCGAAGAAGTTGCCATTTCCGAAATTGTGTTATTTTCACCCTTACAGAAAGTTGAACCTATAATTTCTTGGTAGCCCATTGAATTGTGAACAATTTGATATTGCTACGATATCTCGCGTACGGGTTCGAATATAATTGAGACGATTGTTTTAAAACAAACACTGTCTATTTCTGCGTACTACAACAATAAACGCCATCAATTATCTACTTGAAATTATTTCGCAGGTACTTCGCTTGTTATCGCTCGCTATCCAATTCAATACTGCCGCGAGCTGCCGGCTGATGCCTTATATAAGGCCTCCGAATGGTGTTCCCAAACAGTGTTTCCAATCTTTCTGTCTACTTCCAGCAAATTCCATAGTGGCCTAGCATAGGCGGTTTCTAAACCATTTCTGAATAATCACACACGTTACCCGTATAATTCTGCCGAGGTCTGGACGGCGCCTCCGCCAAAATAGACAGATGTGCCCTGATCAGGCATTCGAGTCTCCATTGTGTTTCACATACAAGAACGCTCTGAAATGCACCAGAAAGCTCTAGACTTCTACACTGCGATCTAATGGATGAAAGGATCCAGAATGATCGAGTGTTTGCCAATATAAACGGGATCGCCGCTCGTAACACTGCCCCCCCTCTTGAGCCTGTTTGTCCCGAATAGGCTCATCGTTACTCCCGGAGTAACGTGCAAGGCGATCAAGGTGGACAACTTTCATCTTGGCTCTCGGGGCTCGCTGGATTCTGTACACGACGTCATTGATCCTCTTGACTACCGTGTACGGTCCTTCCCACGACGGATGTAACTTCGAAGACCTTCCCTTCTTGCGTTGAGGATTGTACAACCAGATCAGGTCACCAGCCTGGAATCCCGTGGAGTTCGCCTTCAAATCGTAACTGTTCTTCATTCAGTCGGTCGCGATTCGAATCCGGTTTCGAACCAACTCGTGGATGTCACACATTCTTTGCCTCAGGTCGTCAACGTATTCGGGGATGTCTTTAGGATCATTCTTCGGCGTGCCAAATTGCAAATCACAGGGGAGACGAGGCTCTCGGCCAAAAAGAACACGTGCTGGTGTTTCCTCTGTGATGTCGTGGATGGCAGCGCGATACGCCATCAGGAAAATCGGCAGATGACGATCCCAGTCTCGCTGATGCTCGTCGACGACCTTTGACAGGTGCTGCTCCATCGTCCGGTTGATCCGTTCAACCATTCCGTCGGACCGTGGGTGAAGGGGCGTCGTCCTGGTCTTCTGTATTCCGAGTAGAGTACAGATACCTTGGAACACGTTGGACTCGAAGTTTCGTCCCTGGTCTGAGTGTAGCTCCAAAGGTACTCCGAAGCGGCTTATCAGATTGTCCACCAGCACCCTTGCCACTGTAGAAGCCTCTTGGTTGGGCAGGGCGTACGCTTTCAGCCATTTGCTGAAGTGGTCCATGGCAACCAGGGTGTATTTGTTGCCATCTTCCGTTGTCGGGAACGGGCCAGCCACATCGATCGCGATGCGTTCAAAAGGCGCTCCAACATTGTAAGTCTTTAGCTCCCCTCGGCTGCGAGTTCTTGGTCCTTTGCTGGCCGCACAAACCTCACACTGGCGGCACCATGTTTCCACGTCGTTCCGGCAGTTCACCCAGTAGAACCGCTCGCGCACCTTGGCCAACGTCTTGTTCACCCTAAGGTGCCCTCCAGTGACGCCATCGTGCATCTCCTTCAGGACCTCTTTCACTCTCTTCTTGGGGAGCACCAATTGAACCATCTCCCTCTTCCCATCAGGACTCTACCAGATTCTCTTCAGCAACCCGTTCTCTATTCTCAGAGAATTCCACTGAGCCCAAAGAGCCTTGAATTCGGGCTCTTCACCAGATATCTCGCCCATTCTGGTCTGTCCTGGCCAAGTTCCTTCCTTCCAGCAAGCGTACCGATGGCTGGGTCCTCACGCTGCTCCTTCTTGAGCTCAGCCGTAGTCCAATTTCTCGGGGTGTCGAAAACGATTTCCTTGACTTCGACGTTCCCATTCTGCCGGTCTACCCTCTTGCAGTGCTTACGGTCTTCGTGGCATGGTCTTCAAGAAAGAGCATCCGCGTTGCCATGACTTCTTCCAGGGCGGTGTTGGACGTTGAAATCATATTGTTGCAGTTTCTCAATCCACCGTGCCAACTGTCCCTCGGGATTCTTCAACTGCAGTAGCCATTTCAGGGCAGCGTGGTCAGTCCTCACCAAAAATTTCCGGCCATAGAGGTACTGGTGAAAGTGATCGACAGCTTTCACTATGGCCAGTAGCTCCCTACGCGTCACGCAGTAGTTCTTTTCAGGCTTGGACAACACCTTGCTGTAGTACTCCACTACTCGATCTTGGCCCTGCTGGTGTTGTGGCAGCACTGCTCTAATTCCGCTGTTGCTGGCATCAGTGTCCAGGATGTACTGTTCTTGAGGAAGAGGGTATTGTAGTGTAACGTAGTTTATCCTGGTCACGGCACCATTCTGTAGTGTAACCCCCTTTTTCGATATTATTGCTGTAGTGTATCCTGGTCACGGCACCACTCTGTAGTGTAACCCCGTTTTCGATGTTGGCAGTGATCGTCATTGTTTCTTCCCTTCCCCACGTCGTTTACATTTTACCTACGTTGTGTTGAGTTCTTACTCGAGATGAGAATGTGTAGTTGGGGATGAGGTTTGATTCTTGAATGAAACGCGAATGAAATGCAAGCAAAATGAATGTTTTATTGAAAATCAATCGCAAAGTTTTAAATGAATTTGTTTCTTTTCTCATAACACCTCACCACAGGAAATTGACAGTGATAAAAATGACACAACATGAATGAAGAACAACAAAACACAAACAAATGAAACAAGAGAAATCATTACAAATTATTTTGACGATGCAGGAGTTTACAACAATAAAATAAACACACAATCAGATTAACAAAACAAAACAAAAAATCATGGAACATGTTGAACTGTCAATTTGATCGCAAAGAAGAAGTGACGTATTCGCTGACAGGCACACATGGGAAGAACACGTCAAAGAAACCCATGCGTATAGCCTGGTTGATTGCTGAAAAATCCCTTCTCAAATGATCTGAACAAAAGTCAAGTGTGAATGAGTTTTGATGAAATGACAGAGAAGTCACTCCAGTTACAGTGATCAAGTCAGCGTGAATCGGTGCTTGAACTTCTTTGAAACGTTTGCTTCGTTTACAAGTTATTTACGTAACAACAAAAGGAAACTTTACGCTCAACAAATAATTTTACATTTTACAAACAGAAGAAGTCAAATTGATAGATAAGTGAACAATAAAAAAACGATCGGTAAACAAGTACATAAATTAGCAAGAAACAAGTAATAAGTAATCAAGTGGATAAATCAGCAAGAAACAAACGATCAGTAATGGTGTAGGTATAAACAAGAAACGAATAAGAGATAAACAGGTAGATAAATGAACAAGAAACAAGTGAGAGATACATAAGTAGAGAACTTGAAGTTGGTCATACTTTTTGTAAGCAATTGGAAGAAAGAAGTATCTATAGCGCATTCGCCCGAAATTCCCCAGAAGTTACCCATCAAAAACCCCCCAGATACATACTTACATTCAAAACAGAACAATGGTTAGTAAACAGTAATCACATACAAGAAATAACAGTAAATACAAGAGAATCGACTCGAGCCAACCTGTGGCCCTCTCTTCGTCGTTATAGGTAATTTCCCCCCCCAAATAGGAAAAGGTTAGTAGACTCAACAAGGCAGATTCATACGAGCAGGTGGAACCCCCCCCCCAGGACACGGAGAAGCGTGCAAGCCTTCTTTCTTTCGTTTACTTTCAGGTATAACCCGACAATGAACAATGAAATGTGAATGAATCATGAAAATTAATGTTCTCTACTTAGCGGCTGATTTTGGCGTAGTGGAGTTTCTTTTTGTCGTCTTACTGGTGGTGACGTAACTTGTGGAAAGAAGCAATAAGCCGGAATGCTTCCCACTCTCAAAAATTTTCATTTCAATCGTAGATCAGGAAAATTGCTGATGTCTGCCTTTTACACGAAATATGCACAATTGTTTCAGCCAATTAATTATTTAGCTCAAAAATGATTGGTCCGTTCTCCAAGAAATCGATTGTGTGTTGTTCTGAAAGCAAAAGGCGGATTCAGTAACACCATTATCATGTTCAAAATACTCTAAACTAATAGTGCGGGAGCTAAGGGTCAAAATATGTTCCTACCTTGCAAATTGTAAAACAAGCACGAAATTTGGCACACTTACTCTTCAAAGTACCTACTCCGAACAAGACTGGGGATGGTGCCCAGCCAAATTTTCCCCAGGAGGGCTGTTTCCCCAGAGCCTCTAAGTTGTTCCTGGAGCCCTAAGGCCTATCTTCGAAACGGCAAGTGATATCGACATACTTCAAACTTCCTTTTGACTGAAGTTACACGCAGGTGATGAACACAGATTGTATGAACTGATCCTCGAACTGATCTGAACCTCCCGTTTACCAATTACCCGAGCAATTACCTATCTTTCAGGGGTAAAATGGCGAGATCTGTCAGTGGGGGCTATCTCATTTGAGCGTTATGGGCTGATTCGTGCATATACCTACCTTGCGCTTTGTGATACAACCACGAAATTTCGTACACTTAGGTACTCTTCGAAGTACCCAGAACAAGACTGGAGATGGTACCTGATCGAATCTTTCCTCCAAGGGCTGTACCGGCCCCGCTAAATTGTCTCTGGCGCCCTACGGCATATTTTCGAAACGGCAAGTGATACCGACGTTCTGAAAAGTTGTTTTCGATTGTGAGAACTCCCAGGTGGAGGATGAAAGTTCTATGAACACATCTAAATCTTCCGTTTGCCGGTTGCCTTACTTTTAGGGGCTTAATTGAAAAATAACTTAGTGACTGCTATATTTGGAGAACTAAGAGCTATAAAATACGCATACCTATGTCTTGTCCTTCGCAAAAACTAGCGGAAACTTTTGTTAATGCACTCTTCATAGTACCCCAAACAAAACTGGAGATGGTACCTAGTTGAATCTTCCTCTCAAGAGCCCTACCGGGCGCCACCAAATTGTCTTTTGAGCCCTACGGCATATTCACGAAACGGCAAGTGATGTCGAAACTCTGAGAAGTTCTTTCTGATTGTAAGAACTTCCAGGTGACGGATAAAGGTTATGTGGACTCCCGTTCACCAGTTGCCTAACTTTTAGGGGCTAAATTGAAAAATAACTTTGTGACTACTAGAGCTAAAAGCTAAAATACGCATATTTCTTGTCCTCTGTGACGTGAGCAAAAGCTTTGGTTCATGCACTCTCCAAAGGGTCCAAAGTGCTCCAAACAAAGCTAGGGATGGTGCACAGTTGAATTTATCCTAAAACTGCCGTACCAGAGTCATCAGAAAGTCTACGGGATATCTTTGAAATGGCAAGCGATATCGACATGCTGAAAACTTCCTCCTAAGGGTTTTCATTTGTAGGTGATGGATGAAGATTGCATAAACAATAACCTTCAACTCAGGAACAAACTGTCTACCTTCCAGGGTCAAAATTTGAAATATTTATAATTACGCTAGTGGCTTACGAGTAGGTATTAGAAGCAATCATCACGAGGTTTCGCATCATTTTCATTCCGGCTTCGATTTCGGCAGAACTGAATGGCGTGAGAAATAAAAATGATATCCAGATGCCCATTCCACTTCCATCCTAAATTTCTCGTTTTTTGCAAGGGCATAAAAAAGCATATGAAGTGGATTGATCTTGCTCCCGCGATTCCGCAAGGTTTCCAGGAGTGTTTGGGGGATTAAGCAATACTGATGGAGAAACAAGTAGTTTTTGTTTTGTTTGGGGTACCATGAAGAGTGCATTAACAAAAGTTTCCGCTAGTTTTACGAAGGACAAGACGTAGATATGCGTATGTTAGCTTTTAGCTCCCGAAATATATATAGGGTGGCGCAAAAGTAACGGACCGTTCTCAAATAGCTATATCCTTTTTGACTTCTGTTTTTTTTTTTGAATGAATTTTAATGCAAAATAAGGACAAAGCATGGAAATTCATGTACATTCACTGTTGAAAGTAATTTCTCAAGAATAACCATCAGGGTCACCAAATTGCCGTTTTCAACTCAAATTTCTGACTGATTACTTAGATGATTCTAAGAGTATATTAATAATACTTTTTCTGTGGGGATATCTGAAAGAAAAGTATAGAAAAACAAGCCTGAAACTCTCCAGCAACGTAAAGAGAACATCCGACACAAAATCAGAACATTATTGGCGAGTTTCAAGATCGAATACGCCATCTGACGGCCAACGTGTAAATGACGTTTGTGCACGGATCAACCGCAGATTTGTGTGGGCTCTTATGAGCGTTGCGGTGTTTGGTGACTTTAATTGATTCCATCTGACTTGACGCGGCGTTGATTTTTTCCAACAAAGTAGGTACGTGAGCCACGCACGTTTCATTATCTTGAATATACTAGGTGTCGTCGGTTGCAAAAGCATTGCATTTTTAAATAAGAGTGGCACGTGTACGACGACTGGCAAGCAAAAGTGGCATCAGAATGGGAGGTGGTAAGATTTGTGATTTTGTCATAGTGACAAAAAGTGACGGAGAATTTGTTGCGTTTCCGAGTGCGAGTCGCGCTGTGGAAACCGGAAAAAGGAAGAGTTACATTTTCACCGTTTCCCGTCGAAAGCGAAAGACGCAAGTTGGGTAGTCAAGATGACAAACAAACTTGGCACTGTGGAAAATATGACTACGAAAAAAGCCTGGGAAGTGTCGCTGAAAATAGGAACTTTAAATGGCTGCACCGAAGAAGCACAGCTGCGATATGTTTGAATGTCCCGGACTGGCCTGCTTTCAGGGCCGGCATCTTTGGATTTAAACGTGTGGTGCTGACTGTTGAATATTTCAGAAAAAGGACTGAGGGAGGGGGGTGGTATTAGGCGATTTTTTTTCTCATTTCAGAGTCTACACTTGGAAATAAAAAAACCAATTTTATCCAGGTACACGTCATATTCAAGTTCGTATTTAAATAAAATATACTTATATTTATACTATATACTTTTTTTATTCGTTTATTCAACGTCGGTTTATTTCCGCAACGAGGCCTAACACCGACGCTGGTGAATGGTTTCCTCCACTATACCGGAAATTTTGCCAACCCCTGTGTGTTTCAACACAGGGTAGGGATTTTGGTCACCAACATAGCATAAGGTCGGCAGTGTTGGCACCATCGTTTGTATTTTACATGCTATGCGACACACGTCTTGCATTTAGCAAGCATTCAAACTAAATCAAAGAGCTTGTTTCCGAGACGAGAATCCGAGCCCCCACAGTGAGACTCGAACCCACGACCTCTGGCCTGGTGTGGTAGTCGAACGCGCTGACCACCACACCACATGCTTCTTAGGTAATAATAAGTACATGAAAAAACTTTCAAAATTAAACAAAAATTCTCGAAATTGGTGAAATGAAAATTAATCAAGATTAATTCTCAAAATTACAAAAGGTTTAAGGCGAGGTTTAAGGTAATGGAATGACAATTAATTTCAATTTTTGCATTTTCAACATGTGGTGCCCAGCACCACCTTTTCGGATTGCGTGTGGTGCTCGAGCACGTCAGCAACACTATTGTTGCCGGCCCTGCCTGCTTTGCAAGTGCATTTAAACGTTCCAATTTCACAGCAACTCTCGCAGGAACTTCTACTACTATTTCTTTTAATTACAATCTCAGTTGCCTCGTGAGGAGATTCATACAATGCGCTTGTTTGTAAACATAATCCAAATATGTCTATGTTTGAACTGAAGCTTGATTCGGTTCGCTTTCGACCATACAACACAAGAAATTGTGACTTCAGAATTTCCTCTCCCATCAGTATCCCATCACGATAGATCGAGAATCCGTTGAGGCTTGAGGCCATCCAGTGATTGAAAACCTTCATAACACTCAATTCGCTTCTGCCATTTTCGAGTTCCACCGCAATAGGTACTGATTAACCACGTTTCACGTCTGGAGGACAATAAAAACCGCTTACTACTGATAAGATTTTTGAACGCGCGGGCAACAATCCGTGCCCTATCCGACATGTTTGTTTACATGCGAAGCGCATCAGCAGCGCCACCATCGGTAATGTTACTCGCCAATACGGCCAGAAGTTTTCCACAAAGTGAAGGAAAATGTTCTGAAAAGAGCACGAATCTGTGAAGTTGAAAATGGCGGTCATTTAAATAATGTCATCTTTCACACATAATGTACATAAAAATATTATGTTTAGTCTTGAATCTGCATTATTTCATCCAAACAAACCAAAAGACAAGAAAGTTAAAGCTATTTGAAAACGGTCCGTTACTTTTGCGCAACCCGATAGTAGTCACTTAGCTATTTTTTATTTAACCCCTAAAAGTTAGGCAACTGATAAATTGGAGATTTAGATGAGCCCATATAAGCTTTATCCGTCACCTGGAAGTTCTTAGAATCAGAAAGAGCTTTTCAGAATGTCGATATCACGTGCCGTTTCGAAAATATGCCGTAGGGCTCCAAAGACAATTTGGTGGGGCCGGTACGCCTTTTGAAGGAAAGATTTGACTATATAGGTACCATCCTCAGTTTTGTTTCAGGTACTATAAAGAGTGCATTAACAAAAGTTTCCGCTAGTTTCACGAAGGACAAGACATAGGTATGCGTATTTTTAGCTCTTAGTTCCTGAAATATAGTAATCACTAAGATATTTTTCAATTTAGCTCCTAAAAGTTAGGCAACCGGCAAACGGAAGATTTAGATGTGTTCATAGAACATTCATCCTTCACCTGGTGGAGTCCATCAGTTCTCACAATCAAAAAAAACTTTTCAGAACGTCAATATCACTTTTACCGTTTCGAAAATATGCCGTAGGGCTCCAGAGACAATTTGGCAAGGCCGGTACGGCTCTTGGGGGGAAGATACGACTAGGTACCATCTCCGGTCTTGTTCCGGGTACTTCGAAGTAAAAGTGTACCAATTTTCATGATTGTAAAAGCGCACAAAGCGCAGCGTATATGCACGTATCAGCCCATAACGCTCAAATGAAATAGCCCCCACTGACAGGCCCTGAAAGATAGGCAACTGGTAAACGGGATGCTAAAATCAGTTCATACAATCTGTGTTCATCACCTGCGAGTGACTCCAGTCAAAATAAGGAAGTTTGATGTTTGTCGATATCACTTGCCGTTTCGAAGATAGGCTTCAGGGCTCCAGGGACAATATAGAGGCTCTGGTACAGCCCTTATTCTGGGAAAAATTCGGCTGGGCACCATCCCCAGTCTTGTTCGGAGTACTTTGAAGAGTGAGTGTACCAAATTTCATGCTTGTTTCACAATTTGCAAGGTGGTTCGTTCCCCTTACTTCCCGCACTATAATGATCCTCATGAGGATTCTGATCGCTTAATAAGGCTTGGGTCAAAATTAAGACATGTCAAAAAAGTGGGCCCAAAAAACCTGTCAAGTTCAAGTTTTTACTTGCATAACTTGTTCAAACCTGCTCGTGTTGTAATTTCAACGCCAGATTCGTGTTCAGAAGGCGGGATTTAATGAGAAACGATATCAAGCACGTCAATACTTATACGTCTTAATTTAGCAGAAAATGAAAATCGTGGAAACAACCCTAAATAGTCCCCCCAAGGCCCCCCGGCTGAAAATGAGGGGTGAATAAACACCCCAAAAATCTCGAAATAAATCACAGAATTAAAAAAAATTGATTTGGCTTGTCTCATAAAAAACAAGTGAATCACCCAGAGGGCCCCAAACCCGGGGGGGGGTCCTCAGCCGCCCTGGGTGAAATCCCAGAATGCCTCCCACTCTCAAAAATTTTCGTTTTTATCGTAGAACACGAAAATAACTTTACCCCAGCTTTTATACTCGAAATGCACGATTCATCAGAATCCGCCGGAGTAGTGGTGTTTCCCCATTCCCAGCCAGCATTACGAGTTATGCAACCAAGAATACACGCCGGCGCGTTTCGAGCTAGCGCCGCCCAGATGGCGTCGCCGCATGACAGTCCTGTCACCGCGCCGCTCTTGCAGGTTATCTCGCTATTTATCTTCAGCCTTCATTCGAAGTCCGCCCGTCTAAGCAGTGTATTGTGCGAGTGCGTGGTGAAAAACAGCCATGTTGGGCAGTGACGGTTAGCGAGTGCAGCGCGAGAAAAGTCTGTGTGTTTTCCTCTTGTTTTTTTTCGTGAAAACTCCACGCCTCGTCGATCCGTGTGCGTCTTCGTGTTGTGTGTCTCAGTGTGCCTAGGAAAACAATCGCTTGGGATTAATGACCACGGCCACCGCAACCATGAACTGGGGCACGGAGCTCTGGGTGAGTCTCGTTTGTTTTCTTTAGTACATACATGGAATCCTGGAAAATGCGTTTCCTCGACCTTGATGTCGGAGGTTTTGGAAAGGCGCACGCCGAACAGATGGCCAGAGCCCGGGTCAAAGTGTCCGCGTTTTTTCTCGCGTTTGCAGTCTCTTTCAATGTCCGCCGTACCACTTAAATGAGTCAGGTAGACGAGAGGATAAAGCTGAAAACCAGTCTGCTTGGTTTACTTCTTCTTACTTGCAGGTGTGTGTGTGTGTGTGTGTTTGTTGAGCAAACCCCAGCTCGGTTCAGGTGTATGTAAATAAAATAAAAATCGCGGCGCCCTCAGACCTGTCATTAAACGTCTTTATCTACTCGCGGCTAGCTTGATTTCGTACTTAACCGAGTGAATTATTGTCATTGCTCAATAGTGCATGCCCCAAATTGTGCAAGCCGGAATAGAAAGCTCCACATGTTACCTACGCGGGTCTCTTGGAAAAATCACAGTTAATTTGGAGCCGGGGCAACCCCGTGTTGCACAACGTCTTCGAGGGTGTGTGTCGGTGTCGGGGGCGGCCATGCATGCGCATTGGGCGGCGGTTGCCGAACCTCAGTTTGTTTTCGGTGACTCACGGCATAAATAAATAATTGATGCATCACACGGGGCCCTTCCAAAATCTCCCCTTTATTTATTGCCCGTATTTTCCCGCATTTTCACTTTCTCAGGTGGCTGTTGTAATGATCAAATGTGCTGCGACGCGGCCTTGGCGCGTGCTCTTTTGTTTTTTTTTCGCGTTTTGCGTCTCGCCCGCCGGCTTGATGCAACGAAAAAATATTCCGGTGCTGTCAGGATTGACAAGCAAATTACACAACAACGGTCACGATTAACCGTATCTCAAGAATTCTCGTTTTATTAGAAAACTCGATGGGTATATAGAAAATGTCAACAACCTCGATTCTCCGGCGGATTCCATAAATATCTGGTGATGGTAAATGAAAAGAAAACTTTGTTTACTTGCCTACCTGCTACCTGTATGTTATTTCAAAATGACGTGCATCTAGGCGGCTGGGAAATTTGACATTTGAGCTGAAAATTGGGCTTTTGGCAAGCCAAATCGAGCTCAGCAGCACAGGTGGTTTAATCAGTTTGACGCTCGGTTTGACGGCGTTTGATAACGTTGCTTAGGTAATTCGATTTGGCTTGCTAATGTCATATTTCTAGCTGAAATGTCAAATTTCGCCGCCGCCTAGATGCACAATCATTATTAAACGAAGGTTCTCAAGAAATAAGCTGATTAAAATTCCATGGAAAACTAGATATCCGGACAATCGTATCTTATCGAAAGAAGTGAATGAAAAATAATCCCGTGAAGATTATTATTTACCGATTTCTAGATAAATCTATCGTTAAATCTTAAATCTATAATTATTTTCGAGTTACGTCTGTCTGTACGAGGAAGTGCAGTAGCGTGGCGTGCGATAATTACTGTTGAAGTGGTTGTTATGTTATATTGGATTGATCTACCTGGTTCGTGTACTCGTACACGTAATAAATAAGAATTATCGTGTATTCGAATTGATATGCACCGTAACGAGGAGGTGGCTCGTGTATTGCAAGGGTGCCCAAGAATGTCGTTGCCCCGGGCAACTTTGTGTTTGTTATCGAGGCAAAAACTGAAGCCGGCTAATAACAGAGATGGCTCGAGAGATGGCTATAGCAGCTCACCGGCTGTCACTTGTCAGTCTAAAGTATGAAAACGGGTGTGAAATTATGAAAATGACAGTTTAAACGTTCGAAAATGTAAGTTTCAGCTTACAGAATGACAGTTGCCAGAATTTCAAGAGCTAAATTGACAGAATAACTGCATAAATGACAGTCTGTTTATTGTTGTTGCAATAAATAATGACAATTTGCTTGTCTCTGAAAGTGGGTATTCTGATGTAAAAAAAAACAGTGCTTTAGCGTTTAGAATGACATATTCTGGACATTCTGGTGATGTTTGATGTAAATTAACTGAATATAAATATAAAAAATCACAGATTTTGTAACAGCTGACAATCTGAACTGAACCAATGAAAATGACAGTTTCAACTGAACGTTGGTGGAAGTTGCAACTGACACTCGCTGAAGGCGTCAACATGGCTTTTACAATCTCATTTTGTTGTGTAAACATAGCTCTACTGATCGTCGAAAATGACAGTTTTTGTCCCGGTTTTTGTAACAGCCCGTCAATCCAAACTAAATGGATAAAATTGACAGTTGAACGTTGTACTTTAGAATTAAGGCATCCAGAGTGACAGTTTTCTCACATTAATAACCATTTTCGAGTTAAATTGACGGAATAACTGCATGAAGTGACAGTTTTCAAATTGGTATTGCAGTAATGTCAATTTGAATGTCTGAAAGTGAGACTTGAAATGCTGAAAATCAGCGCTTCAGTGACCAGAATAACATTTGGGGGGGAGGGGGGGTGTTGAGATGAAAATGACAGATAATTGACAAAAGTGATAGTTTTTGTAACAGTTGTCAAATGGGTGAAAATGATAGTTTGAATTTGAAGTTGTAGCTTGTAGCGACCAGACTGACAGTTCGAGGGGAGTTTCGAGCTGAAAACAACAGATCAATCGTCAAGAGTAACCAGTTTTTGCTGGAAGCTGTAAATTCGAATGTTGTGAAAGTGAAAAAGCAACATTAGAATTCAAAGTTTCAGCCTCCAGAATGACCGCTTGAGTGCTAAATTGACATGGTGACTGCCCAGTATGACAGTTCTTTGTTGTTATTGCTGTAATGTCAATTTAAATTTTCGAACGTGGAATTTTGATGTTCAAAATCATTACTATAGCGACCAGAATAATAACAGTTTGAGGAGAGGTTCGAATTGGGAATTACAGAATAATTCGATAGTTGTCAAAAGTGACAGTTTTTGAACAATTGTTATTCTGAATGTAATAGAGCGGCAGTTTGAACGTTTCAATTGGAGCTTTCGCGAGGGGTTGATTTCCCCGGAATTCAGTGTACATTTCATTCCAGAATTCCCGGAATTCTTCCGGAAATCACTCGGAAATCCCGTAAGTCTTTGGGAGATGACCGGAAATCCTGGAAGTTTTTCGTAAATCCCGGAAATCTTTCGGAAATCACCTGAATTCCCTCGGAAATCACCGAAAGTCCTTAAATCACCGGAATTCCCTGCAATCTTTCGAAAGTCATCTGAATTCTCGGAAGTCACCAAAAATCCTCGGAATTCCGGAGGTCGAAACTCTCGTGTACACTTCTTTCTCAAGAAATCAACCCCTCGAGTTTTTGCTAGCGTCTAGAATCACAGTTTCCAGAATGACACTTCGAAAAAATAACAGTTGAATCGTTCGATTTTTTTTTTGCCCAAAGTTCTAGCTCGTTGGCCACAACCGCTCGAAATAACAGCTCTGGCGTTTAGAATGACAGTTCCCAGATATTGACATGTTTTCAGCTAAATTGACGGAACTACTGCGTAAAATGGCAGTTTTTTATATTGTTATTGGTATTGCCGATGTTATTGCAGTATTACCATTTGACAGTTTCCAGAATGGCAGTTTGGGATTCAAGTTGACGGAGTAACTGCATAAAGTGACAGTTTTTGTATTGTTACTGCAATAACGTCAATTTCAATATTCGAACGTGAGAGTTTTGATGCCCAAGTCAGTACTTTAGCGACCAGAATAACAGTTTAAGAAAAGGTTTAAAGTAGAAATGACAGAATAACTCACTAATTGTCAAAAGTGACAATTTTCAACAGTTATTGTCATATGGATGTAGATGATGGTTTGAACGTTTAGAATTAAATTTAGAGCACCCAGAATGACGTTTGATGAATCTAGGATAAATCTAAATAACAGAATAATCAACAAAAGTGACAATTTTTGTGACAGTTGTTGTCAATCAAAATGTATGAAAATGGCAGTTTGAACTTCCAAATTGGAATTTTAGCGACTAGAATGACAGTTTTCAGAATGACATTTTGAGAGTATGAATTGACAGAATAAGTGTAAAAAATGTCAGTTTTTGTATTGAGTTTTGATGCTAAAAATCGGTGCTTGGCGTCCAGAATGACCGTTGAGGGGAGGTTTGAGCTAAAAATGATAGATAATCGTCCAAAGTGGTAATTTTTTGTGACAGTTGTTGTCGATCGAAATGTATGAAAAATGGAAGTTTAAATTTGGAAACTGGAGTTTTCAAGGAGTTTTGGCGTCTAAAATGACAGTTTGAGAGTCAAAATGGACAGAATAATTGCATGAAGTGATAGTTTTTGTAGTATTGTATCAGTAATGTCATTTTAAATGTCTGGAATTTCAAATATTTCCAATGCTGAAAATCAGTGCTTGCGACCAGAAACACAGCTCAAGGGTAGATTAGAGGTGAAAATGACAAAGTAATCGTCAAAAATGACAATTTTTGTGACAGTTTTTGTCAGCATAATGTATAATGAAGGCCTCGATAATGGCAGTTTGAACTTTCGAAATTGGAATTTCAGGGCTTAGAATGACAGTTTGAGAGAATAAATTAACGGAATAACTATATAAAATGACAGTTTTTGTGTTATTATTGCAAATCTCAGTGATGATTTGAATTTCTTTAATTGAAGAGTTTTGATGCTAAATATCAGTCTCGATATCAGTGCTTCAGCGGCCAGAATGGCAGTTTAAGGGCAAGCTTGAGGTAATTAAAAAATCACAGAATAACAGTCAAAAGTGATAATTTTTGTGACAGTTGTTGGTCATCAAAATGCGTTGAAATGTATGAAAATGGCAGTTCGAACTACCGAAATTGGCGAGGAAATTGGAGTTTAAGCGTCTAGAATGAGCTTCCAGAATGAGAGTTTGAGAGTATAAATTGACGGAATAACTGTCTAAAATTACAGTTTTTGAATTGTTATTTCAATAATGACAGTTTGAATGTCTGATCATAAGATTCTGATGCTAAATATCGGTTCTTTGGCGGCCATAATGACAGGAGGAGGTTTAAGAGAAGGTTTCAGGTCAAGATAACATGATAATCGTCAGACGTGTAAGAAGACCCCAGCCAATTTCTAAACCCCTGGATGGGTAGGCCACCCATTATACTCAAAATAATTTCAGTTGATGTGAATTAAATTACTTTTTCCGCTTTTTTACAAGGTCTGACTATGGACCATCAAGAAGGAATTGTGATTTAATTGACATAAGCTGAAATTAAGGTTAGTATCCATAATGGGTGACCTACCCATCCAGGGGCATTAGAGAAGATAGCTTAAATCTTTTGAAATAATGATATATGTGACAGTTAATGTTGATTAAAATGTATTCGAATGGCAGTTGGAACTTCCAAAATTAGTGCTAGCAAGGGTGCTAGCGACCATACTAATAGCTTAAGGCGAGGTTTAGAGGAAGGTTCAAGGTGAAAATGGCAGCTTATCGAATTGGCTGTGTTCTTCTAGCAGTCCAACAGGAAAAATCAAAGGTGGTTAAATCCGGCGACCAAGCAGGCCAGTTCAGTTATTTTCACATCTAAATTGGGAAATGGGATTCTTTAGCTCTTAGACCATCCCGGGACATGTCGAATAAGTTTACTCTTCTAGTACCTCTGCAGAAAAAATCAATGGCATTTAAATCTGTGGACCGAGCAGGCTAGTTTGGTTATTCCCACATCTAAATTAGGGAACAGGGTTTTTCAGCTCTTGAATTGACTGAGGACGCATCAGTTCAGCTGTACTTATCCCGACCTTTCCAGTAGCACGACAGAAAAAATCAGGGGCCGTTATGTCCGGGGATCGAGCAGGTCAGTTCAGTTATTTTCACATCTAAATTGAAAAATAAGACTCCTTGAACTCAATTTGATTCAACTAATTCAATTAGCTCTACCTCGAGTTCTACTCTTCTAGTAGCCTCACAGAAAAAAATCCGAGAAAAAATCAGTGGCATTTAATTCCGGCCACCGAGCAGGCTAATTCGGTTACTCCCACATCTAAAGTGGAAAACAGAATGTTCCAGCCCTTGGAGTGTGTGGGGGCGCATCGAATTAGTTGTGCTTCTCTAGTAGATGCACAGTCAAAATCAAGCGCCGTTAAATCCGGCGACCGAGCAGGCCAGTTCGGTTATTCTCCAGGAGCTGTTCGAATTTCCCTACATTTTTGCACCAGCCGATCGTGTCGCCCTGTATAATTGGAGCACCTGAACCGAAAATGACTAACGGTATGCTATGGTCCATGAAGTCGTGAAGGCGACAGTAGACGAATTTTTTCTCACAAGCGCCTTTTTCCACGCCAACTCAAGACTAATGTTTTGTCGTTTAAACAGCGAATATGGCTCGAAAATTGAACGCCGTCATCCAACTGAAATGAATGAAAATAGTTTCGCGTTTGTTGTACGATTGGAATTTGAAACGACGGCACAAGTAGGCCTTGCAGAGCCGTCCATATCTGGCGACCTTCCCATTGGATAAAGTAGATCAGAAGCCCTCTATGAGCGTCCTCGTTCGCGAAGGCTCAAAAGCGCGCTAGTGTACAAATTCCGACCGTTTCCATCAAGCGAACACAGTTAACCCAATGACCCGTGACTTGGGCTGAAACAGGCATAGATCCATGCATAGAACCCATGACAGAAAAAGCCAAGTGTCCGTCGGCTATTAATAAAATCCAGTTCCGTCATTTACACAATGACAGGCACTGTTGGTGTTCGTATAGGTATAGATATCAGATAGGTGCCCACCGAGAGGTATTTTAAAAAGCAGAACGAGAGAACCGCCTTTAAATTTTTAACGCGAGCATTTCAAGTGGCAAAGTCACCACCAACAACTACCCGAAACTTTGAACGTAAATATTTACTAGACGTATGTGGGCGCAGACTAAACTAAATATTTATAAGTAAGCGAACGAAAATCTTGAGAGAGGTCGAAAATTTGCAGTGCCACACACATCACGGTCATCAATTCAGATATCCTTTGCTCTGCGAGATGAAGCTGTTGTAATTATTTTTGCCTCGACATTACAACTTGGATAATTGCCGGGACCTCCAAACCCACATACTTCCCCCTTACATCCATCCTAGTAGTGAATAAGAGAGCAAAGCCGTAGGAATTTCGTAACCGAAGCGAAATATATGTGGCGAGTTCAACGGAACTTGACGCCAACACTCGCAACAATCGATGAATATTCATTGTTGTCTGCCCGGACGGTTCGTATTCCTTCGATAATATTAAAAACGAATCTTTGATATTTATTTTGAATCAGCTGTGGCCTGTGGTGATGGCTGCAGAAGCGCTGCATCTGGCGAATGTTTGAATAAGTGAATCCGTGAATGGGAAACTGTGCTTGGAATAATGCGTGATCGAGTGCGTTCAAGGCGATTTGACGGTGAGATAAGGTGAGAATGGAAAAATTCAGTGTAGGTCACAGCCTGCAGCAGCAGCAGCATGATCATGTGAAGATTTCTATTGTGTATAAAATCGGAAACGAAAAGAAACTCTGCAAGGAAAAAACACGGACTGGAGAGAGGAAAAGTTGAAGTTTGGCTTCGAGATTTTCAGATTTGAGATTTTACTCGAGCAACAAAGAAAATTTTCGAATGGCGAATCAAAATTCTCAAAATACTCGTCGAGGGCTTTTCTTAGAGGTGCGACAAGCCCGAGGACAAGCCGCACTTTGGCCACGTTTTAAAAATGGCTTCCGCGAAAGGCCTAAGCAAGGCTCTCGGCCTTGGCAGTGTTGGATTTTTATATATTTAAATCGTCGATCATGTTTGATTCAGATCACATTGTTCTATTTCGATTGAAATTCAATTTGATGTGAAGAAAAACTGTTTTTGATCAATTTATTTCAAATTGAGTTGCCAAAAACAGATATTTAGGGATTTTTCTCGAGCTACAAACGAAATTTTTGAAAGCCGAGGTGAAATTCACAAAGCACTCGCAAAAACCTTTCCTGGGAGGTGTCACAAGCCGCACTTTGGCAACGTTACAAAAACGGCTTTCGCGGGGGGCCTTGAGATCAAACTTATTCAAAATATGCCTTGCGGCACCTCTCAGAGAAGCTCCTGACCAGTACTTTAAAAATACATACTTGGTTTTTGGAAACGTTGCTTGTAGCTCTGGAAATATTCCAAAATAACAATATTCCTTGGTGTTACATGATTTTTCTTGGCATGTTAATGAAATTTTGGAATATTCAATAGAAATTCGCAACGTACTCGACAAGAGCTTTCCTTAGAGGTGTCACAAGCGAGGTCACAAGCCGCACTTTGATACTGCTTCAAAAACGGCCTTGGCAAGAGGCCCCAAGATTGAACTTATTTGAAGTATGCCTTGCGGCACCTCTCAGAGAGGCCCTTGAGTAGTACTTTTGATGTGCTTGCTTGGTTTTCGTGAATATCATTTGTGGTTCTCTACATACTCCAAATTATACATTTTTCTGATGATTGTCGGATTTTTCTTGAAAACAAAGTGAAATTTTGGGAAATTGAAAAGAAGTTGACAACGTACTCGGCAAGAGCTTTCTTGCGATGTGTCACAAGCAGCACTTTGGCAACGTTACAAGAACGGCCTTAGCGAGGGGCGTCAAGATCAAACTTATTCAAAGTATGCCTTGGCTACACCTTTCAGAGAAGCTCTTGAATAATACTTTCGAAATTTTTTGCAAGCTTTTGCAAATATCGCTTGTCGTTCTGGAAATATCACAAAATGATCAATTTTCTTGTTATTTTTTGCTTTTTTCCATAAAAAAAGTCTCGAAAAAAGTGAATATCAAGAAGATAAGTAGAAATTCGCAACGTATTCGGCCGGAGTTTTTCTGGGAGGTGTCACAGCTGCACTTTGGTATCGCTTCAAAAATGGTTGTCGCGATAGGCCTTAAGGTCAGACTTATTTGAAGTATGCCTTGCAGCACCTCTCAGAGGAGCTCTTGTATACATAGTACTTTCGAAATGTCTATTCAGGTTTTGGAAATATCGCTCTTGGCTCTGGAAAAAAGCCATAACTATCAATTTTGTTGGTGTGATCTGTTTTATTTTTTTGAAATTCAAGTAAAATTTGGAAAAAATAACAAGAAATTTGGAAGAGGTACTTGGCAAGAGCTTTAAAAATTGGACAGGTTGGCGTCTCTCAAAGAAGCTGCTGAACAGTACTTTTGAAATGCATGCTGGGTTTCTACAAAGATCTGGCGAAATGTCAAATTCACCAAGTTTTTTTTTGTATTTTCTGGTTGGTTT